>JAOTQQ010000001.1:166373937-166432165 GCA_026546715.1 Gallinago undulata
TGGAAGGCCACTATTAGATCTCCCCGGAGCCTCCTCTTCTCCAGGCTGAACAACCCCAGCTCCCTCAGCCTGTCCTCGTAGCATGGAGGACATGGGAACTTCTAAGAAGATTCATCTACTTACAAATTCCTATCTGTGTAAAAAGAGCAGTTACTAGATCCTCTCTAAGGAAATAGGCTCTAGGGTAGTCAAATATACAATGCTTGGGGTCAAGTTTGCCCTTTGGATACAGACTTCATGGGATTAATTTGCATGCACAAACACAGAAGCAGAATTTGCTCTTTAACTTACTTTGGGTGATTAAGTATTTTGAAATAGCAGGTGCCCAGAATGCTGCCCAGAGAAGTTGTGGATGCCCCATCCCTGGATGTGTGCAAGATCAGGCTGGATGGGGCTGTGAGCAACCTGGTCTCATGGGAGGTGTCCCTGTCCACGGCAGGGGTCTTGGAGCTCGATAATCTTTAGGGTCCCTTCAACTCTAACCATTCTATGATTCTATGGTTCCTTTTCAATGGCTTCTGTTCTGCTCTTCCACCTGTTTCGAAAATAAGATTCCAACCTGAGTTCATCCTACAGTCCCTGGACAAGAAAAAAACCTTCAAAATACCATTTTCAGGGATCTTGCCTAAATTGAAAGCCAATAAAAATTATGAAGTGCAGAAAATGATGTATGGGTTCTCAATTTTCAGGTATATTCTTTACCAACCTGTTGCATAGTACATCTCAAGTACCTCAATATTACTAGCTGTACCATCCCAGAAGGCTAGTCCAAAAAGCCCCTAAAACAGCATAAATTAATTTAAAAGGGCCTTGGATCACGTCTTGATGGACTTCCAGGTCCAAATTAGCTTAATCCCTGCTCAGTCCAAACAATCATATTCTACTCATTCAATGTGGCATATATTGATGTCTGAGTTACTTCTGCTCCATTTTTATCTCTGAAAAAACTTTAAATTCCACCATGATACCACTGCAGAAAATCCTTTTGTCATTTTGGTTATTCTTCTGAGAAAGACAACTGCAGAGGACTGCAATTTTCTCTGTCCAGTCACTTTGTAGAATTTTTTATCCTAATGTAGTTGAAGCAATAATAATAAGCAGATATCACAATTTACTTGAGATTTTATTTTAAAGAAGGGTCATTTGCTAACAAGAACCTATTTCCCTTGAGGAGATACTTTGTGTTGTGTCTTCTACTAGTTTTTGTATGTTTTTTATGGATATCACCTGCTTATAATGTAAGAATAATATAATAATAATAATAAGTTAATTTTAAAGGGAAATAAAAAACTCATTCAAATAATTTGCCTAAGGAAAAGCATTGCTAAACCATTCTATAAATTGTTTAAAAAATGGCACTAATTTCTTCTACATAAGTAATAGTTTGAAGTAATTGAATTTTCCTCATGGCTACTTTAAAATCTTGTTGCTCATTCATTACCAGCCTAAATGTAATCATCAATAGTTTAAATTATTAAATATTTTGGAAAGTGGAGAGGCGAGGAAGCATTATATCGACAGTCAACTAGGTCAGATATGTGACAGACAGACAGACTCTTCAATATAATGCCTTTATTGAGCTCTTCTCAGCAATCAGAAATTTCTGAAACATCAGGCTCACTGAACTTCAGAATGTCAAAAAACACAAGTAAATAAATTCTTAAACATGGAAACAGGAGTGGCAAGCTCTCCAGTAAAATTCTGTTCTTCAGTGGATAAACTCTCTTGGAGAAGAAAGCAGCAAGGAAGGCCGATAAAATACATTTTTCCAGATTCCAAATTTCCCTTCTTGTAAATTTCTTCTTGGCTAATTTGCCATTTCCCCCTTTATCTTTATTTCCTCCTATAGGAAATGGGTGTGATATTTAATCAACATGGAGAATCCTGGAAGACACCTGTAACTGTGTCTTTTAGTCATGGATTAGCCCTGACTGAGCCACACACTCAGATTTCATCATAAGCACATTGATCATTAAGAAATAGTTAAAAAACACTCAGGGTTGTTTGTTTTGGTTTGGTTTGGTTTTTTTTCCTTGTGTTTTTGTTCTTTGGGGGTTGCTTTGTTTTCTTTTCTTTTTTAATTTAATTCCCATTCTGCTAATAAGTCCATTCATCTTCATACTTCGTATTTCCCCATCATGGCCTTTGCTACTTCTGCTCTGTGCTGCCAGCAATTTAATGTCTGCTAGGACTGGCTGTTGCAGTGGCTACTGCACATATCTCTCTTGCAATAGGGAACTTTAACTTACAGGAGCAGCTTCTAAATCTGACATGCTCAGCGCCCTTGTGGTACATCCCAATGTGGCCAGGTTTTTACAAAGTTTGGCGTGTCTCTCAAACGTCTTATAAAAGTCTTTGTGTAACAGGAGCTCTACATTTAAGCAAAGAGCAAATTTTCATGTTCTATCTATGACTCCAACAGTAGGAGAGATTGTATATTTTACCTTCTGAAACTAGCCGGATTAGTAAAAGTCTTCTTAGGTTTTATTTCTTGAATCTTTTCCCTTTATCATCCACAAGTTTTGCCACTTTCTTACTTAATTTTTACTTACTCTCTTCCTAAAAAAATATCCCTCTGTTTGACAAAAGCAATATTCTTCTCTTTACTAAACTTTTTTTATTTTGTTGTCCTTATCTTCTTTTTGTAAACATTAGATGACTCATTAGTTTTTTGTTTGACTTGTTTCATTTGAAGTTTGATATGATCTGTTTGAAGCAAAAGGAAATTCTTCATCAGACTTTTAATGGTTTCTGGTTCAATAAAAAAGGGATAATTAATTATTCAGTTGAAGAATCCTAGGATGGATTGGGATGGAAGGCACATTAAAAGATCATCAAGTTCCAAACCCCCTGCCATGGGCAGGGACATCTCTCTCTAGAGCAAGTTGCTCAAAGCCCCATCCAGCCTGGCCTTGAACACTTCCAGGGATAAGACATTCACAACTTCTCTGGGCAATCTGCTCCAGAGGCTCACTACACTCACAGTAAGGAACTTCTTCCTAGTATCTAATCTAAATCACCCCTCTTTCTGTTTAAAATCATTACTCCTCATCCTAGCCAAACATTCCCTGATGAAGGATCCCTTCCCATCCTTCCTATAGGTCCCCTTTAGGGACTGCTGCTATATGTCTATAGGATGCTACATGTCTCTCTGGAGCCATCTTCTCCCCAGGCTGAAAAATCCCAACTCTCCCAGCCTGTCTTCATAGGAGTGGTGCTCCATCCCTCTGACCATCTTTGTGGCCCTCCTCTGGACCTGTTCCAACAGGTCTATGTGCTTCTTAAGTTGTGCACACCAGAGCTAGACACAGTACTGCAGGTGTGGTCTCACCAGAGCAGAGTAGAAAGGTAGGCAATAGTAGGTCCCCACTACTGGGACGTGCTGGCATCACTTTTTTGATACAGGCCAGGATACGTTGGTTTTCTGGGCTGCAAACACATATTGCCAGCTCACATTGAACTTCTCCTTCTCCTGAGGGATGCTCTCAATCAGTTCACCACCCAGCCTGTGTTTGTTCTTGGGATTGCACTGACCGCCATGCAGGACTTTGCACCTTATCTGGTTGAACTTCAAGAATTTTGCACAGGTCCACCTCTCAAGCCTGACCAGGTCCCTTTGGATGGCATCCTTTCCCTCCAGCATGTTGACTGTTCCACACAGTTTAGTGTAATGAGAAAACTTGCTGAGGATGCACTCAATCCCACTGTCCGTGTCACCAACAAAGATGTTAAACAACACTGGTCCCAGTACTGACCCATGAGGTCTCCACTTGGACACCGAGCTGTTGACTGAAACTGTTTGAATGTGACCATCCAGCCAATTCCTTATTCAGTGAGTGATCCATCCATCAAATTCATGTCTCTTCAATTTAGAGACAAGGATGTCACGTGAGACAGGGTCAAATACTTTGCACAAGTCCAGATAGATGATGTCAGTTGCTCTTCCCTTATCCACTATTGCTGTAATGTCATCATAGAAAGCCACCAAATTTGTAAGGCATGATTTGCCCTTAGTGAAGCCATATTGCCTATCACCAATCACCTTCTTATTTTCCATGTATCTTTGCATATTTTCCAGGAGGATCTGCTCCAAGATCTTGCCAGGCACAAAGGTGAGACTGACCAGCCTGTAGTTCCTTTTTTTTAAAAATAGATGTTATGTCTCCCCTTTTCCAGTCACCGGGAACTTCATTGGACTACCATAACTTCTCAAATATGATGGATAGTGGCTTGGGAACTTCATCCACCAGTTCCCTCAGGACCCGTGGATGCATTTCATTGGGTCCCATGGATTTGTACATTGTCAGGTTCTTTAGATGGTCTCAAACCTGATCTCTCCCTACCATGGGTAACAGTTCTTCATTCTCCCAGTCCTTGCCTTTGCCTGTGACCTGGGTGGTGTTGCCCTTGCCGGTGAAGTCTGAGGCAAAAAAGTCATTGAGTACCTCTGCCTTCTCCATATCCAGGGTGACCAGGCCTCCCATTTCCTTCCAGAGAGGGCCCCATTTTCCCTATTCTTCCTTTTATCACTGACATACCTGTAGAAGCTTTTCTACAGGTGCCCTTGGTGTCCCTGGCCAGATTTGATTCTATCACTTTAGCTTTCCCAACCTGATCCCTGGCACCTCAGACAATTTCTGTGTTTTCCCCTCAAGGCTACCTGTCCTTGCTTCCACCCTCTGTAGGTTTCCTTTTTGTGTTTGAATTTTTCCAAGAGCTCCTTGTTGATCCATGTAGGTCTCCCGGTGTTTTTGCCTGAATTCCTCTTTGTTGAGATTAATTACATCATTGAAATATCGTGTGCAATAGTGACTAAGTGGTGTTGTTCAGTAAGATAACTAAAATCCCTTTTATATTGATAGATTTTGAGTAACGTTTCCAGTTTAAAATATCCTATTTAAAATTTGAAACTGTTTTTGATTATACAATTGCTCTAATTTTGTACTCAGAAATTTGTACTTCTTCTCTCCCTATGTGGAAGATACAGGTGACAGGGAAATGTGGGACCATTTACCCTGAAAAATATCTAAATATAGTAATTTACAGTTTTCAAAAAATGTAAAGACCAAAATATAAAAATAACAAAATGTCATTTAAACTTCAGATGACATTTTCATTTTTTCCTTGTTTTGGAGCCACAGTAAATATTGATAGACTTCTATATACTTACATGATCCCCAGCAGATCCAGAGAGTTGATTCTGCCACTTTACTCTGCTCTGGTGAGACCTGACCTGGAGTACTGTGTGCAGGTCTGGAGCCCTAATAAAAGAATGACATGGATCTGCTGGAGTGGGTCCAGAGGAGGGCCACAAAAATGATCAGGGGGTTGGAGCACCTCTGCTATGAGGACAGGCTGAGGGAGCTGGGGTTGTTCAGCCTGGAGAAGAGAAGGCTCTGGGAGACCTAATAGAGGCCTTCCAGTACCTGAGGGGGGCCTAGAGGAAGGCTGAGGAGATTCTGTTTACAAAGGCCTGCAATGACAGGATGAGAGGCAATGGGTTTAAGTTGGGAAAGGGCAGATTTAGATTGGATATTAGGAACAAGTTCTTTACTATGAGCGTAGTGGAACACTGGAACAGGTTGCCCAGGGAGGTGGTTGAGGCCCCTTCCCTGGAGATATTCAAGGTGAGATCCACAAGGCCCTGGGCAACCTGGTCTAGTTGGGGGCTTACCTGCTGACTGCAGGGAGGTCAGACTAGATGACCTTTGGAGGTCCCTTCTGGCCTGGACAATTCTATGATTCTATGATTGATTCTATGATTTAGAAGGATTATAATCCTGTGCCCATTGCCCCTTTCACATGGTTTTTTATTACAACTCATTAAATTCTGGATTCTGGAATGCTTCTTTAAACAAAGTAACCGAGACTCTGCAACTTCAGAGAATCTCATACCAGAGAGTGATCAAATCAAAACTTCCTACAGATAAGGATTGCCTACTAGCCCCCAGAAGTCCAATATTCAATATTAAATTTTCAATTATTTTTAAGAAAAAATCCCAGATTTTTCAAATTTTCCAATTTTTTTTTTTTTAAAGCTATCTTAGATACCTTTTGGGGATCTATTCTGGATTATTGGGAAAATTAGAACAAAATATTCCAAATTTCCAAAGATTTGCCTACTGGAAAACAAGGGGTTTAAATACTATTCATGAAAACATTTAAACTGCCAGAGATCTTAAAATGGGAATAAATTCTGAAAAAATATAGACCTGACAAGGCCTTTGAAGCTTCTCTGTCACTGTCCACTGATCTTCAGATAAATTAGAACCCAGAACTGTTTTAACACTGAACTTTATGAACTCCTGCATTCCTTACTACTCTTAAATGAAGTTGCTTATGGTCAGTGATTCTGACCTTACTCTTTTGCATTTTTCACTCCAGACTTGCTTTTTAGTTAGCTGCAAATTAAGGATGCCTTGATCTGTGGTTACAAACTCTTCTTTTTGAATAATAAGGTGGCTTGTCTATTATTTAGCAGTTACCTATGATGATATACAAACATAGAAGTTGCTCAACAATTGCAAACTCAATTTTCAACAGAGTTAAAGCTATATACACAATGTGAGAGACTCTCTATGTAAACTTCCCCCTGGAGTACACTGTCTTTGTCATTGCCATGGGAATTATTCCAGAAACATTTATTTCTCTTACTTCTGTTGGTTTCTTATTCTGCTTACTCCATTAATCAAAACTGTCTCACTATAGTCCCATATTTTCCCCGCTTATTTGTCAGAGCCTATCAATGATCTTATATACATAGATGACAAGCAAAGAGGAGGGAAGGGAAACGATCACCTCAAATCCGTGTACATTATCTAACACAGAATAAGTCCTGATTTGGGTCTTTTGCAAAGCAACAAATTTTGCATTTGTCTTAGAAATAAAAGAAACAAAAAAATCCCAATATTATTTTTGTCTGTTTTGATGTTTTGTTCTTCAAGATTTATGCAGTGTTTTATTACAATGCAATCAACACAGAGAGTATTTTTCATCATCCCAAGCTCCCTATAAGAAAATATTAATATATATTTTCATTTTAAATTATTTTTTGTCTGTCACTGGATAAATATTAAAGCCTGATTTTTGACTTCAGGTATAGGAGATTTCCTTTCTTTCTTCTTTTTCTTTTCCTAGTTTTTCATTCTTTCTAAAAACATTTAAATTGTTTTCACCTAGTTGTATTCCCCAGTTGTTGTGTGGTAACAAAAAAAAACCCACCAAACCTTTCTCCACTCTTACATGAGGTGGCTTCTATTTTCATTATTTTTGTATTTATCTGAAATAGATTATCTCACCCATTCTTGCCTTTTTGCCTATTTCTTATTTATCTCAGTCCATTCTATACCGCAGTTCACAGGTGGAATGGAAGGCAAACATTTCTGTTATAAATTTCAGCACAGGCAACTGATTTGTTCATGCCAGATTATCATAATATAAACATATTTGGTAGATGGCATTTAGTTTTATGTAAAATAAATAACATGATTAGTTTATCTATGTTTTCCCACAATAAAGTATGTTTGATACTGCCCCTGCCTCAGAGCTGTCGATTTTAGAAATATATTGGTAACCTGACTGCATCTCAAAATATATATTTTTGCATATAGCACAGGATATATGTGGAGATCAAAAACTTAAAAAAAAACCCTATCTTCTGGAAAATATTGCACTCAAATGCATAAAAAATGTGGCTTCATGGGGTCATTTATACATTATATGCTTTTCTTCAAATGAAGATTTAATTATATATTTCCTTATATTTCCATCTATATATGATTCCATCTGAGATCTTTGCGTCATCCCAAGTCGACTATCTTCATACATTCGTCTTCAACATTATGAAGAAACTCTGTCTAATCATAAGCTAGAAGTTATAAAATAAGCATAATGCTGTCAGGCTTCAAGGTACATCAACTAATAACAATAAAAACAAATCATAGTGATAATTCTTTCATCACACCATAACATTCAGTTGCCTTTGCAGATATTATAATATCTGATATTATATCCTTAATCTCAGTGGAATTCAGCTCAGTATCAGACACCATTTTCTAGTTTAAGAAGAAAAAAATCCAATATCAACAAAACCAAGTAATCTTAAAGAAGTCCAGAGAAATGGTAAGTGGGTTTATTATAACTCTTAAAGTTTACCTTAAAGACCATAAAACTATGATCAGTCATTAGAAAGAACCTGTCAGCGACTGAAAATGGACCTATTTAATAGGAGATTTTGTTTATACCCTTGCTAGCTCCAAACACGATTTCAGTTTCAATAGTTTACAAAGAAGTCACTCAAGTTTAATGCCACTGCAATGCTCTGTTTCTTACTAGCACCTGTATGGTTGGGCTAATGAAAACAAGTTTATTTAATGCTACATCAGTAGAGCTACCAAAACCTAATCATCTGGAAAAAAATGTGATTTCACGTAGTACCTCTAAAAATGACAACCAAAATTATTTCTTATGGAAAACTTTCCCTCACTGAAGAGCAGTGGTTTATCCAAAGCTTGCCAGCAATATTCACTTTTCAGTATAGCCAAATCTTATCACTTTGTTCATAAATTATTCTATACCACCCTTGGTTACTAAGTTTTATAATTTAATTAAACCAAGTTCATTTCCATTGATTATTTTACATAAAAAATTACATAGCTAGCTTACCACATACCCTTCACTCTCTGTGGCTGGCAGACAAACTGATACCCAATTGTTCACTCATTATCATCTCCCCAGCAGGATGGGGGAGAGAATCAGAACGGCAAAAGTGAGAAAACTCATGGGTCAAGATAAGAACAGTTTAACAAGTGAAGGGAAATAAAGAAACAAACAAACAAATGATGCAGAAGTAATCACTCACCACCAGCGGACCAACACCCAGTCAGAATCTGAGTAAAAAATTGGAAAAATTGACTGCTAAGCATGAAGTTTAATGGTATGGAATATCCTTTTGGTCATCTTGGGTCACTTGTCCCAGCTGTGCCACTTTGCAGATCTTGTGCACCCTTAGCCTACTCACTGACTGTGCAGAGTAAGAAAAAGAGAAGTCCTTGTTGCACCATAAGCACTGCTCAGTAGAAGACAAAACATTTCTATCATCAATACTGTTTTGGCCACAAACCTAAAACACAGCATCATATGGGCTGCTATGACAAAAGGTAACTCCATCCCAGCCAAACCCAGTGCACTTCCCATTTAAAATGATCAGGTACGCATTTTTTTTTTTTTTTTCATCACAGTGGCATAATCTGAACCTAACCAAAGAATAATGCTCAGTTGTATATTCCTGATTCTGCAGTGAAACTTCTCATGTTATCAGATGGTTAAAGACCATAACTACAGAAACAGCTTTTGGATAGACTAAATGATTATAATTTTTTTTTTCTGGGAAAATCTTTGTTTCACTCATTTTTAAATGCATTTTAGACTATATGTTTATTCAGAGCATTCTTAACCTTATATGGAAATTTTGCATTAAATTTAAAGAGACTTTTATATATAGAAGAATCCTAGTGTTTTAGTTTGTTGTCTTTTTACTTATTTAAATTTCTAGATTTTACCCATTCATTTCTAATCTCTGGACAATCTAGTAAATTTCTCCACATTCAAAAATGTTTTTAAAAATCAATTTGGCATAATTATTTATGTTCATAATTAGTTATTAATAAATTGCTAAACAGTCATCTTAAAGTCATTAGTAAAATGTATAATCCTCAAAAGAAACATGTGCATACAAAAGTCACAAAGACATAGCACTTCATTAAAGGACTGGAAAACTGAAATTTAGGTAATGATCTAAAAGTATCTTCATCAGGCTTTGTTTTATGGACGCAGCTTAAATACAGTTGGTGGAAAAAGGGAGAAGGGAGAATAAATGTCAAGACCAAGGTTAAAGCATAAATTACACTAAAGACGAGTTTAAATTAATTTGGCCTCTTATCTTGGTTGTTTGGAGCAGAGACTAGGAAGGATGTAATTGCACTGGAGACAATGAAGTGCGGAAATGAAATACCGGGTCACATGGATTTATGTTGTGAGGAAATATTAGGGGGTACAGTATTACTGCGATTGAAAAATAAAAGGGACTTGGAGGTAATTTGTGATAACCCTTTTTCTGTAGTTTGATTGAAATTAAAAATTTATTGTGATGCAGGTATTGTTTAGACTACTATAGAGACAGGAATTAGGATTCCCTAATCATAACTTTTAGCAAGACACAACTGTGAGTGTGAATGTCTACAAGCATGATTATGCAGAGACATTATCTGTAACATACAGCCTACCACTGACACTTAAAGGAATATTTCAGTTTACCTCATGAATTGACTAGATTGCCACCAGCTCATTCGCATTCCTACAGGAAGATAACTGCTGGCTTTGAACCTAGCCTAGCATGAGAAAACAAGCTTCCAGATAAAGAAACAATCGAAGATTGGAGATAAAGTTGCCACATTTTCAAAGCTTGGAATTTTAGGTGTTAAGGATGGAGTGAAATCACAGGATTACAGAAAAATATAGGTTAGAAGGAACATTTACAACTAGGCATCCATTTAAAGGAAGAATAGCATAAAACCTTAAATAAGGCTGTTCACAACTTTTCCAGTCAAGTTTTAAAGATCTCCAGGGATGGAGCTTCCACACTTTCTCTATTCTGGTACTTTAACACTTGTCATTGCAGTTAAGCATTAAGCTTTCTAATGTGCAGTTTGGATTCACCTTGTTGAAACTAGACTTTTGCCTTTTGTCTTTATGCTTTATGCCTCTGAGAAGGGTCTGACTTCATCTTCTAAGCAATCTTCCTTTCTTGTAGTAAAAGAGTGCAATTACATTTCCTCCTCACCCCCTTCCCCCTTAAGTCCTTTCTTCTCCAGTGGCAAAGCTCCCAGCCTCGGCCATGACTGGAATTCCTGTTCTCCCCTGCCTGAAGGCAACCTCTAGCTATTCCCTCCTCTGAGAGTTGTGGGGTTTTGTTGTCTCTACCTGCAGATTCTCTGCACTTCCTGCAGACCTCCTGTTCTAAGTCTCTGGAGTTATAGAGTCTGGACACCTCCTTTCAGAGCTGCTTCCCTTCTTCATCTCCTTGTGGTCACGGGCAATTGGCTCTAGGTAATCCTGTTTGAACTGGGGGGTTGGACTGCATGGCCTCTAGAATTCCCTTCCAACCTCAACCATTCTGTGATACACCTGGCAACTCAGGGCCTCAAACAAAGCCTGGTGTCCACAGATGTTGTCACTGTCAAATCCAGGCCTAGTACTGGGATGGAGCAGCAGGCTCTCCCTTGAAGCAGCCATCGATCTGGATGTCAAGACACTCCTTCAGGAGAGTCAAAGACTCCAGTGTTTTTCTCTCAGTGCCCAATTATGATTTACTCACCTTGTGAATGCCAGGTTCTTTTATCCATCATGCACTTCGAAATGAACTCTAGTCTGCTCTGCTCCCACAAGACTTCCCACTGACCAGACAAATCCTAGCTAGCAAACTGGTTGTTACACTAGATAAGAGTATGCTCCCTAAAAACGATGATGCCCAAGTTCTTTGTTACTATATTCTTCATCTACTGTGGTTTTTGCTTGTTTTCCTCTACCTACAGTGAAATTCATGTTGACTTTCTTAAGTAAGAAGTGGTGTATTTGATTGTATCTTCAGAATTTGCATCCTTTTCTAGAAGATTGCTTTACTAATTTTTTTTTAGTATAACTGAGTATGTTTACAGCTATGCATTATAGAATTGGTCAAAATCTGTAATTTATAGTGTAAAGTTTTAAATACTCATGGAGAGGAACCTTCAAAATACAATACTGCTGATGTAAATTTATTTTTTACTTCTGTTAAATAGAATGACTTCCTTTCAGACCTTTTGTTTAGACTTTTATTTGGAGTCAAAATAAATTGAAATAGAAATAAAGTTGAAATAGTACTATTGCATTAAAATAAATTTCAAACTTCTCAAAAACAAATGCTTTAACCTATCGGAGCTGAGCATGCCAAAATTTTCAACTGACAATCTATATAAATGCATACTGGATCAGTGTTTGCAGCGGAAAACAAAGTGCTGGAAAAAGTGCAGTTGCCTATAATTGTTTTCTTTAAGTTCTTAATGGACCCAATTCTTGTTACCACAAGTTTATAGTTCATTTTCATCCTTCAATATTTACAATATTTACAATTACAATTAAAAATATTACAAAAATATTTTTATTTCTTTTTAATTATTTACAATTATATACAGTTATATCATCACACTATATTGGTAAATGAGGCATTTTTTACTTCCTTCCATTGTTTTCCTCTTTCTAAATTAAAATTTATTACTTCATATATATGGTTCCCACACATCCCTAATCTTTATTATGCTAGTATTGCCTTTTGAATGCTAACTCCTAGGAATCCTCCTCAATTTAGGTATAAAAAAATTCAGAAACTTCTTTCAGTTGAGAATCAATAGTTTTTTTCTTTGTTCTGCTAATCCTTACTAAAACTCATGCCTCTGAATATCTCCCAATAATTTAAAAAGCAATTTTAAAAGCCCACAAAAACCCAAAACAAACCTTCAATTAATGTCAAAACCTTTTAACTAGTAGAAATGTGTTTTTAAAGTAATGTGAGCTAAGATGACATTAGGCATAGTCACTGTGCTTGTGCTATGTCACCTGGGATTAATTTCTATAATAAGTGAGCGTGCGAGCTTGTTAAACACTTGTGTGCATTGAGAACTTTGCTATCAATTCCTCAGGTAACTAGATATTCTGGTTTGTTAATGTGCAATGAACAAAATATCTTAGAATAACCAATAAGGGAAAATTCCACTGAAGATTACCATGTTAGTACTGCACAATGTCAAACTCATTACAGAAGCGGACTATTTTGGTGTTGTTTTCATCAAGTACTAAATATAAATGGAAAAGAAGACAGAATCTGTACTTCTGTCTTCCTGAAGGACATAAGGTGACTTAACAGCTATAAAGTCAGCAGTTGATGTTGGGGTATAACACAAGAGATATTTGAGTAAAATTATTTATTTTTATCTCAAGAAATCTAATTTTGTTGTTGAGGATGGTTTTTACTTTGCTCATAGTTCTAATTATCTTTGAAGCAGCAACTTTAGGATTTTATGACAAGATATAAATCATTTACAATGTATCCTTCCTGCCCTTAAAAATGACCACAGAAACTGATACATTTCTGGTCTTATTTGGGCCAGTAGCTCTTGCTGGGGCATGTAGTAGAAGAAAAGTAACCTCCTACAGCACAGCCACGCTGAAATACTGTGAATATATAAGGCTGACATTCTGCTTCAAACCAACCCACAAAGTGCTAGTTAGTAGTTTCCTGCAAGGCATCATATGGGGAGACTAAAACATTTCTAAAAGCTCACGAGGGAGGAATACAAAACCAGCTCTAAATATAGGCCACATTTTTATATGGTTATGAAGCTGGAGTTGGGCAAAAAGAAGGTGGGGTTCATGGGGAGAAGACGCAACTTTAGGGGTTGTGACAGTGACTGCGTAATGTGTTTCTGTCAAGGTTTAATCAGTAGTGCATAGTAGTTATCTGCATAGGTGTTTTCACATTGAGTTTTAAAATAATTTAGGAAGTTTATGCACAATTTAGCAATTCGTTATCTGGGGATCTAAAAGAGCAGCGTGATGCCAATAAGCAGGAGTAACTACTACTGTGCAGTCAGCAACCTCAGTGGCACTACACTATCTTTCTGTCCCTCAGCAGCAGAGACTAAATCTGTACTGTGCCCTGCTGTAATCAGCAAATGACCCATGCACCTTAGAGGAGGTTGTAGAGAGGCGGGGGTTGGTCTCTTCTTCCAAGTCACAGGCTTGGACAAGAGGAAATGGCCCCAAGTTGTGCCAGGGGAGGTTCAGGATGGATATTAGGAAAAAGTTTTTCACTGAAAGGGTTATCAGACGTTGGAATGGACTGCCCAGGGTGGTGGTTGAGGCACCATCCCTGGAGATACTCAAAGATGTGTTGACACGGTGTTTGGGAATGTGGTTTAGAGTTTGTTTGGTTTTGGTTCTGGTTTGGTTTGTTGTTGGGTTTTTTTATGGTTGGACTAGATAATCTTAAGGGACCCTTCCAACCTAGGTGATTCCATGATTCTGCGATGCTGTGATATCTATTCCAGCTGTTTTTAAGATGTGGGGGAAGCAGTGTACTCCAAAGACCTGGTCAAAGTACTGTATGTACTGAGAGAGTCAATGGTGCAGATTTTTCTCTTTGTCTGTTTGCTGAAATATTCTCTTAGTGAAATTCAGAATGAGAACTCATCTCAATCTGCAGACAGGACAAAGTCGATTTAGGAGCTGGAGCTCCCAAGCTCCTAAGTTCTATAGTTTAGATACTAGAAGCATGGTTGCCTTCCTTCCCTCCCTTTTTCTTTCTGTCCTTCTTCCCTTCCTTCCTCTCCCCACTTACTTTCCTCCTATCCGTTTCCCCTTCTCCCTTCCCTTCCCTTCCCTTCCCTTCCCTTCCCTTCCCTTCTCCCTTTCCTCCTTCTTTCTTTCCTCTTTTTTTCTGTGATCTCTAATGTTATGCTTGACTTGGAGTGGTCAAATATCATTATTTGTTTTATGAACTAAATATAAACAAATGTAAACAAAATAATGTGTCTGCATCAGTAACAGGTTAAATTAAGGTTAAATTAGCAACTCATTTTTATATTGCTTAGCTGTTGCTTATGTACCAGTCCCTTAGCATTTTTCACAGCATGTACCAAAAAAAAGCAATGGCCCTTGAAGGTGTCATGGTTTGGGTCAAGTTGGTCAATGACAAGACGACAGATACTCTCCCCTACTTCTCCCTCCAAGGAGAGGAAGAAGAGATATAAATATTTATGAGTTCAGGAAAAAAATGAACTACTTTAATGGAATATTAATAATAAAATAAAAAGGAAATAATGAAATAGATACAATATATAAGAATATATATACAAAACTATACCAAGTTCCCAGGAAGAATCACCAGCAGGCACTGGGGAAGCTCCAGAATGGTCTGAGACAAGTGAGAACTGGAGTTCAGAAGTTGCTGATGGAGACCAAAGGTAGATGAACTGACAGGGTCCTTCCTCCTCATTGAAGAACCCTTGAGGAGCAGCCTAAAAAGAACTGCCAAAGAAGAGGAGCCCCTGACCCTCTTTGATCCTTCAGCTTCTATACTGAGCCTAGCAGATGGTATGAGATACCCTATTGGTCAGTTTGGGTCATCTGAACTGTCTATCCCTCCCCAGAGGTACAAATCCTCCCTGGGTAAACAAACAAGTCAGCTGACTCTGATTGCCACAGCAACAAGTAAGAGCAAGAGCCTCTCTCACTGAACGGGAAGTCGGGAACGCGGCTGTGCTCCACTGCAAACGAGGGCAGAAGGACATGTCGTGCTCAGTGCTTTGCTAACATCAACAGAAATTAAAAATAGATGCTGATTCCATTCTTCATAAAATATCCAATAATTTGGAAATGTTTTAGTAGCATGAGGAATCAGTGATGCTGAATTCAAAACTGGTAAAAAATGTCAATTCAATTTTTTTTATTCCTTTCTGGGGAATATTTTGCAGATCCATTACCGATACATTTGTTTGTTTTTTTTTTCTGTATATGATATTTACAGCTGTAGTTAAGTTTATAGAGCTGCATGTGTCCGAATTTGCTATTTAACTATCAATTCTGTTTTCCTTTACTGTCTCAGAAATCCTTAAATCTGGGGGAGTTTTGCCTGTGATGGGCTAGTTGTTTTACACAGAGATCTCTGTTGTCACTACAAGGCTTTAGGACCCATCAGTTGATAACTACTCATTCACACTGCAAAACGACTTCTCATTATCTTGGTTTAGGTAACTTTTGAATCAGTATGCAGTATCAAGATGTAGTGAAGCATTTTCTTCTGCTAATTTGGGAAAGGAAATTGTGTACCAAACTTGCAAATTTTTACTGTTACATATACTGCAATTATATGTGAATAGTGACAAAAAGCTCCATCCTTTCTCTTACTGTTCATGTTACAGATTTTTTCTGTTTCTCTACTAGTCTCAGCAAGATATATATTTTTTTAATACAGAATAAAATACATTTGTAACAACATGGAAGTGTGGTCCTAACCTTACTAATAGTGGGTGTGATCTAACTGTCATAGAAAATATCATGGACAATGCAACACCTCAGGATACATACTACAACTTTCCTTGACCCAGGGGAGATTTTTAATCATTTACACTGCACATTTGAAATGTCTTGTTATAAATATTTGCAGCGAAGTTCTTATGCAGTCATGGATATTTTCAGTTGCACTGAATTCAAGGAAGCTACAACCAGTGAAGCATTGTCCTAGACACATCAAGAAGAAACTCAGAAAATCTATGTTACATCTTTACTAATAATACTAACTTTACTACTACTAATGGTTGGTTAATCTGATATGAGGGAAGGGATTCTCAGAATTAGCATGCAAGGAAAGTTTACTGCATTACATTGTTCATTTGCTTTAGTAAAGCCTTTGACACCCATAGCGTTCGCCTGGAGTAACTGACTGCTCTTGGCTTGGGTGGGTGTACTCTTGACTGGGTAAAAAAACTGGCTGGATGACTGGGCCCAAAGCGTGGTGGTGAATGGAGTTAAATCCAGCTGGTGGACAGTCACAAATGGTGTTCCCAAGAACTAAGTACTGGATTCAGTTCTGTTTAATATCTTTATAAATTATCTGAATGAGGAGATTGAGGGAATTCTCAGTAAGTTTTTAGATGACGCGAAGTTGGGCTAGAGTTTTGATCTGCTTGAGGGTAGTAAGGCTTGACAGAGGGATCTGGACAGGCTGGATCAATGGCCAAGTGCCGGCTCCTGCACTTGGGTTACAACAACTCCATGCAGCGCTACAGGCTTGGGGAAGAGTGGCTGGAAAGCTGCCTGGCAGAACAAGACCTGGGAGTGTTGGTCCATAGCCAGCTGAATATGAGCCAACAGTGGGCCCAGGTGGCCAAGAAGGCCAACATCATCCTGGCCTGTGAAGCTGGTGAAGGGTCTAGAGACAAAGTTTTATGAGGATTGACTGAGGGAATCAGGGTTGTTCAGCCTGGAGAAAGGGAGGCTGAGGGGAGACTATTGCTGTTTACAACTACCTGAAAGGAGATAGTAATGAGGTGGGTGTCAGTCTTTTCTCCCAAGTAACAAGCAATAGGAGGGGAGGAAACAGTATCAAGTTGCACCAGGGGAGTTTTAGTTTGGATATTAGAACAAATTTCTTCACTGAAGGAGTCCTCAAGCACTGGAACAGGCTGCCCGGGGAAGGCATTGAGTCACCATCTCTGGAGGTATTTAAAAGATGTTTGGCCAACTGGATCTAGGTGGTGCTGCGTGAGCAGAGGGATTAGTTTAGGTGACCTCCAGAGCTCCCTTCCAACCTCAAACATTCTTTGATTCTGTGATATGAAGGGCAGGTCTTGACAAAAAAGTGTTTCATACTTTGTATGAAAAAGCAAATTATAACTCCATTTTATGAGGAATGTAATGTAATCCCTCTATATGAGTTAGAAGTGTGCAGATCACGTAAGCATTTATTTGGGGAGATTGCTAAGGCTGTCCTGGAAATGTTTGTAGATACTAGTATGATTAGAAATCTAGAAATTATTTTGGTCCATACAGTAGTGTTTGTCAAACAAGATTTGGAGTGTCGGGGTAGGAATAGAGGCATGGCGAGAACACAAGTTAGGCCGTACCGCTAACACCTGTTTCTTCTTGTGTTTATGAGTTTTTATATAAGACCAGTAGCAACCAATAGCTTTTGGAATAACAGTGGAAATAAATCTAGAGCTTGATAAGGATTGCTTAGCAATTTACTAAATATAGAACAAAGTTGTAGCTAAGTAGTGAAAAAGCCCTACAAAATGCAAAGTTTCTCATCTCAGGAGAAATTGATTAGAGGTTTTCTGGGGTTTTCATAAGCTTTTTTGTTATGTTTTGTTTTGTTTTGTTTTGTTTTGTTTTGTTTTGTTTTGTTTTGTTTTTAAAGTGCACTTTACATTGTTCAGGACATCAATCTCTAAATTCATATCATCCAAGTTTAGAAATGTAATTGACTTGTCTAAGCTTACACTGCAGTTGCCCTAGGTTCCTGCTCTGTAGTTTGCATTCCCAGTTACATCTTCTGTGTCAACACTTTGTTCTGAGTTAGATTGACCTTAGTGAAGTTGATAGATGCAATGTCTCTCATTCAGCTAAAGCGTAAAAAAACCACATCCACCCTGTCTACATCCTTTATAGAATAGACAGTTGCAACACTAAGGTCTTCTGTCTGTAAAAAGATACACACAGGGCTGGAGTAAGAGTTATCTGTGTTTTTCTATGCCTTGCTAAAAAGAGAAGGTTACTGTGATCTGGTGATAAACCTAAGAGTGGCTGGACTAAAGCCCGGTTTGTGAGAAATAAATAGTTGCAATTAAAAAACAGAGAGGGAAACAATATACAGAGATACACAGACACAAAAATACTGTTTTCAGTGTCATTTCACGCATGTGGGAGGTGCACCAAAGTGGAGGAATTCCTTGTCTTAGTGACAGAGCTCCAGAAGGAGGTGCGTAGGAGTGCAAGAGAGACTCATAGAGTGCAAGAGGCACTACTGGAATTGCACCCTACCTTCCCTGGGACAGGCCCAACAACTGGACAGGACACATGATATAGAAGATTCCTTATCCTCTCTCCACCTGGCTGAACACAGTGATTTAAGAGATAGGGGGCAATGGCAACAAGTTCCTGCCTGGCACAGCAGTCACATCTCCTCTGTGACTACCCCACCTTCCCAGGTGCCCTTTCATTATAGGTACAACAAGGCTCTACACATGGAACTGAACAATAATGAGGATGATGGTTTGTGTAGCTTGGAGGTGTCACTGAGATTAATTCAGCCTATGCCCTGCATCAAAACTGTTTCTATCAAGAGAAAAAAATACATTATTGTCATTGGAAGCTCCCTTCTGAAGGGAACAGAAGGTCCAGAATGCAGACTGAACCAACTTCTTAGGGAAGCCTGCTGTCTGTCTGGAATTTGGGTTAAACATATGAAGAAGGTACAGCCTTCAGACTATTATCCATTACTGATTTTTCAGGTAGGCAGCAAGTTGCAACAAGAAGTCAGAGGGCAATCAAGAGAGACTTCAGGGCCTTGGGATGACTGGTTAAGTGTTGTCCTCTATCCTTCCAGTTGCAGGGAATGATAAGTGAAGAAACAGGAAAAGCCAGCAGATAAATACCTGGCTCCAAGCCTGGTGTCACAGGCAGAATTTGAGGGGGTTTGATCATGGGTTGATTTACATGTTACCAGGCCTGCTGTCAACAGACGGGGTATACCTGTGTCAAAGGAGAAAATGGATCTTTGCACAGGAGTTATCAGGGTCCATTGAAAGAGCTTTAAACTAGTTTTGAAGGGGGAAAGGGATAAATACATATAAGCTTGGGGGCAGCATGTCAATGTTTGAGGGACAGGGTGCTAGCAAGGTCCTTTGGTCTGCCGTCTCAATGGAGGTACAGGATGGAGCAAAGACTTAGCATGATTGATGTGTTAGAAGCCATGAAACTGCCTGAGAATGCTCATGTAGGAATTAGGGCTTTTATCCCCCAAAAGGTGATGGGATCAATAAGACAAGTGAAGTGCATCTACACCAATGCATGCAGCATGGGCAACAAACAGGAGGAAAACAAATGGCTGCAGGAGCCTTTCTGCAGCAGGAAAAGTATAATATAGTTGCCATCATGGAAATGTGATGGGATGACTCAAAAACTGAATTTCTATAAAATGGATGGCTATAAACTCTTCAGAAGGGCTAGACAAGGTAAGAGAGGTGGTGGTGTAGCCCTGTATATTGGGGAGTGGTTCAATCATCTTGAGCTTAATGATGGTGACAATAAGTTGAGTGTTCATGGGTAAGAGTCAGCGAGAAGGCCAACAGTGCAGGTATCACGGTGGGAGTGTTTTACAGACCAAACAACCAGGATCAAGAGGCAGACAAAATATTCTATAAGCAGCTGGGAGCAGTCACATAATCATTACCACTTGTTCTGGTGGGGAACTTCAACTTACCAGTTGTATGATGGAAATAAAATGTAGCAGAGAGGAAACAGTTTAGGAGGCTCCTGATGTGTGTGGGGGATAAATTCCTGACAGAGCTGGAGAGTGAGCAAACTAAGCAAGCTGCCCTGCTGGCCTTATTTGTAAACAGAGAAGGACTTGTAGGTGCTGTGATGATTGGAGGTCATCTTGGGAATAGAGATTTTGATTCTTGGACAAGTACTGAGGGGGAACAGCAGAACTGCCACCTTGGACTTCCAGGCAGACTTTGGTCTGTTTAGGAACCTGGTTGACAGAGTAGTCCTGAAGGGCAAAGGAATCCTGGAAGGCTGGACATTCTTCAAGAAGAAAGTCTTGAAGTTGCAGGAGCAGGCCATCCCCATGTGCCAAAAGTTGATCAAAGCAATCGATAGGACAAGAGGAAATGGCCTCAAATTGCACAAGAGGAGGTTTTCAATGGATAATGGGATTCACCAAAAAATCGGAACAGGCTGCCCAGGGAAGTGGTCGAGTCACCATCCCTGGAGGTATTTAAAAGATGTTTAGATGTGGGGCCTTAGACATAGAGACATGGTTTAGTGGTGAATTTGGCAATGTTAGGTTTGTGATTGAACTCGATCAACCACATGATGATCCAATGTCTTTTACAACCTAAATGATTCTATGATTCAACATAGAGCTTTTGGAGTAAGTGTTATGTGGAAAAGGGTTAGAAATTGTGGGGCAAAAAAAAATTTGAAAGAGCAGTGACATTTTCTTCTCTCATAGATTCTAGCCTTTTTTGCCCCCACGTTCAGAGAAAGAAGATTTTGTATGTTCTTTAAATGACTTCAGGGTGTTTCCCTCTACAGCAGTGTATCTTCCTCAGCAAAATACTCAAAATATCGCTACCATTACCTCATACTGGCTGATCACTTAAATTTAAAAACTACTTAGAGATCAGCTGGAAACAGAGAGGGGGCTGTTGATTTTCCTTTTTCATAACATGCCTAACACTCAAGACCACAGAAATCAAAAAGCCCTTTGGTCTCTGACAATAACTTAATGCCCCTTTTTGTCATGAAGACACTGGAAAACAAAGACATTTGAAGGCCAAGTTGTTTCATTGTAAGATATATAGTTTTATAGCAGATGTGTCAAGTATATTGAATTATCTTATTGTGTTTGCAACATTACATTAGCATAAAAGGAAAAAAACCAACACTGAAGATTAATGAATGTTCTCTTTCCTTGCTTTATATACATTAAACTAGAAAGAAACACATTTTCTGTACAAAAAAGAAGAAAATGTATAAAAGTGATCTTAAATGCTTGGGACACTGAAATATCTTCATTTAAATTCTGACTCAAAGTCAGTTCAAAACATTGGAAGACTTTAATTGATTGTGGTGGGATTTGGATCAAAATTTGCTTCTGAATAATACAGAGGTAAAGAACCTTAAGTAAAACCAACTGCATTTCTTTTTGTTTTAAGCTTTTACATGGCTGAACAAATTGTCTTAAAAAAAGTATTCAACCTTGTATTAAACATGCTTAGAGATGAAAGAAGGCTTGGACCTAACTCTGAGTATGCAACAAACAGAACAAGGTAAATGTATTTCTAAAATCTGTGACCAAAGTCAAAGAACTATCTTTATCTTTATCTTGGTGTGAAATACAGAGGCAGTGTGAGGTGTATAATTAGTAAAGGCAATGCAGAGTTACCTAAGGACATACTGTGGGCAATGTCATGTAAATAACAAGCACATGAAAGACATTTTTTATTATGATTTGGAAAAGAGCATAGAGACAAGACAGAAATATTTTAATAATTTCTACAAAAACACCTCCTCTCTTTTCAGGATTTATTAATATTTTGGTTCCTTTTCATTTGTTTTGAAAACTCCCTTTTGAAAACCGTTTTTTGAGCAAATACGCTGTACAAACATTCAGTTGCCATGAAAATAATTTAATTAAAAACCTTTTCATAAACAACATTTTATTTTTGTGAGTTAACTCTGCTTCCAGATGCACAGACACATGTTCTGACCTGCCACAGTCAGTCTTGCCTTTCTGACCCTGTATTGCTTTTCCCCATTCCTTTCCAGAAGTGCTACTGACAAATCATTAGTGCTCAGTGTGCTGAAGAAAAGTCAACTTTTTCACCAGGAGTTCTTGCTCATGATCACCCTGGTAAAGTGTGCATTAGATTGCAATTACTCCCATCTATTACATTATCTATAGCATTTCTCAGACTGGGAAGGTAACAATGCTTTTATTTTGATATTTTCCTTACTTAAGCTTAATATATGGAACCAGTCTTCTTTTTATGAGAGGGAATTGAAAGAAACTCAGGAATTAATGTGAACATGCATTAGAGTGGGAGGAATGACATTTTTTGAGGTATGTGTACCAGTGATATATGTCAATTATGGTAAGCATTTCCCTCAGGGAAAAGAAAGAGCAATATCAGTAGTGAAGTAGTCCATGTAGAAAATCTATTTGATGTTGCTGGGTAAATTTTCCATATGTGCATACACATTGTGATGATCTTGTTTATTTCTGCTGAAAAATTGTAGAAGATAAGCATCCAGGTTTTTTGGCGGTGTATTATATCCATAAGTAAGCTTTTGAAGGTAACAACTGTTTTTTTTCCTAATTTTCTTTTAATTTTTATTCCTTTTTAATAGTTCTGACACATGGGATGGACCGGAACTTTTACTTTGACTCCCTTTGTTACACTATCTAATCCCTCAGGTAATCATCCTAGACTCCCTAGACAAAGGGTACATTGGGAAATGGTGTTTGCAGGTTGAGATTTCATCTGATGTACTTCTGAGTACAATATCAGAATGCATTTGCAGTTAGTCTTGTTCTACTGTTGAATTTTGAAACACATGTGATCTACTATTCAGTCCTATGTTCCTCTACCCTTAAATAGATACTCGATGGGGATACTGTCCCGTGGTTCTAAGCCTCAAGCAAGATATGAACATAATAATTACAGGGACCAAGTAGGCATGCAAGTCCCTCAGTACATCTAGAAGCCTCCGTTTTATTTCCTATGTCCCTCATATTTAGCAAAATATAATTCACGTTCACTGAAGAAACCAGTCTTTCTTTTTAAGTCTTCTACTTTTGATCCCACTGAAGCGTCGGAAAAATAGTAATATGTCACTAATAGAGTTTTCTTGTTACCGGTTCAGATTGGTTTCTTCAGCAGCACTTAAACATCTGAATGCACATCCATTAGTCACCCTGAATTCATGTTAGAGTTGTGTTCTCCATTAACCCACAAAGCATTCTCATCTTTCCTCTGAACAAATGTTATTAGACAGAGTTGCAGGAAACATGCCTCGAGTACACTGTCTATGGTAACAGTCTGCACTCCTAACACTTCTTATGTTCACAGTGGCAATATGTCATGGGGAAAACACAAATCACAAATCTTTTATAAAAGTCAATTGCATCCTTGCCTGAGAAGAAAGCAAGAAGAAATTCTATTTATCTATGCAAAAACATGAGCGTCACTGTGCCAAAAGTCTTTCAGATGCTTTCAGTAGGTAAATTACCTGAGAAAGGGTGGGAGGTTTTCATAAAGCTATAGCCACCAGTGTTGTTTAGGAAAAAGAAGTTCATTAAGAGTTTGTACAAGAAATTATAATTATTGGTAGGTATTACCAACATTATGTGATTAATAAACCAAAACAATTGCATGATTCCTCCATTGACACTGTGGTGAACACCGCTTAGAATCTTCTCAAAGAACTTGGTAATGTCTTTAGTCCACCTAACCTATGCCATATATATATAACAACATGGGTCACACATTCATATCTAGGTGTTGGTAGTGGTGGGTTGCAGGGTGGCCTCTGTGAGGAGAAGCCAGGGCTGCCCCATGCCAGACACAGCTGGTTACAGCCAGCTCCAACCAACCTACCGCAGGGCACAGCTGAACCCTGCAGACTCGGTGATGGCACCTCAGGGAAAATATATTTAAGAAAAGGCAGAAACTGCTTGAGGAAGAAGAGAGAGAAGAGTGAGGAGTAAAGTTGAGTCTGGGAAGAAAGCAGGGTGAGATAGTTATAGTTCTGTTTTCGTTTCTCACTGTCCTATGTAATTATTTGGCAATAAATTAAATTCATCTTTCCCAAGTAAAGTCTGTTTTGCCTGTGACAGTTATTGGTATTTGATCTTCCTGTCCTTATCTCAGCCCATGAGCTTTTTCATCTTATTTTTTTCTCCCTGTCCTGTTGAGAGGGGGAATGAGAGAGTGGCTGGGTGGGCATCTGGCAGCCAGTCATGGTCAACCAACTGCACATTCTCTCTAGAGCGGAATTAAAATGCACAAAACAAGTTTATTCTTTGCAGGAAAGTGTATTGAGACATAGAATCTAGCAAATAAAACAAATGCAGGAATGAATCACTATTAATATCCTTTATTTACCTTTTTTTTTTCCTAAAGAATAAACATTAATAGAAGGTGTAATTTCCTCTATAAGTGATAGTGGACTAACACATATGCTATTTATTTTGCGTGTTTGTAAGTATTTTCTCCCCTTCCCATTTATAAACCACTGCAGTAATTCTTTCTGTTCCCTCCATTTTTTTCCTACTGCAATATCACTTTTATGTTTCCTTACATCACTCTTTCTATTTAATAAGGACTATTATCATATATGAATATAAATTATATATGTATGTCTAAAGCCCAAAAGAATATGAGTGAAGAAAGACAGGAATTCTGTATTTGTTTCTCAGTGCTGGATAGGTGGCAGATATGAAAACACTGCTATTCATGTCAATACATTAGCAATGAAAGGCTTGCAAAGAAGACATCAGAGTAGCGATATGCCAAGAAGGCACTTCAGTCTCAAAAAAGACACCAAAAGAACCATACAAAGATTAAAGACATTTTGAATATAAACAAGTTTATTACTGAAGTATCAATTATTGCATACATCAAAACAACTAAATAAGGGTTACAGTACAAATGGTAACATCAAAGCAGAAGATAACTCTGTTTTTGGTGGAATACTAGTGTGAAAACACATTTTGATGGAGTCTGTTTATCAGTTCCTGGGCTTTCTTCTATGAAGCTGCTTTATCCCCCACAGCAATAGCTGGTGAGTGTCACAAATATTTTGTGTGATGTCTTACTCAAGATGGAGAAAAAAGGCATGTGCAGAACCACGTGTCTCTGTAAAATGACAAATTGCTTGTTATTATAACAGAACAATTATAATACAATGCGTATGTATGTAAAAAGTATATATATGTGCATTTGTGTGTATGTTTGCATACATATATGCAAAACATGTATGCCTATGTGCAAATTTTAATACAAAAATCTTACTTTGAAGACAGATATGAGGTCATGGTGCTCAGTTCAAAAATGTACATTCTGAAAACCATATTGAATATCCATTTATGAGTGTGAGTACCATGCATATAACCCATCCCTTTAATCTCAACAGAAATGCCTGTGTGTGTAACCATACTCCAAGTAAATCAAGGCACGGCTGCACTGCATTAAGCATGCACTTGTCATGTAATCTGTGTTACAATTTATAGGAGAGGGTATGTAGTTTTGGTGTTTTTTCTTAGTCTTTGACAAGACAAAAGCTATACGTTAAATTAAAAAGATAAGTTATATTGCCAGTATAGGTTATGCTGAAAAACTTTTTCATCTAACACAACTTGTTAAGTACTTTTCATGTATGATAACACATGGACTCCCAGAGGCAATTTTCTGTACCTATGCTGCCTTTCTTCCTCCTCATATTCAGATTACATTCTATATAATGTGATTAGATTGCATTATGTAGACAAAATACCTTCAATTAAAGTAAAATAAAATTGGTATTGTCAAGAAACAGGGACCTGGTAATCAGTCAAAAGATAAAAAGATATGAAGAGTAACATTTGTTAACATACATAGGTTATAAATTTCTTGGATTTTCTTTCTCCTTCATCCCATCATTGTTGAACATAAATAGGCCCTAGACTTAACCAAACTTTACAAGTTCACTGATTTTCTTTTCTAAGACAGACATCTCTTCACTGATCATGCTGTTTATTTCTGTTCCTGTTCTCATGTGTATTCATGTCCTTAAATGACAAAATGGTACCATATGCAATGACATCTGTGCTAAAGACATCCATATTTTAAAATCTAAAGTGAGTTGATGCAAATTTCTATTTAGCCTAATTCTGGAACTGTCCTTATCTGATAAAATTTGTGGAAGGTAGATGTTTGTTGATGGGTAGTTCTGTGAATTTATTCTTTTAATACCCCATTATAGAGATATGAGAGTTGTGATATATAGAGTTGTGAGAGCATTTCCATATTTTTACTTTTCTTTCTGGTATGTATCTTGTCTTATCCCTCATCATAAGTATCCTCATAATAGTGCCCATGAACATCTATTTTGTTTGTATTGTTGAATTCATAATCCCTAGAAAATATTGAGATAGAAGAGGATACATCTGTCAAAAAAGAACCAAACAGTTATTAAATTTGTCTAATGAAATGGTATCAAAGGAAAAAAATAGAGAGAATGCCCATTCTGTTGTCATTACACTAAGTAACTGCAATTTGAAATCAGGACTGCAATTTGAAAGTCATAGTTTTTAAGCTCACTGATTCTAGTTCTGTCTAAATTGGTGTGTAATTCTGAGCAACTCACAAGACAGCTGAGTGTTGATATTTATAAAACCAAGACGACAGTATTCATAAACATATGTGGTAGCCATATCATGTTATAACTATTTAATGTATTTCAAATGCTTAGAGAGTCTACATGATCATTTCTACATTTATGGAAGTTTTGGATCCATATTTATTTACTCCAGATTTGTGATTTTTTCTCTAATTTTGAGCTTAGAACTACCCTGTTACAGAATGTGAAGAGACTTTATCATTTTATGCTGTACAGCTATTTGGAAATATTTTAAGATGGGGATTCAAAAGTCCTACATAAGTATCCAGCACTTAGAAAATGAAACTATTTAAACATAATTTGGGAATAGTGCATGTGCTATTGTTCCTCTTTTGATAAGAAGATTGCCTTTATGAAGTGGGGAAAAGCTCAGTTTTAAGGATTGCCCATATTTCCTCACAAGCAGTAATTTTAATAATGGATAGCATTAGTTTATCTTTTTATTACTTCAGAGCAATTGTGATACCCAGTAACTGTCTGGAAACATTAGTTTTCCAAATAAAGGACCCCTAAATCATATTAAGATATGATAAACATATGCAGCTGTAATTAAACATCTTGAAAATAGTTTGGAAAAAGAACAGACCTTGCTCCTGATGCTATCCTTATAGCATTGACTTTATTGTTTTCAAGATAAAATCTGTTTCTTACATTATAGTCCACCAATTGCATTTAGTTTGTACAGCTATAAGAAGTCTATAGTAACATTTATTAAAATAGCTAACAAGTATAAAAAAAAGATACTGCCTACTTCAGTATGATGGTACTTCAATACTACTATTTGTAAAAAAAAAAAGATACTATTAATTTCTATCATAATATTATATTACTTTAAGTTACTTTCAATGCAAAGCTGATTTGCATTAAATGTACTATTAAATAACAAGATCAGTATACCAAAAGCAAACAGAGCAAGAAATGTGTAAAATATTGTGGTGTTATTTAATACCAAAACCACTGAGAACAATGAATATTTATAAGTTTTTCTGTACATTTTTTCCACTGATAAATAATTAATGCTTTCTATATAACATATTTGTGAAAAACAACAGCAATAAAATCAAAACAAAAACCCCATAACAACTAAAGAAGGCAAAATAACTTTGGCTATGATCATTCCACATATGTTTGAGGTCTAAAGACTATTTCCCCCTTTTTGGGTAAGATTTTACTAGAATTCAGAAATCTCATAGTATTCTCCCTGTCTTACCTGTTACTTCCTAACACCTAAGTTTCCTGCCTAAGCTTAAAGTGCCTAACTACAGAATCTATATTTAAAAACAAACAAACAAACAAACAAAAAAACCAACCAACCCAAACGTGTCATTCTAGCCTTCTAGTGCAATCAGTGGTGACAGACAGAAAGCTTCAGAAGCTTTGCTAGTATAAAATCTGAATTACCTTCTGAAGGTGTTAGGCCTTCTCCATTCACTGCTAAGAAACCTAACATAATAATTCTCTAAACTTCGTTGCTGTACATAAGCATATAAAGTTAGATGGGATTAGTCTAGGCTTGCCTTGACAGTGAATCATCACTCCGGTCTATTCCATTGTTTTTTCAAATAAATTTTATTTCTGTAATATAGAAGAATATTGAATAAAAATTTCTAGCTATGTTTTATTGGGAAGATCAGGCCTCTCTTATGGAGTGCTATTGCACAAACCATAACATCCATGCCAGTGTAGCCATATCTTTCGGTGTTCTTTTTGGAAAAAAATAATTCACAAACCAAACCACTTTTTTAATGGTACTGTATATTCACAAATAAGATTAATTATTCCCAACTCTCAGTCCCAAATGTCAGCTTCCATATACTGTATTTTAAATCACATTTTGAAAAATGAATTCTATCAATTTGCATTATTTATTTCTAAGTGTGCTTTTTCCTGGCTATTGTATAGTGATAATTATTCCCACCACATCGGTATGGAACTTTGCAACATTTAAAGAGCCAAAGCATCTTTACTCATCATGCTAAGCTAAGCATCAGCTTTTGCATCATTTGCATCTGCATTTTAGTTGGCTGTAAACCATCTGTAGTGGAATAGAACTGGAAAGGAAATATCATCACATGTAAGATCCCTGTCCAGCAATCAACTCTGTATGCATACACCCTCAAGGAATTCTATCAAAGTAAATGGATCATCATGTGTTTTAGTTGAAGCACCTTCTTGAGTATGCTCATGGTTAAGTATACTTATACTAAGCTCATCTACTGGACTGAGGCCAGATAACATTTAAGGGATCAAGGTCATAATGATTCTATAGACTATTACAGAAAAGCTAAAAATCCTGTCTATTCTATGTTTTGCTGCATGAAAGCAAATGAAGGGGAGAGAGTGGTAATTTCATCAAAACTGTAGCAAGTTCTTGCTTCTTTGGAAGAAGCTAAAAAAGGCTTCTTTTTAAGAGCTTTAAAAAGATGTTTTATCTCCTGCTGATAGAGGTTAAAATGTCTAGTTCAGAAACAATTTCCTGAGAAGCCTCTGGTTTTGGGATTGGCTGAACAATTTGCAGTTGTATCATAATCAGAAATTATTACCCCTCATCTGTGATTACAGGAATGTTACAACGGTAAGATCTGCAGAAACAACTGGTTAGACTTTTACCAGGAAGCTGTAAGCCTTCATTTTATGTAGTCATTGAGAACACGGCTTAATTGAGTCGTCCTCCTTGTTGTCATTGTTTTCAAATACACATAGCTCTGAGAAAGATTTCTGACTTTAACAGTAGAAGTAATTGTTGAGCTGACAAGGAAGAGAAAAAGACAAAGTCTTATTCTGTGGGGGAAAAATATCATTTTGTCTGAGGTCAAGCTTCTAAAGAAATTGGCTGTGTCAAGATTTTTAGTGAATGATGAACTCAAAACCAAAAAGAAGGGTGTACAGAAAAAATAAATTTGGTCCACAGTGGCACATTTGAGAAATCAGCAGCTGTTCTACAGTTCATGTGTTTGGACTGAAAAGTTTAATATAACACTGTGTTTCAGTGTTTGTTTTTTCAACCAATTTCTTTTTAAGTACAGCAAATGGCAAAAGGATGAACTTCTTCCTCTGTTGAACCTTGCCGTTTCCATTAGCTTTTCAACTTATTGATACAATCTGGACTCAGGCACCTAAAGTGAGACTGGGAGCCATATATGGACCCACAATTTAAGTGAAGTAAGTATTTAGAAAAAAATGGAGACATGAAAACCTCAGTTCCGTTATCCATACAGAAATGCGTTCTTAAAAAAATCATCACTTTCTACAGCTATGCATGTGTGTCTGCAGGCTGTAAATCAGTGCAAAATAGTAGAAATTTATGTTTTCAAGGAATTAGTTTTATTTAAAGCCATTATGTGATTGAATCAACTCAAACCTTCATTTTGAAAAGGGGAAAAGAATATTGCCTTGATGAAATTTGCTTAACTTCAATCTGGGGATAATTTACAAATTACAACTTTTGTAACATATTGTATAAGGATTTCAACTAGTTCAGCCAGGCTAACAGCTGAAATTAAGGCTATTTCTATGTATAAATAAGAAGATTCACCTACACACTGCATATTATATTTTTAAAAACAAATTGCACTCTAAAACCATAAAATCCATCTATAATTACATACCAGTCCGCACAATTCACTCTAATTTCTGTCTTCTTTTCATTTAAGGGAATACAGTCTGTACATTGAAAAGTCTAAAGTAAAGAATCACAAGCAATAAACAAATGAGCCCATTTAAAAACATTTTTCATCCTTGATTTTTTTTTTATTATTTATATGCCTGCCCAGCAATCAAACTTCATTCTTTATAAATATGATCTACTGAAAGAACAGGAAAATATTCCAGCCCAGTCTTACAAACAACAATGTAGAAAGTTATACCTGTTCTCTAATTTATAAAAAAAAGATGTTTAAAAAGAAACAACTGGACTTCATACTCTGTATATGCATGAGCTTTTTCTGGTATTTCAACAGAAATATAAAAATGGTTAAATGTTAATTCATAATAAATAACTCTCTTCTTTCATACACCTTGCTTTATACTCTTATTTAATAGTTGCATTTATACATGAAGAACTTAATAAATGTCAGGTCCCTATCATTTTGGTCTCTGTGAATATGTGTATAAAGACAGAGTTCCTTCCTAAGGAGTTTGTATTATAAGTGTACAAGAGTAAATGTGTGCTTCCTTACAGAAATACTTGCGCTGTTCAGTAAGAAAAGATCAACAAAACAAAACAGAAGTTTCAATGTGCATGTTCCCCTCACTAACAAATACAATGATACTGAGAATGATATGGCTGCAACTTCTGCACTGAAGCCAAGATCAAATCTATAGATGAGAACTGAGAAAGCAAAGTTACTGCAGGGCAGTTCCTCAGATTATGTAATTTCTTTTCTGAAGCAACTGAAGTATGGTATTTTCCATCAGCTAAGGGTCTGCACCCAGTATTTTGTAGCTTCTTAAACAGGAAGGCAAACATTGATCACAGTGGGAACAGCTCTAATCGAATGTTTCACTACTGTTGGATGTATCACCAGCATACCAATCAAAACAACAGTTAAGGGCCAAATACATTCCCCATTCTTTTCACTAGGAACAGTAGCTACATTACAGCAGACGCATAGAAATACTTTGATGGTTTCTGTATGAGGTGACCAAACCCAATGACAAAGATTAAGGAAGGCTTAACCTTTGCTCAGCAGCATTTTTTAGCATGTGCTTATCTTGAAGCATGTGCATTCCATTGAAATCAACAGAATACTCATGCATTTAAAGGTAGGGAATATGGTTAGATATTATGATAAATGGATCTTATATAAGGATTTCAAAGCTGCTGCAAAATGTTTGGATGCAACCCCGTTTTGCTCATGCAATATTAATGAGTTAATTAAATTTCTATGGTACTATAGAGCACAACTGTTCATTTTGTGTATACCTTGCATACAGGAAGAAAGCTGAAGCAGAAAGAGTAAACTGCAATTCAAAATGATTGAGACAAGAGCCTCCAAGTGTCCATAAGTGGGGTGTCCTTATTAGCTTTACAGTTTCATTAACTGTGTTCAAGACAGTTACAATTTTCCTTCACTGATAATAAGTGTTGTAAAGTATAAATCACACGTTTAGCATATAGAACTTTAAAAATTATTTTTGATTCTTCCCAAATTGTTCTGAGCACAATAGTATAAATCTCCTTTGGGTATTATTCTAAAATTTGTCTAAAGCTTACTTCTTTAGCCAGAATCATTTGCAATGGTATGGTTCAAACAAAAGCATTTACAAAACCGGCAGATCTTTTCAGGTCAGATCGTAAAGCTAGTCTTTCACTATCTTTTTTCATCCAGTGTCCTTGATTAACATCTACCAGGTAGTACTCCTGATATCTTTTATCAAAATTTTTCAGTCTCAAGTGTTTCTTAGCATTTCAGCAACAAATAAATGATGTTGGGATTATTGTGGATGTAGATGTAGATGTATGCATATAAATATTTGTTTTCTTCAGCCCTGGTTACTCTTGAAATTCAGTGTGATTTCTTTTCTGGATGAGTAGGATAGGAGGGAAAAATCAATTGCTTATTTGAAAAGAAATGGTTATATGCATATACTACAAGGAGTTATTTAATAGTGTGTTGATATTGTCTCTGCACAGGGAGGACCAGCCTCTGCAGATGCAGAGAATATATTTCACCCCACAACTCTGAAATGTTCTGTTTATTGCAAAGGGTACCTGTCATCACTCCACAGTAGCAAATATATATCATCCTTACAGAGACAGATGTTGTCATAGTCTTGGAAAATGGGTTTTCCTGAAACTATTTGAATAACCATGCAAAAAAAACACCTGAGGGAAAAAAAGTTTACATTTAGCTCAGTCCTAGTAATCATCATGCAGTAATAGTCTAAAGAACTGGTCCCAGGCTGCCCTATCTCTGAACTTGGCCCTAGTAAACAAACTTGAATGGCCAACCTTCTTAACAACTGAAATAGCTGGGGATATGTGCCCTGCCATTGCCTGGATGTTTCATATAGATTTTATCTGAATTCCCACTACCGTATCTCAGAGGCTGTGACTTTTGCTAGAGAAGAACATCTTGCTTAATTTCTTTCATTGAATTATTCTTTGATAACGCTCTTTCAGAGACCACTGAAGTTGCAGAGTCCACAGGGCACAATCTGTGCAGGTATGAGTGACAGCTATAAAATCAGCTCCCAATTTACAAGAATACTTCTTCTTGCCAGAACTAGTTTTCTTCTTGTGTTACCATGACATTCAGGTTCACTTGAACTGAAAGCTGCTTCCCACTTGAAACAAGATGTCCTTCATGAGGGATCTTACTACTCATTTCACTACAACCAGTATTTGGTGACCTTAAAGACTTGCTGCAAAGTCCATCTGTTTGTTGAAGCTCTCCCTTTACAAAAAAAGTATTTTGATTGGCAGGACTGTCTGGGAAGCTGATTAAAGTTACCTATGAGCAAAGTTAGGACCTGTTGTTTCAGTAGGAAAGATATTGCAGTAGATAAAAAAGGAAAAGAGAGGATGATTTATAGAGTTTTTTAAACCTCTTTCATTCCTTTTTTCTTTTAAATTGTTACATAGACTTTTTACTGCATATATGGAGCCTGGAATAAGGTCTGTGAACAAATCTGAATTAACCAACACCATTATTTTAGAACAGTTTTATAATATCCACCTTAAAATGTCTTTGTCTTATTGTTTTTTGTCTCTTTGTCTTAACTAAGATTTCTTATTATCCTTTTATACTCTAAATAGAAATCCTTCAACTCTGGAATTTTGAGTTACTACAACTTTGCCCAGCAGGTCATCATTGTGCTTCACCAAAAATTTCATCCCTATGGGAAACAAGGTATCCTGATGGTCTCTTTCCAAAGAAAAAGATTCTAAGCTGCAGTTTCATGGTATGAGGAAATAGAAAGTGTATTTTTCAGTTTTGTGGGAAGAGATTTGCCACATCACATTTGCAGCTTCCTATGATATATTAATTATTTTCTTTCTTCAGTTTCTTGAATCCCTGGGTAGCTTTATGGTCTTAAGGAAAAGACTGTCTCCCTGCATTTATTCTCAAGTATCAATGAGCCACATTAGAGTCAGCTTGGAAGGCTTAGTTCATCACAGGTGCTCTTTTAACCTTCTATTACCATTTCTGGGGAGGATAGCAGTTTTAATTTCACATCTACTTATTTCTTATTGTTGCTTTCAATTCCAAGCTCAGCCAAGAAGAGTCTCCCTTAAACAAATGTGTAATTTAATATATCTCTGTATTTTTCTACTTTCAGGCAAGAACCTACCAGTCTAATTAATAAATTACTGTCCATTTTAACAACCTAAGAAGAGCATCTTAAATTGTTAGAGCGATGTCAAATTTGTCCAAAACCTCAGTATATTTCTATCATCATTTTGCAGATTTATTTTTCAAAGCTAAGACTAATGCTAATCATTCCCAATTCTCTATCCGTCGTCCCTGTAAAATATTTTTGCAAGACCATTTCTAGTACCTGCTTATGCGTACCTGTATGTATTCTTTCCATTATTTTGTGCTATTGAATTCATAGAATTAAGTTAAATCCTGTAATGGTAGTATACAGAGAATAGGCAGCTAAAACTAAGTCACTGGATACATATGTGTCTCATATAGGTGAAATAAATAGAACCAAAGTTCGGGGATTCATTGATTTGTCTAAAAATGGTTCTGATTTCTTTCTTTCACTTTTATTTTTTATCTTCCCCCACCATGGTGTTCTACTATAAATTTAATCTGACATTAAACATCAACCAGTGAGAAACCACTAGCACATGGATCAACCCGCTTCTCTTTGGAAACAGAAGACTGTGGTCAATTTTAGTGAGAGGAAGGTCAAGTATTAAAAGTTCTGTGGTCCTCACTTCAAAGTTTCATAAAGCCTTACCTGGCTATTCCAGGTTTCATAACATGGATGGTTTCATAACCAAGATATTACTTTGTTGCTATACCATGATACTCATTTAAATTCCTCCAGGGCTTTAGCTGTGTGAGGTTTAGTCTAAGACCACTGTGGGTGATAATGATGTCTTGTAACTAGAGAACAGGAAAATAACTGAGAAACTGTGAATCAAGGGAACATTTTCAGCTGTTGAAATTATTGGGGTTATGCTGAAAATCTGGCCTTTTATACCAAGTAAGAATACATTTCCCTTTTAATCTATTTCTAGTTTCATTATGAAGTTTTTGTGTCATCTGTGATCTGCCATTTACTGTGTCCCATATCCCATAGTGGACAGTATTTATTTCACATAAATATTTTGAAAGCTAATTAATTTTTGTAAGCTCATCTGAGAGAGAAAAGTGCAAACTATTATTCTTCATTACTTCATGAAGTATTTTCATCTCGTTCCCTGATAATGTCATATGGCTGCCTAATAGCCTTTTCCACAGTGAGAGTTTGAATATAAATATATACAACTGTAATACTTCTCAAAAGCTGTTTTCCAGTGGAAAACATTTTAAAGCCGAAAGCAAGAAATTATTCATCAATGAAAATGAGTAACCAGAGATTTGGGTGTTGCCACCTATTTCATCAGCAGACAGTTCCAGATTCAGGAAAAGGCAAATTATTTGATGCTGGCATAGTCTAGAGAAATCTTACTAAGAAGAAAAAAGAAAAAAAAGAAGATACAAACAACAACACAGAAGTACATCTAATTGTCTACGCATGTGTTGGAGTTTCTTCCCTTCTTCCCGTAGGGCAAAAGATGTTTAATGTCTCATGCAAGTTCAAGATATTTTCTCTTTGGGCACTACTGCAGTGATTGCCTTACTATATAAATGAAAATAATAACCTATGAAAAATTATTCTATATAATATATGCAATATAATTATTCATATTACATATATATATAAATATTTATATATATATAATAAACCATTAAAGGTTATTTTATAAAATTAGTATTTTATAGAAAAGCCCCCTACTCTGTGGAGGAGTTGAAGAAAGACTACTAGCTGTATAGAGGCTGTCCCACCATTTCTTTATGTAGTTGTGATACTGACTTTGCCTATGTGATGATTTAAAATTTATTTATTCTGCATTGATAGGTAATTCTTTATCTTGTTCCCAGTCTGCCAGATTTTTATTTATTATGATTTGATAATTTATCCTCAATTCCCTAGTTTTCTTTCCCCTTTTTCAATGACGCAGAGTATTCTGCATTTTTTACACAGTTCCCATAATTACACTCATGCAGCACTTCTCTACAACTAAAGTGCTTATTTTTATGCTGGCTCTAAGAAGAGAGTCCCAGGAGTAGGATAGAGCAGAAATGATCTTTTCTCCACTCTCTGCATATCCATATAGTAGAAAAATGGCAGAGTAAAATTAGCCGCAGTTCCCTTACTGCCTTGTGGCACATGACATCAGACCATTTCAGAAAGAAACACATCTGATGTTTATTCATTTGATATTTACTACATGAATTTTATGACATCTAATAAAGAAGATTTGGCCAGAATCTTGGGCACACTATTAGTAACACTTGTACCTGAGCAAAAGACACTAGCAGATTTGAGATTCTTTAAACAAATTCTTCTTATATTTTATATCTTCACAGTTTGCTGAAAGCTTTGTGTTTCCCACTAATATTTGTTAGGTATGTTATATCCTTGCTTCAAAATCAGTTTTGGAGAGTGTGAATCAAACTTATTCCCCTTATTATTTTTCCATTCTGATAAGGATAAATGAAGTGTTAGAGTGTTACAAATACACTTACTTCTTAGTACTTAGGAGAAAGTGATTCTACAAAATCAGGGTGGGAAAGAGAAGTAGAAAGTTATCTGGAAAGGCATCTGCTTGAGAAGCAGTACCTTGAGCAGAAAAGAAAAACAAAAAACTAATAAACAAAATGACGCCACCTAAAACAAAAATCACACAGACCTCAGTATACTTTATATGAAGCTCCTTACTATGCAAGAAATACTTTTTTTCCAGTATAATTCCACTTAAAATGTAAATTTAAATATCCTCTTGAGAAAGGGCATATACTGAAAGTCCACGGTTCATCTAGCCTCAAAATATATTATTCAAACAAAAGAATATTAATAGGAAAAGCTGGATTAACTTTTCTTCAGACTATTTTCAGTACAAAAAAAAAAAATAAAAAAAAAAAAAAGAAGAAGAAAGATCTTGGAATCATAGAACAGTCTATGTTGGAAGGGACCTGGAAAGATCAACTATATGGTCCAAACTCTCTTGGAAGAAGGAGTTTACTGTATCATATGCCAAAAGCTTATTGTATTATAGGCAGAAAAGGAGTGCTCTTTGAAAACTTTGGAAGGTCTTCAACTAAAGGATACCATAAGAAGGATCCACTCCGAGGGTATCTGCTATAGTCGAATAGGGAATTTCCTGCTTTTTCTTATTTTACAGTGCAGTTCAGCCCAGTTATCTCCTGAGGTCCTTCTAAAGATACATAGCTTGGATGGACAATTTATATGCATCACTCTCACATTTGCAAACATGAATATATTCATGTCAATTCAGCTACTTACACAGTAGCATCTTGCACCATGTGAGAGGCCCCACAGTACGTGAGGCAGCCACATGGGACTTGTAGATATGATTCAAGTACATCAGGAAATCCAGGCTCTCCTGAAATGGAAAATGGGGAAGAGGCACGATGGAATCATTGAAACGTGAAGATCTTTATTGACATGTTTCTGTTTTCTTCTTTTTCACCTAGATAGAAAAAAAGGAGGAGAAAAAAAAAAAAGAAAAAAACCTCACAATCCCCCCCAAAAGCTGAGAAAATCAGATAAATTAATAATGCTAATAAAATATAAGCTCATTCTTGTGAGCTATGGGTGACAGGTAGTCTGGCTGCCATATGTAAATAGTAATGTAAGCTTCAAAGTTAGTACTTTGGTTTTATAGATGTCTACTATATTAACTTACATTGTTTTGTTTGCTATTTTATTTTAAAATATTCTTCCTCACCTTCTGGCTTCTTACTATCAAACTGAATGTCATTAGTTAAGAGATGAAATCAAAATATATCAAAGCCATTTTTTTCTGGGGACTGGGACAGTTCTCATTCTGAACATTTGGAAAAAGTCATTAGCTATTTTAAATCAAATACAGTGTGTAAGATGTGTGGTAATTTCCTTCAAATGAGCACAAATGGCATATATATGCAACATTTTGAGCTTGATACTGTGATTTTCACACAACTTTCCTCATTATTGTTGTTATAATTGTAGGTATAATTAATTCTTTGAGGTTTTATATTTGACAAAAATACTTTGAAAAAGTTGAAGTGCCATAAAACTGACTTCCAGTAATATAAAACTTAAAAGAGAAAAACAAGATTATAAAAGTGAAATAACTGTACTAAAAGTCCCTAAAGCTTCCAAACTACTACCACATAGCTCAAATCTGCTTAAAAAAAATATCCCAGGTAAAAATCTAATAACAAAATGCACACATAACACCTAATTAGTACAAAATAACTTTGAAATATTTATTTGCACTGTCTAAAAGAAAACATTGTAAATTTCATCCAGTTATTTGGCTGGTCTAGCATCATTAAAATCTAGACATTTTTGACAATTCACACAGTTTGGAATCTGCCTTGCCATTATAAATATTGATTTTGATAAAACACTAAGTACATAATTATAATTTATCTTCATTGTAATTTTCTTAGTCTAAAAGTAGATATTAGGCATAGGCCTCTTTAGACTACTTGTAGACTTCAGTTAGCTTAATGAAACTCCATTTTTTTTACTACAGTAGTAAAGAGTTAGGAAACCTTCAGATACTTTCATTCTCTTTGCTTTTAAAAAAAACATACAAACTCCAGGGCATGTTATCATCCTGCTACTTAACTTCTGCTATGTTACAATAACATCTTTCACAGTCAGACCTTGAAAATGGTCAATCACGCTTTTGTTATTTCAAGATTAGATTATTACAATTCCCTACTGGATGCCTGCCCAATAGGATGCTGCATAAACTCCAGCTGGTTAGGAAAGCAGTTGCCAAGTTTTTCTTGTGAAAGGGACAATCCAAGCGTATTTCACCCTTTTTGAAATCTTTGCCCAGATTGCTGGTTAAACAACATATCAATTATCAGAGAGTCCTTCCCATTTAACAGCAGAAACATGACTTTGACCTAATGCACTTTATCAATATTTTATTTTAAGCCCATGTCTATGAAACAAGACCCATAAAGAAAACATTCAGGTTGTCCCAAGGTCATCTTATAAATTGTTGTGAGGTCCTATGCAGTATCGATTGCACTATTTTTCCCACTTAATGGAAATGATCCTGGGTTTTGTTATAGATTTTTATATAGAATTACTCAGTTGAGTCAATGAAATGTCATGGGTTTTCACCAGCTGAGAATCTGGTCCTTGATTTCAATATCCTTTTTAATAGCCTTTTGTGTTTGATTGAAATAATTACAAAGTCAGAGGGCTTTGCTATTTTCTCTCAGGTTTATGTTCTAATGCATACTTTGTACTTGAGACTGCATTGAAAAGGTTCGTGTTTGAGTTTGTCACAGAACAAATTCTCACAGATAAATATGAATTCGAAAGAGGAAAATATGTTGATTTTTTCTCTTGTAGCTTCCACTGCTTGACAAAGTTGGACATACTTTTCACTTTTTTCAAATTGAATAAAAATTCATTTCAGAATTGAAACATCTGAAAAAAATAAATATTACTGAAAGTGCATTAAAACATACAAAAAATGAAGACAGACACAGTAATTAAGAAACAAAGTAATTCCAATAACCATGAATTCTATTTTTAAGATGGGTGAAATGTGATTAAATTATTAGCCTTATCTACCTAAATCAATAAGCTACAAATTTCTTAAATTCTACTTCTTATAAAAGTAACACATAGTGAAAAACTGTTTTTAATTCTGATTTGTTTTCTTTTTTATGGGCAGGAGTGGATTAGCAGTAAATAAAAGAAAAAAACTAGTGCCCATGGGAACCCCTTAGTTTCAGGAGATGCTTCACAAATGCAGGGCCTTGTCACCTTTAACAGCAGTTTGTAAGATTCTGCACATTGAAGGCTGCAGGTCTTTTCAGAGCCAATGTTTCAAAAGGACTGAACTTCCTAGCAGAGGTGGCTGGTGTGATTTCCAGAAATCCGTAAAGATGTTAAGGGTAGCTTACAGAAAGGAACTGAAAAACTTGTTTATGCTCCTGAAACCATCAATTTCAGGAAATGGTCATAACACTAATTCAAATGATCTCATGGTTTTAGCATGGGGTGTCCTCGTGCAGGCCAGTTGCATTCAGAGCCTTGCACATCACAGGTTTCCTATGGGCCCTGCATAAAGATACTATGGCTTCATTATTACTATTTTTTAATCTTTTCAGAGCCTGCAATTTCAGTTGTAATGATAGTCAGGACTTCACAGCCTGCAGAAGAGTGGCCACTATGGGACTGAGCATACTGAAGATATGGCATGCCTTGCAGTGGATGCAGAGTTGTGCAAAGGTGATTAAAATCACAAAGCATGCTATCTCAGCTAGACAACTGAAGAGTAGCTATGAATTTGTGCATGTTTTGTACTGAATTTCTTTTGAAGTGTACATGATACATGTAATACATCATATCAGACCCCATTGTGGACCTACACTTGTGGTCCTAATTATTAAAATGTTTTAGTTTCTGAGATATCCAGATTGTTCAGAAAAATTTTTTGATACTGTGGGGGCTTGGGGGGGGCTTTTTTTTTTTTCTTTTCTCTCTCTCTTTAAAAAAAAAAAAAAAAAAGAAAAAATAGATTATTTAGGAACTAATATTCATTTGCTCATTTTTGGCAGTTAAAATAGGAGTACTTTCCTGGTCAGGATGTCTGATGTTGATATTGCTTCAAAATTTCTAAGGCTCCCAAAAACTTCCCTTTTCTTTGTGATGGTCTGCTTTCCTCCAATTAGTCTGGTAAAAAAAGAAAAAAAATGGGCTCCCTGTGAGTGCTTCATTTTGTTTACGTTGTGATTAGCAAGGAAGGCTTTCCAGAGAAGATTATACTTGTTTGTTTCAAAACAGATTTTTATAGACAAAACCTCAGCAATAAATTAAAATGACACTCTTACATAGTTCATTGCACGCTATTACAATATCTTGCACTGCTGGTTTACAAAATCTGAGATATTAAATACATATTCAAAAGGGGACAAAGTAGATTCTTGATTCTTGTCAACAAGGCAAGACATAAGAAAATATACATAAGAAATGATACATATTGCTATTAGCATTCATCTCTCTAGGCAAATTACGGGTATCAGAGTTTTATTTACATCCCATGAAAATCCCATTCCATTTAATATTCCACAATAAATTACACCGTGTTCTTCTGTAAGATTATTATAGTGAATTTGAATTAGAGAAATGGGAAGGCTTGTCACTGTTTCTTGCGTACGGGCAGTAGAGAATCTCTTATGTTATTCCCTGCTGGCAGGAAAGATGAAATTTCTTTTTTTTTTTTTAATTTCTTTTCTGAGGAGGGCAAGGGAGAGATGATGCACTACTTTCTGTAAGTTTTTCTCAATAATTTAAACAAAAAATGTGGTTTATTGTTGATGAAAGGAAAAAACAGAATTTGTACTAAAGGCTAATAATTGTTACTTAATTAGGCAAAGAAAAATACTTAATTGAAGACAAAATGAGAACAAAACATAGTATGGAAAGCATAACTGCTTACTAAAACAAAAGAAGTGGTAAATGCACAGTGCACTTTTTAAAATACTCTGTGTGTGCATGTCTCTGTTCTACACACTGTTTCCAGATAATTTTACAAATGCATAGTGTTTTTTTCTAGCATTCTGTAATTGTGTGTGTGTGTATATATGGAGAGATTATATTATAGCATTTACTGGTTAGTAGTGGTAAGACTATCTAAGGATAGCCCAAAATATGAACTAGTACACAGAATATTTCTGATTGAAATTATGACAGCAATATGTCACTAAAACCACTGAAAGGATAGATTTTGTATATTTTCAGTGGTGGAAATGTAGATTATCAAATAGTATAAACCCAGATAGATTATGCTGAACAGATAGTTTGTTCTCCTGTTTGCAGTTTTTGATAGCTAAAGTGCAATTTTCTTCTGAAAGGGCTTAGCTATTTATTTGTTTAATTAGATGACTATCTGCAAAATTTAAATTCAAATGTTATCTTAAAACTTGTATTTGTAAACCGAAATATATTTTCAGTTAATTTGTTTTCTGTGTCCTTCAATAAATTAAGGGATTAGAGCAGTGCAGTAGGAAACAGTAAATGAGACTGTGGATCTGTTTTCTTGCTGTATTTTCAAAGCAGTCGTTTTCTACGTATTCTGAGATACTTTGGGTTCTTCCTGAAATATATTCAGGTTCTTTTATAATGTTGAAGTCAGGAACAGTAAGACTGCAGGCCTTGTGGAGGAAATCAGACTCGATGATCACGATAGTCCTTTTAGTCTTTAAATGTCTTGTTTTCTGAAAAAAAACAGAAACAATAAAAGTAGTTTTCACCTCATCTAAAACTGGACAGAAGATAGCTAGCTATGTTTGAGCTAGACATCCTTGGTCCTGGTATAGCAAATGGAGAAAAAAAGGTGGATTTCAGAAAAATTCATCTTACCTTGTTTAGAAATGCATAATTATTTACATCAACTGCAAAGAATTGTAGGGTCACGAATTCAAATATAAGCGTCCATTCTGTAAAGTTTCATATTTACATTTGCTCAATTTAAGCCCTGTAAAACAATGAAGATATAATAAACAATATTATAATTACAATTTTTGGAATGTTCTTTTTCTTTCATCTTTTTAACTGTTTTCAGAGAAACATACAATTGCGGATACACAGAATGATCTATCATGCCTTTGCTTACCTCTCAGATGTTACTCTAGCTATCTGAAATTAAGGAATTCATGCTTACAAAGGTAATAATTATTCAGAGTGATCTAAGAACTGCAAAGGTATATCTCTATATATATACAAATAAATCAAAAACTAGAACTGTACATATACTTCAACTCATATTTTTAAAGGTGTAGAAAATATTGGCACCATATGTTTGTTTGTAGAATTATCTCATTCATTTTCAGTCACAGATAATATACATAATGTTTACTATGTTTTAATGTTTTATCTTCTTTTCCTTAGGTCTACATCCTCAAAAGAATGCTGTGGTGTTTGTTTTTACTCAAATCTTCATTTCCCTTCATGCTACATATGAGTTTAAAGGATTATTTTTTTTCAGGAAACCTGATTAAATTAATATACACGTGTTCTTCTCTTAGGTGTATATAAAGGAACTGCCTTCCTCTTACAATACTATGAATGACTGAAGTAGTCAGCGAACAACCTATTACCCATACATTTCATCACTGAATTGGTCAATTTCAGAGAGCTTGCCAAAAATCCACTGAAATTATATGTACATCATACTGATGCAAGACTCATTTTTATTTGCACGAATATTTTATTTGCTTATAATTTTACCACATGGCACTTAAATGTTTGGTGTTATTCTATTTTTTACCACTCATTTTATGGTAATTATAACATTAATACTTACTATCTGAAAAATCACTCAGGAAAAGACTATAGAAACAAATATCAAACATACATAACACATTTGTCCCCTAAAACACGTTACCCTGAATCTTATAGTATTAACTTCAATATATAATTATCATTGTTCAGAATGACAATGGGAATACTCATTAGATAGTCATTAAAATACAGGCAGCTATCTCGCAAATATAATAATGTATCTGATGGATCAATTTCAGAACTATTAATTAAACAGAGAATGAAATATTACTAATTTTCTCAATGAGAAACAATAAAGATTCTCGTGTCATCAGAAAAACATTATTTTTTTGTTTTTTAAATATCATAGTTTGGCAGGAAATTAAAAGAAACAAAAGACCCAAGAAATTCCAAAAGAGAAATGGAAGTAAAATATAGCTTCCAAAATGTATAGGACTATTTACATATGTGTATTTCTTGCAAGCCTATTGAATGGAAATTAAGTCTTGTCATTCTTCTGGTGTATCTCTTTGAAATGCAATGAATTACATGTTACTTAAAACTCATTTCACTGGTAATAATAATAAGGTTCAGGTTGAAATGAATCTAAATCATCAGTATATATATGTAGGTGTCTGAGTGTGAAAATGTATAGATACAGATTTATAATAACACGCAACATATCATGAAAATTACTGCAGCTATTCTCAGCTGGTATGAAGCAGCATTGAGCATTTGAAGACAATCAACCATTATCACCAGTTTGGGACTGGACAGTTACGTTCAATGTTTGTCACGCTTCTCTCCCTCCTCACTGTCTCTCTCTGCCTAGCCATCCCTGAGGGCAATCTGGAAAGTTGACATTTTTCATTAAGGAAATTTCTTTCATCCAGACAACATAAAACAAAGAAACATTTTTTAAACACATTTTTATATCCAACATTAGGTATAATCCCCCCCCCTCACAATATAAAAAAAAAAAAAGGAGGAAGAATTAAAAATCAGAATATATCTTTGAGACTGGAGTTTTCATTGCTAGTCTGGAACTTGGACATCTTCATTGTCTACTCTTGTGTAGAATTAAATACTCATGGGTCAGTCACAGAGGATAAATCTCCAACACACACACATAACTAAATGCCAACTGAGGATTCTTTCTTTTTTTTTTTTTTTGTTTTTGTTTTTCTCATTAATAACTCAGAAAAATAAAGCTTTCCTGAGTGGGAGGTGAGATATTTTTATTTGTTGAAAGGAACTTCATTGTTCTGGAGTATTTTCTTCCCAAAGAGTTAGTGAATTAAGTTTAAAGAAATTAAAAGTGAGTTTAAAGAAATTAATTCAGCTCTGGATTATTTACTATCTTCCATCTAGCAATAAAATGATGTATAGGACTATAACTGAAATGATGGCAGGTACCTTGTACTAGGAAACCTAATCCCATATTTACCTTTAATTGCTCTCTGAAACCTGTTATTTTCAATATTCTAAAACAGGTCTTCTCTGCCCAAGGTAGCTAATTAGAGTATCTAGATACCACATACGCACAGAACACTATTGAATAATACATGAAGATTGACTGAAGACAATTTCTTTACATTTTTATCTTTTATTCATTAGGAATTTTCAGAAAAACAGGGTTTGCTAGGGCAAAAATAAAATATCACCATACTTAAAGTCTTTCATAGTAGAGTTTAAAATGTTGTGAAGTAGCAGTGGCTAGATCTGAATATCTGGAAAGCTAAAAAGCATACACTAAACATTTGTATTAGTTGTACTAGCTACTGGACATACACTCTCCACATTATGATACACTGATTTTTTTACCAGTATCATTAGCTGTCTTTGTGATATATTCCTTCACAATGCAGACCATTTGTCTACAAGGAATTAAGGGAAGTTAAATAGAAATTATTTTGGCTTAATTTTAAAAATTATCTTTTTTTTTTTTTTTCTTCTTTTTATTTGGCAAAAGGAACCTTAGATTTTTGAAGTGCTTCTCAAGGAGTTTTGCAGCATTTTATGTCTTTGAGCTGTTAGTATTATTAACACATATTCAGTTTACATTAAGACTCTTGATTAGCTGAGTGTAGCCAACAGAAAAGAATTCTGCTGGTTTGGAAACACATTGTGAAAGACTTAGAATTTAAACACATCTATTTCTCACTTAACATAAACATAAAGTTCTCACCTTTCAGAAAGCCAGCTTATGCTTCCTAGTCTGCACCCACAGAGAACTCAGTCCTGCATTTGAGAGATGAGCCACAGCAATGCAGTTTAGCATTAGGCAGCAAATATTAAATAAACCTTTTTGGATATATTCAGCATCTTTTGAGCCAGATCACAGGACTGTTGAAGAAGATGATGTTACATTTCGAGTAAAGTTTTAAGGTTTTGATTGTTTAAAACTGCTGCAAAGAGACTGTACTTATATCAGCAGGTTTAACCACAAGTAGAGGTTCTGGATTTATCAATAAATGTAGTGAATACAGAACAGCTTTATTGTCCACTGTTATTTCCAGAAAGTTTCCAGGCAGAGTGGTATGAGAAGGACGGCCTGGAGATAGATAGGTTGTTAGTGTGACCTCCAAGATAGCACGCTCTTCCACTGTTTTCAAAATGTTGTTTGAAAACAATGCTAATAGCTGTTGATTGTACACTCTCCTCTACGCAGAAGTTTCTGTATCTCATCTCAGGGGTAAAGAATATGGAAGAAACTATTAGACACAAAGAGTATGTCTCTGATGCTTGTAATGGCCTGGCACAAACTTTTAAGTGGGAAATATTGTACATCTATTTATTATTGTATTCTGTTGTTGCAAGCATCTTCTAGCCAACAGTTTCACATCACAGTATCAAAATTTAGGGCCCTTATAGCAATGTACTGTTTATTAATTAAAATCAGCTGTATTAATTACCAAATAAAATTGAGAGCTATTTCAAAACTGATAACATATTGCAACCTATATTGAGAAAGAAATTATCTAACAGAATATTTATATTACTGAGCACAAATATATTTTCAATTTCTTATAATGTTTCTCTAACAGAAGGGGAATGTGGAAGGATGATTTTCGCTTATGTTCAAGGTATCTCTCTAAAATTATGGACTTTCAATTTGTGCCTAAGACTTGGTGTTTTGAAATACAGACTTGACAAATACAAGCTAGGGTTGAATATGTGTCTTCTGGTGGATTTTTATACACCTAATTGCATTTCATAGTAATTGAAATCAAACAGCCAACCAAGCAAAACTATATGTATATTTTATGAGATAAAATCACAGCTTATTAGAGCATTACTGTCGAACTTTCAAAGGCAAAGCAGATGTCCTAGGTGGTAATTTATTGTGACTGAGCATGAGAGAAAGCCATATCTCTTTTGCCATATCTCTTTCACCGAAGCAATAATTCCTTTTTTTTTATATGCTTTCCATTAAACAAGGACTGTAATTGTTCAAGAAAATTGTTTTTTATGTGTCTTCAAAGCTTCAAACTTTTTCTCCCATCCACGTATTTTTACTTTAATCAATCAGTTTTAATTAAGTCATTATGTACTATTACACTTCATAAGGTGTTTCATATTTTTCTGCCGTTACACGATACAGACCAAAGTTAACAATTATAAAGGGCTTCTTGTTTGGTTGATTTTTTGTTTGTTTTCTTGAGATCTGGACAGGAAAGCTCATTTGCAAATAATTGCATGTTTTTGTAAAATACAGAATATTTTTTTCTATGAAATCAATACTTTTCTAGAAGTAAAAAATGGAAAAGATCTGAAATATCAACTCATCAGTCTCACTTCCTGAGCAATCCTCGTCTCCAGCACTGAGTTTTCTTTATTTTTGATGTCTAGTTGTAAAGGTAAAAAATAATGAGTAATTCTAGCTTTCCCACAAAACATAGGTTCATACATCTCTTTATCAAGAAGTCTTGTTTCTGGAGCTCATTCTGAGTTATCAGAAATTTAATTTCAAGCTTGGTTTATAGAGATATGCCTATTCCTGATATGATAATATCACTTCAAATGTTAATACATGGGTACAACATTATCCATTTAACATCTATTCCTTGCTACTTAAAGTTAGTGGAAGGGGTTTTTGCTATTCACATGAGGAGGAATGAGCACTTCCTAGTCTTTACCCTCACTGTCATAATCAGGTCTTGTTTTCACAGTAGGTCACAATTGCTAGTTGCCTAGATATTTTCTTGATGTTATTGGTGTTCTTTTGGTTTTCACCTCTGACATTCACACTTACCAGATTTCCCACACTAAACATTTGAAGTGTGGTTTTCCATCCCATACCTTCTGCTTTACTACTTGATGAAATCTGACGATCCTGCAACTACTTCTACATTTGCACAGTTCTATTCAAGCCAAAAAATAACTGATTATTTCATTTGGTCATTTCTTACAGCTAACTCATGCCTAATCTGTTGTCAAAAATTCTAATCTCTTTCACCATTACTTTTTTACAAAATTTATGCCATCAAATATACATATTTTAATTTTGAGACTGTTTCCATCTGAATTCTGTTCTGTAATCTTCTCCCATATTTATTATAATTTACCTATTCCCAATTGGAATTATATCCTCTCCAAGTATTTGTCATTATTTGTGTTAAAAAGAATTGTGCAAAACCTGCAGAAAACTGGAAAACCAAACATAAATGTGGCACTTTGGGGCAAGTTTCTGATCCATTTTATGTATGCTTATATATATTTTATATTTATTAAAAATAAAAAAGAGGAAGAGTAAACTGTAACATTCTCCAGAAAAAGTGGTGGGAAATAATTTGCTTAACCTATACTATTTTACGCCCTGAAAGGTATATATATATATTTTTTAAACTTATACATCACAAATAAACTGTTCATGATACTTTTTAATTTAGGAAATATTTGAAACAGGAAAGCTACATCTACATTGGACCATAGTAGTACCAGGAGATGTCTACCTTTGCACATGTCTCAGATTTTGACACATATTTTTAATAGTGACTTCAGTCTGCTAACAAATCTTGTCTATCTCTGTGTTAGATTAGCAGACCATTAGATGGACAACTTGTCTTCCAAGCCAATCAACGCTGATAAAATACTCCAGTTATATGTCCTGCACTGCATGTCAGATCAGAAGAACCGATACTGACTCTGTTTGGGTTTTGGAGAACAAATATATTTTAATTCAAATCTCTAGTTCACTTTGCATCAGTGGATTAAGCATTCAGTGGAGCTGTGTGATGATGGCTGATATAGCTAGGTACTCCTTAGATTCAAACTTCTGAAAGTCTAAAGAAGGAACTATTACCGATTAGCATTACCCTAACCGAGTGATAAAGATACGTAACAGATTTTTTTTTTTTTTTCAGTACTGTAATTAAACATTATACAGATGCTCAAGGTATATGATAAATTCAGCATTTTGAAGTTTCTGAATCAAGCTATGACAACTAAAGTCACCAATTTGCTGACAGAATAAAGTCCAATGAAACTTACTGTACAACTGGACAAATTACCTGGCTGTAATGATGCTTTTGGCCTGAAAACATGTAATTCTAAGGACACAGGCTTTAGGTTAAAAAATACCAAAACAACCCACTTTCTCTCCACCCCCAAGAAAAAAAAAAACACCCTGTTATTTCAGAAGAGTTCTATTTAGAGAGAATTTAAGGCATACACACTAAATTTTGCATTTTCAATATGTTCTTTGCATTTCCTATGTTAATGGCTGAATTACACTTTGACTTACACTTAAGCTTACAAATACTTTGTACATATGATTAGTTTCATCAGCTGACTTAGGAAAGTCATGCAGATATTCCCTTATTCTCTGCTGCCTTAAGTGAAAAGTTCAAGTCAGAAAGTTGAAAATAACATTTGAATATTTTTGTAAATTTATTTGCATGCAGTTTTATTTAAAAATGAATTTTGCATTGTAGATAGATCTTAGCTAGTAATGATGCACAGTGTTCAGTTCTCAGCATAATTGCGTTTTATGACATATTGATGCATTAATGTACATAGATTGTATTCTAGGAAAACAAGAAAAAAAAGTTTAATTAAGCACTAAATATGCTTTGAAATAATACCTGCTTATTTTCAGATTTAATTTACAGATACAATAATTATATTTTTGTTTATACAGTAGTAAAATATTATTCCATAAATTATAGTGCAATAGTAAAGCAAAGGTAGTCTGAGGTACTTCTAATTTATTTGCATTGCTAACATCTAGGAAACCTAATGATTCCAGTGGTCTCTCTTGTTTTCACCAAGTTTCTTTGTTTATCAGTCTTTGCAGCAGCACCATAATCTCACATTTACAAACCTAGGAATATTAAATCACATTTGAAATGAGCCCAAAATGCAAATGACAAGTGTAAACGATACAACAGCAGAAGGAAGGGTTTTGCAGCTCAAATAAGTATTCATTCTCTTTCTGTAACTTTCATAAGAGTCATCATGCATAAAACATATTGTTAGTAATTAAATGAGTCATTTTAGATGTCTGATTAAAAAAAATGGTAGATGTAGTGCAATAGGTTTTTTAGACTCTGTAGATTTTTCTCATTAGCATTCAATCATGATCAGAAACATACCTTATATTACCAAATAAAATTATTACATGCAACTACATAGGTGTGCAGATAGATACATAGATAGAGGTATACGTTTCTGTTCATGTGTTTGTGTGTATATATATGTGTATATAAATAGCCTAATATTCTGTTATACCAACGAACTCTCTACTGGTTAAAAATATATTGTGAATGTGAAATTTCATTAAAGTCAAACAGCTAGAGTCCAGCATCTATGCAGTAATGTATCATGTGTACCTACTAGTAATGACTAATGGTGAAATAAAATGTTTTTTTTTATATATTTAGTTAAAAAACGTATTCTGAAAAGACCTAATTGTACTGTATTTGAATGCTGTCAGTCAACTGAAAGTGTATTCTGATCTTACTCACTTCTTTCCTTATTTAAAACTGAATTCTGACTAAGTGTGTGACACCTGCAATAGCTCTATTTTCCCTAATGACCTGGAAATTTAGGAAGCTCTTAATAGTTACATAAAAATATCTAAATGAAATAAAACCTGATATATTTTAGTTAACTCTTGTTGATGGACTTTCTTATTTTTGAGTGCCTCAGAATTAACTTTGAACACACCAAAAATTTTCAGGCTTTTTTAAAGGAAGATTACATATCCTTTTCATAATTTATCCATATTTTTTCTACTTCATGAAGCTATATAGCCTTTCAGAGTTCACATCCACTCTTCCTCCAGTTTGCCACCTACAGATTTTGTTGTCACGGTCACTTATTACTCCTGAATTTAAGAGGTGTATTCCATACATATTACTTTGACAGTTTATATGCACTACAGGCTATCCAGAAGGGATAGACAGGACAGGCAAGACAGAGGTGTTGCACTATATGTAAGGGAGAGGTTTGACTGCACGACCCTTACAGTTAGTTATGATGTGGTTAAGAGCCTCAGGATGAGGATTAGGGGTATGGAAAACAAAGGAGATGTTGTAGTGGGTATCTACTACCAATCACCCAGCCAGGATGTAAGCCCTGATGTGTTATTCTATAGACAATTAGAAGAAATTTCTGGACCAGTAGCCCTTGTCCTTATGGGAGATTTCAACTTCCCAGATGTCAACTGGGAATATCACACCGCTGTGATAAGCAGGTCGCAGAAATACTCGATGTTTGTAGGAGATAACTTCTTGTCACAGGTACTCAATGACCAAACTAGCTCTTCTAGCCTAGCTATTTTTGAATAGAGAAGGACTAGTGGGGAATGTGACAGTAGGTGTTTGTCTTGGCCACAATGACCATGAAATTGTTGATTTTAAAATTTTCAGTGTAATGAGAAAAAAAGGCAGTAGAGCTGCTACCTTGGACTTCAGGAGAGCAAACTTTAAGGTATTCAGGGCTAGACACTCTTTAAGAACCACCTTTTAGAAGCTTAGGAGCAGTCAGTTGCACTGTGTAATAAGTCAAGCAAGTAGGGCAGAAGACCAACTTGGCTGAACAGGGAACTCCTCTAGGAGCTCAGCAGGAAAAAGAAACTGTATGGTCTCTGGAAACAAGGCCAGGCTTTGCAGGTAGAGTTCAGAGCTGTGGCTTGGTTATGCCAGGAGAAGATACAAAAGCCCAAAGCGTAATTAGAATTTAAATTGGCCAGTGCTGTTTCATATAACAAGAAGGACTTTTTACTCATGTTAATAGTAAAAGGAGTCTAAAGAAAACATTGGACTAATTCTTGTTGAAGATAGTCATTGGACTAAAAGAGATGAATCAGAAGTGGAGGCATTGAATGTGTTTTTTGCCTCAATCTTTAAAAATATTCATAAACCTTACCTTGTCCAGCCCCCTGAATCAGAGGACCAGGAGTGTGGGAACAGTGACTTTCCATTTGTGGACACTGAACTTGTAAGGGACCAGCTGTATCAGCTGAATGTTCTGAAATCCATGAATCCTGATGGGATTCATCCCAGACTTCTAAAGGAGGTAACAGGGGGGCAGGACACCCCTCTATCATCCACCAAAGGTCTTGGGAGCCTGGGGAAGTCCCTGCTGACTGGAAGCCAGCCAATGTTATTCTAATCCACAAAAAGAGTGAGGGAAGACCCAGAGAACTACAGACCTGTTAGTCTAACCAACGCTCCTGGAAAAATTATGGAGAAAATTATTCTGGGTACTATTGAAAGGCATTTAAAGAATAATGCAATCATCAGCTACAGCCAATATGGGTTCAGAAAAGGGAAGTCCTGTTTAACTAATTTGCTAACCTGCTACGATAAGGTCACCCACCTTGTGGATAAAGGCAATGCAGATGGATTTGTTTTTCCTGGATTTTAGTAAGGTTTTTGATACTGTCTGTAACATCATCCTTCTGACCAAGTTGTCCAACTGTAGGATGAGAGGGTTCATGGTGTGCTGGGTGAAGAACTGGCTGTAGGGCAGAGTTCAAAGGGTAGTAGTGAATGGGGGTACATCTGGCTGGTGACTAGTCAGCATAGGTCTTCCTCAGAGCTCAGTTCTAAGGCCAACTTGTTTATCAATGATCTGGACACAGAAATTGAATGCACCATTAGCAAGCTTGCTGATGATACCAAACTGGGAGGTGCCGTTGGCTGCCTTGAGGGATAGGAGGACTTGCGGATGGATCTAGATAGACTGGAGCACTGGGCTATGATTAATGGGATGAAATTTAACAAGTCAAAATGATGGACTCTCCATCTGGGATGGAGTAACACTGGGACGAAGTATGAACTGGGGGAGAAGTGGCTGGAGACCAGACCTACAGAAAGGGATCTGAGGGTGCTGGTTGACAGCAGGCTCATTATGAGTGAGCAGTGTGCCCTGGGAGCCAAGCAAGCAAACAGTATATTTGGGTTCATCAAACACATTATAAGCAGCTGTTCAAAAGTGATAATCCTGCTTGGGTTTGTCTAGTTTGGAGAAAAGGAGGTTGAGGGGTGACCTCATTGTTCTCTAGAGTTTCCTGAAGAGGGGAAGTGGAGCCTGAGTGATTGGACAAGTGGGAATAGTTCAAAGCTGCTCTAGGGGAAGTTTAGACTGCACATTAGGAAGCATTTCTTTGCTGAGAAGATGATCAAACACTGGAACATCTCCCAGAGAGGTGGTCGATGGCCCAAGCCTTTCAGTGCTTAAGAGGCATTTGGACAATGCCCTTAATAACATGCTTTAACTTTTGGTCAGCGCTGAATTGGTCAGGCAGTTGGACTAGATGTTCATTATGGGTCCCCTTCCAACTGAAATTTTCTAGTTTAGTCCACTCTAGTCTTTCTTTTATTATTGCAGGACATCTAAGACCAATATATATGATTTGTTCACTGTGTTGAATGTAGAACAAATCACAGTCATTTCACTAGTCTGCAGAAATTATTTCCATAAAATTTTGCTACCAGAAAGACTTTTATGAACTTTAGACTTTTTTTTGTGAGTAAAAGAATTGGATAGGGGAAGTGCAAAAAGACAGAAAGTAGGAAATATAAAAAATGACATTATGAATTTGATTCTAATTTTCCTGAAGATAAATTGCTAAGTGGAATCCATCAAGTTGTAATACAAAGTTATGGGCACACTTAATGTGGATATATGGTGACACCTATGTTTGATTATCTCTGTCAAATACCTACTTATATGGTTATTATCATTGTCACATACAAACCACCCAAACTGTAAGACTTTAGAGGTAATGTTCAACTGTTAAAATATAATCCCAATTTATTTTATTGGTATCTTCTGGGGAGACAAAAAAAATACAGAAGGAGGAAATGCAAAGGATCTCTAATTGTATTATTTTCAATTATTATTATTCAATGTAATATAAATAAGGAGAAGTGATTTTGAAGAGGGTCTTGGGGGTATTTTGTTTAAGACTATATTTTGTTTTACTTTGATGTTATTTTTATGTGATTGAAAAACTCACTTTTATTGTTGAATTTGGGACAAATTCAGTGGAAATGTTGCTTGTAGTGGTATTTTTGATGTTGTTTTATGAATGAGCAATAATTACATTCCTGCCCGTGACATTTTTCTTTTCCTTGTCCATACTGAATTTGCCATACAAGTAGTTCCATCCTTTTTAGAAATATTCCTTAAAATGAAATACCATTCACACTGGCCCATGAAGTAACAGATGATTTTAACTTCTACTCGTAAAAATTAAAATTAAAATTAAAATATAGGCAAGCCAATTATAGTAAGATTTCCAGTATAGCCTTTCAAGGTTTACACTGCAGAGACTTTAAACCTGTTTACATTTATCTAGGAATGGTAGTGCAGATCATTTTACTAAATACCTAAACTTTCTGGGTCACAGCTACACTTTTAAATGCTTTTTTGGTTCCAAGGAGTAATTTGTGGCCTTCAAGCCCAAGTGATACCGCATGACATATATTCATGCAGCTCGCCACCTTTGCAGCTGGGTGAACATGTCTGCCATAAGTACTGGATGGTCACAGTATTTCTTTTGAACACATGGCCCTAAACTACATATTTTGGGTGCAGAAATAGGGAGATGAAATCAAAATGTCAGAAATTACATGGGGGCTCTGTTGCAGCTCACTGAAATTTCTATTGCCTAAACCAGAATTTGCAGCTCATGCCACAGCATATGGCAAAAAGGCATTTTTGTGTACTTGCAGACACTAATTGACACGCTAAAATTAATTGGAAGAAAGGGGCCAGACATCATGTATTGTCATCCTTAAAGCTTATTGAGAGAGTCCTTGGAATGAATTAAACATATGGTTTATCGATGGTTGGACTTGATGATCCCAAGGGTCTTTTCCAACCGAAATAATTCTATGATTCTATATTCTGCACCCAGGCTTTGTTTCAGAGGGAACTAGCTGATTTATTTCAAAACCAAGTTTGGTTTTAGACCTTGTTCACTCACGTAAGGAAAATGGTTTACACTTCCAAAATAAATGCCCACCCACTAGGGTGCAATGTCAAAATTATCTTATCTTCTCTTCCTTTTCCAGCAAACATCAGTTCCCTGAAGAGAATTCAACATTAAAAAACTTAAGAGGAAAGAGCTAAAATACACTCTTAAGATTTTTTTTTAAGTTCAGAGGCCAATAGCCATGGGAGTTTCATCTAGTTGATGAAGTTTTTTATGAAGTATTTTCTATGCTGTAGTTATTATTCAATATTGTTTATTTTTAATTTAATGTTTAAATCACATACAATTAATTGGAGAAACAGTGGACTTAAATTTGTGATGTGGTAATACAGATTTGTGTAACGGGGACCAGAACTCTGTGAACTCATACCAAGAAATAAGTGAAACTGAAAAGGGTTTTGATTCACTCTGTAAATGAAATGACAAGAAGAATGAAATATAATGCAGAAAAATAAAAAGTAATATACATAGGGTTCAAATTGGTCAACTTCCAGGTGACCTTTGAACTTTTGGAGACTTCTGCCACTGTATGTCTAGACATTTCAAAGAAGTATCTTAAATGAGAAAATGAAACTAAGATACGTACATCTAGGTTGGTAGAATGTGAGATTGATTTATTTATTTATTTAATAAGAGCCATCTTATGTTATTATATTATAGAATCTATGATTCTATGAATATAAACTTTATATATTTTATCCAAGAGTGCCACTCCAGAAGTGTATTTACTGTGGAAGCTACACAAAAGTAACACTAAAATGTAAGAAGTAAGAGTTGTAAAAAATTGCTAGCTAAAATATAAATACGGGGAGAATGTGCATGAAATAAATTCTGATTCGTAAGAATATTTTCACACTTGCCTTTCTCATCTTAGCAATTGTAAGAGTAAAAAAAAAAAAGGAGTTGATTAGTAGATTGAGATCCTCAGCCTTGCAAAAAACAGTGGAAAGCCGGGATTCAGACACAAGCTGGAGTTGACTAGTCAAGTCCAAGAAAGGAGAAAACAAAATATTTTCATCTTTAAATGTAAGAACAGCAAAAGAATTGCAAAGATAATATTACAAAAAGAAGTTCTGAATAGGAAAAAAAACCCAAAACCTCATACCCAAAGTTACCATATTTATCACCATTTCATATATTCATGTTTTTATCTCAACAAGATGTCTATGGTTACTCAGTTCTCTAATTTAGATAGCCAAAAAGTTCCCTGACCACTTCCTTGTGAAGTAAGAAAGCTTGTTCACTTTAGAAGTGTTGAAAATGGGGTACTAGCAGGAATAATAACCTTTCCAATACATCAAGCAAATTACAAATATAGCCATCGTGTCCCAGACCATATTTATTATTTATATTATACCCCCAAATATTTATTATAAACAGCTACAGTAATAGGGATACTAGTAATCTCTGTATTATACCTAAATTTTTTTGCTCCTATATCTCATCCTTTAACTTGAGTAAGAAACTATTTGCAAGTGATGTCTTCTCTTCAGGTATCTTACAGAAAAACTGTCACTGATTCTGTTTTCTTTTGTGGTTGTTTTTTTTTTTTTTTTTTTTTCCCAGAAACTGCTATACTTTGAAGACTGTTACTGCATACCATATCAGGCTTCCCTCTTCCAGATCAAGAAAACAGTTTTATCAACATATTATGAAACCCTATATCATTCTTACTGCTCTCATTTGAGTTTTCTCCAATTTGTCTATACCATCATCAAATTTAGAGGCAGCAAGGAAGCAAAAGTTCATGAGTTCTTAGGGGAGCACTTCTGTATCATTTTGCAAGAAATAGTTCTGGTAACACATTTCAGAAGGGTATGTCCCCTTCTGGTGAGAGCATTTTTATTTTTTTTTTTGTACATACTCTGCTGAAGACCCTAACACCTTCCTGCTCTATTTCTGACTGACTGGAATATTAATGAACATTTGCAACCTATTAATTTGATTTTTCCTTCCCAAACATAATGCTTTCTACTTGTTTTTATTTTTTTAATAATTTCAGATAATTTCTACAAGATGTATTTTTTGAGTAATAATACTGTCTTTATATATTACCACCACCATTATTGACTTTCTGGATTATCTTTTAGGTTTTGCTAATTATGCTATCTGATACCAGACAAAACCAAACTCCTGTGGGAATATATCCCTCTTTCTACTTTCACTAGAATATATGTTAATTTATGTTTTATCAAGTACTCATGTCATTAATTTGCAATAATTATATATATTATAATTTCCTTCTTTTCTTATGATAGGATCATGCATGCATTTGGCAGAACCCTTGGTGATACTAAGATAGATCATACCCTATTTTTTTACTTGCCTCCTAGGAAAATTACTGTAGTCAAGGAAGAAAATGTAACCAGAGCAGAGACCTATTTCAGTCATAAATGTGGAAGCACTAGATAAAATTTAATCAATATTAGCTAACCTTAATTTTGGACTTAAGCACACCAATGTGGTATAACTGTATAAGGATATACTAATTCAGTGACCTAGTGAAGACAGTGTAGCTTTTGCTACAGACATGCTTATCAAATTGTTAAGTGCACTTGGTGTGTGAACCACACTTTGACTCCGGATGTCTATTGCTATGACATATAATTTTAACACAGGGTAACAGCAAAGGCCTTGAAAATGTTGGCAGAAACTGAAAACAGAAACCCCAGAAAAACAGTATACTGATGGTCAATTGCCAGCGAATATCTCTTTTTTCCAGTACTCAGGAGAAATTTTCCTTTAAGGAAAGATGCAACACCTAAGCAAGTTAAAACAAATAACCACTCACACACACATACACAAAAAGACAGCCAAGCAACAGGATGAGGTCTTCTGCCCTGGGAAAATACCACAATCCAGGTGAAAATGTATAGTCCCAGGGTGGAGGCCAAGGGTTACGAATTGTCTAGAAACTCAGAATCTCCTCTAAAATGACATGTTCAATTTGGAATGAGTGGAGGAAAGGACACACCCATTTTGGTCCCAGTTTCCATCACTAAAAAGCTCTTGGGCTTGGCCATCTTCACCTCAACAACATACGCTACCAGTGACTGTCACTGTAGGTATTAACTACCTGACGTCAGCTTTGTGACATGTTATGCTCACAGCTAATTTAGAATACACTTGTTAAGGACTAACTGATTTGAATAGCACAATGTCTGCTGTTAATGAATACCTAGTAAAATTTAATTTCAATTTTTAAAACTGGTTCGATGTATCAGTTTTCTAGGTACTTTTCTTGCAAGGATCTGTGATTCTTTACCTGCTGTATAAATATCTACATACACAAATACACATCTGTGTGCAGAAGTGCACATATTTATGTTCAGTTGCAACATTTAACATGACTTTGTGGCAAGGGGATGCTTTTTTTTCCTTTTATATTTTTTTAATTTCACTGAACTTCACTGAATTTTTAGAGTTGGAAGGGACCATAGAGATCATCTAGTCCAACTCCCCTGCTGAAGCAGGATTGCCTAG
>JAOTQQ010000001.1:166463331-166503619 GCA_026546715.1 Gallinago undulata
AGTTGGACTAGATGATCTCTATGGTCCCTTCCAACTCCAAAAATTCAGTGAAATTCAGTGAAATTCAGTGTTGCTTTCCCAACCAACAGATATCGGGGTGGTTAAAGTCACCCAGCAGGATGAGACCCTGTGATGGTGATGCCTCTTCCAGCTGGAGTAGGAAAACATCGTCGACAGGCTCCACCTGGTTAGGTGGCCTGTAGTAGACTCCTACCACAAGGTTCCCTTTATTGTCTCAATCTCTAATTCCTACCCATAAGCTTTCGATCTCCTCATGGCTATTCTTTAGCAACAGTTCTTCACACTCTAGCCCCCAACGTGCTTTGTGCCAACTACCCTTCTGTCTCCTATTGTCTCAGGGGGTCTTGGTCCATCTCTGCAAGACCTTGCCTTTGTTACAGTGTTCACAGCATGTGTCAGTGCAGCACTGTTATCACTACATCCTGCCACCCTGATGTGTTATTCTGCCACTTGCCATGGACCCTTCTGACATTGTTATCATCTCCCATTTCAAGTGAGGTAGCAGGCTGAAGGCTCTCCTTAGGTTTATTTTTGCTGGACCTGTGTTTAAACCCCTCCCCCTATATATTTTGTAAACAAAACATGTATATTTTCTTGGCCTATTCCTCCTGTTTTGGGGGATCTTTCTGTTTGGACCTTTATGCACTACTCACACGTTTTTAAAGTAGAAACTGGCTGTTGGGTATTTGTTTAGCTAGTGGCAGAATGGGACCCTGAGTCATGAGTGGAGCCCCTTGGTAAACCTGCAGAACAGAATCACAGAAATAATGATAAAACCTTCCACTAATAAGAAGTGGCTAAGACAGAAGATGCATGGAAGTGAAGACCAGCATTCTAAAGAGAAACCTAGAATACATAGAATCATATGGTTTGGGTTGGAAAGGACCTTAAATATCATCTTGTTCCAATGCCCCAGCCATTACCCAGGTGCAGGAGCTTGCACTTGTCATGGTTGAACTTCTTGAGGTTTGCATAAGCCCACCTGTCCAGGTTCCTCTGGATCAGATCCTTTCCCTCCACTGTGTCGACCATACCACACAGCTTGGATTCATGTATTTCAGTGACAATAGAATTCCCTGCTAATTTTTCCATCATACACTGCTGTTGTGTTGGGTTTGTTTTTTTTTCCTTTAATTCCACAAGAGAAAAAAATCTGCCCCTAACAAAAAAAAAAGAAAAATTTAAAAAAAAAGAAGGAGCAGCACCAGCAAACATTAGATTTCAAGTTTTGCAATAAACAGAACACTGTGAAACGAAATAATAAAATTGGTACAAAATAGATAAGTAACTAAACTGAGTAATCTATTTTCATAGACTGGGTTGCCAAAATTTTGTTTAGACTTCTTTTCTATACTGAAAAAATTGCATGTCAAGAAAAATTGCTACTGTGATACAAGTGCTTTACAGAATGTATATATATACATGTTTTTGTGTACAAACATAAGAAAAATAGATTTAAAATCCAATACTTTCCTTTCAGAACTATAAATTTGCATTTGTTGACCAGGTGATTGACATACACATATACACACACAGAGGAACTTGCAGAACTGACTGACACTACCACCGTGGATAGAAGACTTTTGTCTCAAGGAAAGCACACTGATATTAGCTCTCAGTTATTTGAGCTCCAATTCAAGACTTCCAGCATTCATCTAGCTCTGTCAAAGTCTTGTCACTCTTTCTTCAGCGTAAAATAGCTCTCCTGTTCTTCAAGCAAATACTCTGGTCTATATATTTGTTATCTGTTGCCTTGACAGCTTTAGCTTCCTCCCATACAGCCTCTCCACTATTATATAAATTTTATAAATGTCCATTTTTATAAAAGTATCAAAGTTAAATGTGTCACCCTATTCTGGAAACCCAACATTAACTTGCTGTCCTCTAAGCTTTTAATTATCTTATCATATTCAAATTCTCCGTAACATTACTCTGTGTGTGATTACTACTTTTTTTTCTTAAATCTGCTTTAAACCTTTTACCTATTCTTCAACTTCTGAATGCTTCCTTGTTCCTTTCAGACAATTTTATACTAGTATAAAAAGTATGAAGTATAAAAAGTCTTTAGTATCAAATAATGTTCCACTTCCTGTCCACTAAGCAAAGTCTTTCTTTTCTTGCACACCTATTTCTAAAAAACAGAAGGACAGATGATTTCTTAATTAAAAAGTAGAACTTCATCTCAGTCTAATCTGTGTTCAATTCCTTTATCTACAAATGGACATCTTGGATAAAATTGGGCAAGTTTCTTAGATCAGATCCAAAGAAGATCACAGGCAAAGATTTGCTTGGGACCTGACAGGCAAGGCAGTGGAGATAAAAATCTGTGTATTTGACACAGTATTTCAGTAGCTTTAAGCTACATCTATACTAGTAAATTAAATGTGTCCAGAACCAATGGTTGACATTGAGGCTGACAAGCAACAAATGAGTCCTTGCACGTGTGTTCATACCATTAAATTCTTTTATCCTCCAAAAGAGGAAAACAGACCCAAATTATAATTAAGAATTTCCTTAGCATGTGATGACTCCTGAACCATGCCCAGGAATTATTTGGGAGAGTGCTAATTGACTCAAATTGCCCAGGCCCCAGAGCTACTATGAAAATAAAAAATAAAATAAAATAAAAAAGACACTGAAGTTCCAGAGCATATGAACATTTCCTGGAACTGTTTAATTTACTAATATAAACATAAAAAAGGCATCTCAGACACTCTACTGTGGCTATGGCCAATCGGAAATATTAAGTGCAAGGTGTATCTTGAAACGTACTTCATGCTTTTAGCATCTAACATCTTTGTGCCTTTTTCCACTCCTTTTTTGAAGGAAAGTAGGTATTGCCTTTCACAGAGGGGCCTAAAGACTCATTCCATAACAAACCCAAAAGTTAAATTACATGTTAAGTGATTTATTTATAAAGTCAAATACATTTTGCTGTGAGGGGCCCAAATCTGTATTCCAAATTGCACTATAATATCCAGACTACTTGATGAAGATGTGCTATTGTTCATAAACAGACCATTAAAGCAGAAAGAGAGCACATTATTATGAGTGAAGCATCTGTAGGTGATCTTATCTCTATCACCCACTTTAAATACTATTATATTATACAAAAGACACATTCCTAGTAATAGCCCCATATTGTTAATCTACCATATTAATGAACTACACTATTTTGTGTATTTTTTTCTCACCAAATGAATCTTCTGAATTGAAATATGATTTTAGTAACAGAGGTAGACAGTGACCTTTTACAGCAGAAGCAAATATCCTTGAGGTTGATGACTTTTGAATAGAAGTGGGAAACCAGGATTTGAACTTCCTACTTTCAGGAAGGATCATAGAACTCAACCTTCATCATCCATGTCTCCATCAGCAGTCTAGCATCTGGACATCTGCATAAAATTGAAATTGCTACACATTTTCAGAGTGCATGTGTCAGGAGTGTTTGAGAATGCCAACTCTAACAGCTGCCTCAGGGAACAGAGCCAAACGAAGAATAATTTCTCAGCCTTGACTGGATTTAGGTTTATATATCATAACACTTCATATCACCAAGGCAGAGGAACACCTTGGCAAGGTTAATAGCATAACTCTCTGTTTATGTCATTTTAGAGTTAAAAAATAAGCTTCACCAGGGAAAATCAGCAGGTAAATGAGGGCTTTCTTTCCTCTGTGTATTATTTGTCATTGTGAATTGTTTTTTATTATGTCAATTCACTGCAAAACATACCTAGAATCTATCTCATATCATTAAGATTTTTCTCTGTTGCAACATTACTATCACTAATGGTGTTGATCATGGGAATAAAGCCTAAAGTTCGATTTTCATTTACAGTCCTTCCCAAGTTTAATTTTTATATTGTTTGTGTTTGTGTTTCATTTTGGGGTTTTTTTTGTGTGTTAGAAATGAAGTGTGTCTTGGATTTTAACTCTGTGATGTTGAAATACTGTATAAATAATACTTTAGAATTTATATTTCATGAGGAGAGATTTACATTCCTTTGTTGGGGAAACAGTTAACTCTCTCATTTGCTAGAATTCTAAGCCCCTTCACTCTCACTCTTTCCTGCCTCTAAATAGAATGCTCTTTATCAACATTCTTGGAGTCAGGATTTTCAGGTGACGGGAGATCAAACTTCAACTCAAGTGGAAGACAGCAGGAGCTACAAGTTAAGCATCAGGCATCAAGAAAGCAATAGTCAGGTGTCAGACAGAGTCAGTCAATGTACAGTTTGATTTAAGGATCTAAAAAGAAGATGGAGTTACCCCTTCAAAAAAGCACCCTAATTTTGGTATATTTTTTATTTAGTTTTAACCTTATTTCCTAGTCAATCTAGGATTGCATTAATAATGTTTATGTGTGTGTGTTATGTCTGTTATCCTCAAATGCTCCTGAAGACAATTAAATTTCAACTGTCTTTGACAAAAGGTCATTCACCTCAAGTTTTATGGAAGGGATAGCCAAGTAGAAGAGAAGTGTTCCCATTCTCAAAGAGCTGAATTATTAGTTCTACAGGTCTTGAAACAGATATCACAGAAAATGCTTAAGAGAAAAACATTACGGAAAGCAGCAACTACTAGAAGACTTTTCGAATTACTCTTGCACTTAACTAGAATTTGGAGTTGCCAGAACTGTGATAGTAAATTTATCAGGGTCACAACAAGAGTTGTATGCCTTGTGCCTGATTATCTATGATATCTAATTGTTAACATGCTCTCTTGCACAGTTTTTCACTTCAGATATTTCTTCAGACATTTCTCCAGACATTTCTCCAGGCATAGTTTCTTGGGTAGCACAGGCCAGTGATGATTCCAAATAGGTACTCTGGCATGTAGGGGTGGAAGAAGTTTGCAAGCAAGTCAAGTTATGCTAGATCAACCACCCAGACAGAACTTGAGAAAAGTCACTAACACTGCTTTGCTTTCTAGTATAGATGCAACCCCATGATTGTAGACTTCTGTTTCTTGCCAGACTTTAACAACTCAATGCTCAGCTGCTAAGCATTTTGAGAGCTTCCAAAATATTTGCTGATGGAGTGGAACTCAATTAATTGCTTTCCATTTGGGCTTTTTTTTAAATCATGTCCAAAACTGAGGGGGGCAACCTTCTTTTCAGCAAATTGCCAAATTGTTCAGATATTGTCATATATGGACAGAATTAGATTCAATTCCTTTTCTCCAGAAGAGTTTCTTCATTAGCAGATTACAGATCTCACTGTGTTGTTAGCATCTTCCTACTCTTCTGATAAAGTTGTACAACTTTGCAAAAATGAATGCATGATTCACTGAAGTAGAGTAAGAGTTTAATTTTGTGTTGGAGTGACTAGGATGTCACCAGAAACAGGGGAAATATGAAACATGGTACCTGTTTCAGAAATGCTAAATAATGCTAATGACTATATAAGTAAACTCCAGGATAACTGTTTAGAACAGGAATCACAGTTCAAGACTTTTCCTTTCCCAGTAGGATTTCTGAACCACTCCCTACTCAGATAAAATGGATATAGCCAGATGGTTAGCCTATTCCCATATGGGATGTGGTTTTGAATAATTTTAGGTGAGGGAAAGAAATGAATTTGGCTCTTCTGCCATCTGGGCAGAACTTTAACTGCCTCATTCTTAGAGAAAAAGAGAACATTATTTCTTCCAGCTTAGTTTAATGAAAATAACATCTGAACAATAGTTGTTAGCAGTCCACTTTTTTTACTATGTCAATAGCGAAAAATATATGTTTATCAAGCATAGTGTTATTTTCCGAGAGGAATTTCTCACTTTGTGTTTTGATTGACCTTAGGCACAAAGTAATCTCTGAACTGTTGAGCTGTAATAAGACTGGCACAGTTCTAGGCATGCACAGAGAAAGAACTACAAAGGTTTAAGAAATTTAAAGTAAAGAGACAGGGAGTGTTTGTAATATAGACAGACAGAGAGAGGGAAGTTGAGTAGGAATTTTTAGAATCACACATTTCATATTGAGCATGTAATATTCATTCTGTTCTGATCGTAGTTTACAGAATCCTTTTTTTCTTTAATCTGGCAATGAGATTATATTTCTGATGGGTGTTGTGATAAAGATTAATGAATCTCAAATCACAGTCTGTTATATTTTTCCCCACTGTGGTTCAAACAGATATTTAAAGACACCAGTAGATCCTAAGATATGGTGGAAAAATCTGTTGCAGTCATCTGTGTATAATTAATGCTGAATAGAAACTTGAAATACCATTGTTCAGTTCATTACATTTGAGATCTATGTAAAATGACCCATTGCATTGTAAACTACATGGATAGCATAAACACAGCTTCAGATACTCCGTCATAAAATGCCCTATGATGGTAATACGTCCAGTTGTGAACAAGGCAGGATCTAAGTCCTGTATTGAAGATCATCCTATTTCTCTGGTGAGATATATATAAACATCCTAAAATTTGAGCTTTTTTTCTTATTTTACTGGTTTTTCACAGTTCCATACAAGATTTACCAGTGAACCTAGGAATAATGTCTCTGTTAACATTCTATGTTTGTACAAAAATAGTCTGAGTACATTACAAAAATAAGACATAATCAGTCTCTTCATCCTGAAGTGAGAAGCAATGAAAAGTATGGCAGTATAATGTGTTTACAGATAAAAAGGTCTGGCAGATTGGAATGGCATCTGAAAGACACTGAGCAGAGACTTGATGAAAGTCCCATCTTTCCTGTATACCCAGCAGTGATTACAAAATGCTGAGGTGAGCTGAACAAGGAAGTTTTACGTCATTCAAGGAAAATATAGCATGACTGCTCAGCCATCCCTTACAAGATGTAGAGGTGAAATGGTGTGTATCAGAAAGTCATAAAGATTGATGGCATCTGCTTCTTCCAAATGTATCTATCTGCATGCAAACCACTTACAGTGTGAACTGTTGGAAAACATAGGCTGTTTGCCCAGGAAAGGTGTTTTAGTAGGCTAAATTTCCATAGTCCATTTACACAGCTGAAGCAAGAATGTCCCAGAGAAATCAGCTGGGTCATGATAAGAATTCAAAGCCACAAAACTAAATAAAAAGAGATTATTAGCTACATTGCAGTAAGCAAACAGTAAAGTCTTAAGTGATCAATACTTGACAAGAGACATGTCACAAACTTCATGTATAGGTCAGGCACGCACAAAGTTTTTTAAATAAATCAACTGACTTCTGGACAAGGCACATAAAATGTCCCTTTTTATCTCTCAGTTGATATTTTTCTCAGAGAGCAAAAAAACAAAAAATCACCTCCCTCAGAGATTTGATCGAAACGATAGTCACTCCTGATACAAGTTTAAGGGGGAAAACTGCAATCAAGTGGAAATTTTTGTCAGTACCTTAATCTCTGATTTGTAGAAGGTTGTGCTTTGGGATATTTGGTATGTCTGAGAATTGCCACCAAAGAGCCCTTCTGTTCTTTAATGGCTGCACTAAATCTTAACAAACGTGAGCATGAAAACTATTGTGCTGTACTTGTGAGGCATATATCAAAGTTATATTTTTTTAAAGCTTGGAAAGGCAGTTGAATCATGCATGCTTTTTATGGAGCTCTGATCAGGCTGATAAAGGCAGTTCAGCTTCAATAAACGCTTTTTAAGTGAATGTTTTGGAAAGTGAATAGGAAATTCAAAGCTCAAACTGTTGCCAAACTGCTCCCATAGCACTTTGATCACTTTGCTACTGACATTTTTTTGAAAATGTCTTGTTTTTATTAAAATGTTGACATCTGAGGATTCAGAAAGTTAACTGTAGTCACTGAAAAAATAATATACGGTAAAACTGAGTGACATAACTTATTAAGTACTTTGTACACGTTTCTTAAAAAGGAAAACTTTTTCCCTGTGGGGTCAAAAAAAAATTTGCACTTCTCTGAAAAAAGTTCATTTTGTTAAAGAAAGACAAATGCAGAAGATAAATCAAACAACACTGCTTTGCCTGAGAAAAAAACCCCCTCAAGTCATAAGGCTTTGCTATGAAAAAAAAAGTAGACATCCAATAACTTAAAATTTAGTAAAATATTAATATAATAATATTAATAAAAACCATATTAACTGGAAAGTGTGAATTTTCTGTGTCATGTTTTTGTTAAATATTTATGTCAGATTATTTTCTGTTGAAGGACATCAAGGACAAGCTGTTGTAATTACCTTTTCTCATTACACAGTATATACATATGTCTTCAACAGTATAAAGTTCTTTCTCAGGCACTACAGCTTGTTTAATCTGGTAAATTACCAATTTAGGCCTTGAATCCAATCTCTGTTGTGTCACCCTGGACATGTATGTAAAACCACAATAGTTGACTTTTACAAGATAAGTTGCAATGTGCACTCATGGATCTAAAGTAAGAATGAAGTCCTGTGGTTTTAACTTGCTCAGAATTTAATATATTTAAAAGACATTGATTAACAGCATGAAGTGATGCCATTTCAGTGGAGAAAGAAATACAGTCTGTTTGAAAATGACAGAAATCTATTTTGGATTATTTGCCTTTCTATTCAAGATGAATTAGCAGCTCAGAGAGGAGAGAGAGAGAATCCTGTCTGACACTGTTGCAGATTTGATCAGCCGACATTTTTCACCTGCAGTAGACATTAGGCTAGTATCTCTCAGAGCAGTGATTATTCTGCATGCACACCTACAACTCTCTCAGAATAGTAACCCATAAGAGTGCAATGAAATGGCTGGAATCTTCTTTTTTCACCACTTTGCAAATGTTGAGAATGCATGCAGCTCATTAAAAACTAATCCCCTAAAAAGATCTCAGGGAACTGATTATTTTATAGCAACACAATAATTACCGGTGATTTAGTCATGAGTAGATTTATTTTATTATTATTATTAAGTATTATACATAAAAAATATATTACCTCAGACTAATTTAATTTTTTAATTGCTGTGTTTTGAGGACAACTTCAAGCAATACATTCTGGTATTATACAATAGAAGCACTTTGTATGCATTGATTAAATTTCAGACTTAATGAAGTTATGGAGTATCACTTTTCTTTTTTTTTAATATATAGTGGCAAGCAACAGGCACAAAAATATTAAACAAGTCCAGATTTTCACAATGTGTGAGAAAAAGAGTTGTGACCAGAGGACATCCAGTTAATAAGAATCACAATAGGAAGTCAAATCCTGGGACCATCTGCTTCAGAAGAAGAAACAGCAAAGCTTGTATATTTTAGATTAGAGATGTAAAATGTAATAAGAAGACATGGAATACTTGGCCTCCCATGAATGTCTTCTCTAAATTTTTAAGACTCAGACTCCAAATTTTAAATACCAAAATTTGAAGCTTAGTCATTCTTTCAGAATATCTTTGCATTAACTGTAGTGATTCGGAGTATTATTATAATTGTCATTGCTGTTGTTATTATTATTATTAGTGTCTAATTTACACAAATTATAGAATCTTAAGACAAAATTTTAAGTGAATCACTAAATCAAGGGGGAGGAACCAGTAAATCTATAATGCTATCCGTCTCATCTAAAGAAGCTAAAATATATTACTCAGGTGTTTTATTCACTCCAGTCAGCTTCAAGATCATTTTCACTACAAGATAACTTAAAAAAAAAACAACAATCAAACAATATATAATAGGTATCCTTTCTGCAAGATCGTGTGCTAAAAATTAACATTCCTTCAAAAGACAACTGTACCAATTATGAAGAAATAGCTTCCAGCTCAGGAAACCCTTGGGCTACAAATTGTCAGAATCTAAGAGCAAATTCATGCCTGATCTACCACAAACTCTTATCCACACCTTATTTGCAGAAAACAGAGTAAAGAAATCTTAGGTCTGATCAAATATTAGTAATCTTTTGTTCTTTTGTTCTTAATAGGTAAAAATATCCACCAATAACTTGTCACCATAATTTCATCTAAGTCCAAGTGTTTATTTGGTCCACAAACCAGTCAGTAAATAACATTTATTCTGTAATTTCCCTGAGACATAGTTACAGTCTTTATTTACAGTTTTCTGATGTTAGAATTGCTGTAGTAATGATGATGATGGTAATAACAATAACTAATAAAACCTTTAACAATAAAATTTCCATCTGTAAATCAACATTTAATTTTTTAACTCTGAGTGGTTTTATACTAGTTTCCAAAGAATGGCAACAGGAAAAACTGAAGAACTTTTCCCTAGAAACTATACCACGGTAGATGACACAAAATTCCGTGGCTTCATATCCGCAATTTTATAGGAGGCATCCAATAAAGATATTGGGTAGCTCTCGTGTTTTATCTTCAGTTGTATGCTCAAATCAGGCACTTCACATTCAGGGTATCTTAGGGGCTTTAACATCACAAGGTAGGTACAGCATAGTGGTGGTTGATGTTGTGGCAGATCCTCTTTATAAGCCTCTCTTTACCCGTACCCTGTATATACACACTGTAAACACTGTACATCCCCTAAATTTAATCCCTATTTAAAGTCCAAAGGTCTGTGTAAATATGGCAATAAGTAACAACACTCTCCTGGAAAAGAAGATGAAGACATGCAACAGTGGGTAAAGTTATAGTCCTGACTGCTCACTGGGGGCTTCATTTCTCCTTTTGTGAGCTCACATCTATCATTCCCTGTCTCCCTTTACAACTGTGGGAAGATTATGGACTGCAAGTCTTTTGCTAAGTGCTTTGCAAGTATGCCTTCTTAAGTGTATTAACATTCAGCAGGCAGGCAGTGACAACTGTGATTTTCTTTGCTTTTAGTGCTGGTTGGTAGTACTGCTGAAGATCGGACAATTCCTACCATTAGAGTGGAGGGCAGAATTTATGAGAAAGAGGATTAAAAAAGGCTTGAAAATCCACCATTCAGAGTGGAATGACATGGAACAGTTTCTTTCCCAGTACAAATTTTACTAGAGAAGAAGGGCCTGAGATTCTACATATTTCAGTTAACGTAGTTCATTATCTTACATCCATGAATCTCTTTAGAGATGGGAAAGATTTAAGGAAGAGCTGCTTACCTGCAAAGTGTATCAAACTTTCAAGAAGTTTCATGTGAATAAAATAGATTTTAATTTTGATCCTGTATTTCCATGAAGAGTTCAGTATTTCCTTAAATAAATAAATATATAAATTAATAGACAATAAATACATTCTGACATGGATGATGGCCTTTCAGCAGATAAGTGTTTCGCCTTGTGAAATCATTTGCTGTGACTTCTGCTTATTAATTCCCAAGCATATACTTTTAATTGTATAATCCTTATTAAGTAGGATTTTTTTTTTTAAGAATAGTGATTGTCTTGATTGGTGTAATTTTGTGGGCTAGCAATTTATTTCTTACTTATACTTCATGATTCACTGAAGTATAGAAATTAAAAAAATAAAAACCTTAGTGAAATTAAGGTGTCCTTATTAAGATAAAATGTTATACCACTTAGATTGAGTTTTCTGCTCTGTTTTCTATATTTCTGTGAAAACTGTAGGTTTCTTAGCATAACCTCTACATCCATTTCACATTAGTTCTGATGAGCAATTCTTAATCCATGTTTTACAGCAACACCCCAGAGGAGCTGAGGAAATTAATGTTTCATTCATTATGATAGATAGATATTACTCTATAACACTGGTTATGGGTTTTAGAGAATATATTGCATTTATATGTCCTATACAGATGCATATTATTTATTTTGGCCTACAGTAAAACTTTCAGTAAAAATTCTTAGAGTGTTAATTCAGCACATAATTATTACTTTTCTTCACCTTATATTCATTAGTCCCCTTTTAACATAAAATTAATTTTACTGTACTGGCTTTCTTCCACACAAATACACACCACACACACCATTTTGCATAATCTGCCCTGGGTTTCACATCTAGAAACATTATAGCTAATTTACAGATAGGTGGTGCTATGATTCTGTGTATCAAAGGGCAGACTCCAGCCATAAAACACAACAGCAAGTACCTCTTCACGTTTTATTCTGAAAAGCAACTGGCATTTTTCCCCCTCTATGCTCTGAGGGAGCTCACAGAATAATAGGTGAAATGTCAAGAATAATTAAGAAAAATGATGGTGTTATATTGCAGCACAAGAAATTCATCTTTTCTGCTCAGATCTTCCTGCCCACCTTCCCTTCTGCTTTTAAATGTCATCTCTGTTCTCAAATTATTTAGGATAGGCCTTGAAAGAGGGTAGAATATTTTTTAGGTAATTTGACACACTCTTTGGGTTGAATTCCTGATGGCAATTTCTCTCCATATCTCCACTTAAAAAGGTTTCTTTTATTTCCTTTTCTGACTATGTTCAAGTGTGGTAAAATGAAGTACAGATGCTTTAGTTTCATGGTATGAGTGGAGGAGAGAGTTCAAGCCCAAGTAACCTCATCTTTCCTCTTCACCTGAAAATGGTTTCATATATTTTATTTTACTGTAACTCCACTGTCTCTTTGTTCCCCTGAATATAGCTTGAGAAAACTTTTATCTACTCATTGGAAATAAGGTGTTTTCAGTGCAAGACAATTTTGAAAGACTTCAGAACCCAGGCTTATTTCAGTTTTACATCAGAAATTTGTTGCAATGCATTTCATAATAAATACCACAAATATTCTGCTATCTAGTAGTGGGGGCAGGATGTCAGTCTATATTTTACAATTGTATCTTTCTGGTTTTTTTATTATTTTCTGTAGATAGAAAAAAATGTTGCCCTTTTATTGGGCCACTTAAGCATTTGTAGCAGACTCTAGGCAGTAGGAGAAACTGAACACAAATAACAAATGACTGTAGGAGTTCTACACACAGATACAGATCACACATATAATTATTATAAAACTTAAAAGTATAAAACATTTATTGCTTAATATTATACAATAGATTACTAGGACTAAAAAGCTACTCATCTTATTTTTAAGTTTTTTCTCATCTGTTATGCCTGCAAAATCCTTGAATCTCTCTCCTGCTTTGTCTGCAGTTTCACCTTTTTATCTTACATGGTTCTAGCCTACACAATTTTGTCGCAACTCTTTTACATCATTTGGCAATTTTCTCAGATATATGAACCAAGATTATTCCTTAGTGCTATATTAAAATTAGGGGTTGGATTATAGAAAGATGACACTCTAAGAGGTTTAAAACCACTTCAGACTCCATTGACTAGAGACTCAATTCTATTGCCTGATCATAACTGTCTAGTGTCATTTGAGATGCCCTAAGGTATCAAAGATATCGCCATGGGGCTGATGTGATGGGAGGCATACAAGCTTCTAGATCAAGAGCCAGGGAAGATAAACAAGACCATATCTCTGTTTAGCAGCTGTACTGAGATGCAGATATTCATCAACTCCAGTGTGAGTTTCTACACCTATCTCACATGTAGATACCAAAATTTTAGTGTCTTAATTGATATCTGAATCAATCTTAATTTTTAAATAACCTGAGTTAGCTGGGATAAATCCCATTGTTAGTTAGTTTGTAACAAAATAGATCAGATAATTTCATATGTGTAGAGTATTTTGCCTTACTGAGCTAGAACCTGGAATCACTAAAACAGCTTAAGTTTGTGGTTGACTTGAGTTCACAGTTACAGTTTTTTCCATTTCAATGAGTAAAAAATGAGTTAGTAAGTATATTTTGTAATCTTCAAACCTTGTGAAATCCAGAATTCAACAAATGAAGCAGGTATCACAAGAAAAGAAGTAATTATCTTTCAGTTACTGGAAATCTTTTCATTTGTAGGCAATGAACACAATTTTTTTTGGAGAAAGAAAGGTGGAGGAAATTGGAGTTTTACTTCTGTCATTTTTTTAGTTGGTTTTGCTACTGTCCAGATAGGAGGAGAAAAAATTTCCTCTACTAAAGATTTTGAAGGATTTTTTATTATTTTATTTTATTTTATTTTATTTTATTTTATTTTATTTTATTTTATTTTATTTTATTTATTTTATTTTATTTTATTTATTGAAGAGAAATGTTACACACAGTTTAGGTCTGCAGTTTTCATACTGTTGTATCTCCCACTATAGTCAACCAGAAGTGTATCGGACTAGAGGAGGCTGAATTGTGTCTTTTAGACTTATTTCTCTCTATACACAGAGTAACTCCTTTTCACAACAGCTGTGTCAGGTAGATCAATCAATATAATAATATTTTGTGACTCACAACCACAAAATTGTAACAGGACATCTTGTAAATGACCTCTAGCCACATACTGTTAAGCTTTTCTTACCCACTCAGTCAACCAACCTGAGATTTGTCTCACCTAAATTGACTTATCTGAAGTTAGACATTCAGTCTAACACTGATGTCTAAAATGCCTTGGTAGCCAACAGGAAAAAAAATATCAAACTGAAAATGAAAAAGACACTTGCAGTCAGCAATTCATCCCAACATGAAAAGATAATTCTTTATTACAGTGAGAAGGAATCTGAATGACTAAGTCTCTTGCTTTTTTGATGGGCTTAAGTTATATGGGCTTTTTCCTACTCAACTTTCAGACCACTAGGTGCTGAAAATGAGACTTAACCACTCTGTGATCTTAGTAGCTCAACTTAATACGTCTTCTTGAGTCAAGTTTTCCCCAATTACACAGACAATTGGGGAGAGAAACTGAACCTGCTGTTTCATACATTTTGTCATTAATAAAATTGTCCCCAAAGAGCTGTTAGAAGTAGGTTCTCAAATGTTATAGACATAGAAGCTAGCATATTTGTTATTTTATTTTTTGACAAATAAGAAAAGTGAAAAGTTCAACATAATTAACAAGACAAGGCATCGATAGTCTAATTCTCTAATTTTTCCACTTATGAAAACATATTGTACTAATGATAACGTTTGTCCAGATATTAATGTCTTCAGGTATAAGCCAGTAAAAATTCAGCTATGGAGTTTGGAAAGATAGTATCATAGTCTGGTAAATTATTTGCATCAAGTTTATACCTACTGTGATTCAGAAAAAAAGGGGTAAAATTGATAACAGGAGTAAAGTAAAAAGGAAATAAAAAGAAATACAATAGTTCAGAAACAAAAAAAAAGGTTAAAAGTGGTAGATGATGGAAATAATTCTGGTACTACAGTGTAAACTAGGATAAAACATATGCAATGAAAAGAGAGTAGGCTCCTTTAAAAAATATAAGTAGAGTTTACACACCCATTAATTAAATGCATATAAAACACCCGTGCTCAGCAAACAGCTAAACTTCCTGGACTAACTATGTTTGACCTAAAACATATTTTCCATTTTTGCATATGCCTAGAACTGCTCTTGTCCCCTCTTGAGGATCTACAACCCTCAACTAACTCCTGATGGAATTTGTAACTTAGATAAGAAGACCAGTGTGGTAGGACTGAAGGTCTGAAGCTTGTACTTTGAGTGTGCTTGACACTCACTGGGCCACTTCTAAAACACAGTTTCAACTGCTTTACCTTTAAAACACAGCTGTCGGAGAAAGGTGATGAGGGGAGGCGTTGCTCATATTTTGTATGACAGACTCTTGGTTAAAGAAATCACTTGGGGGACTTGAATTCAGTATCCTTAATCTAAAGGATTTCAAACTAAAATCATGTTTTTCCCAGGAGTGTGCCCTGGTCACCACAGAAGCATAAGGGAGGAGGGAAGGAAATAAGAAGGAGAAAAGAAAATGGGGATACCCTTTTCACCTCATGTTGAAGCTCTGTCACTGGGTAGTCAAGAATGCAAGATTCATGAGCCCAGAAGGAGAAGAAACATGACTCTTCAGCTTTAGAGTTAAGAAATTCATAACTAAGGAGAGTCACCGGCACTCTGGAAAAAACCTAAGCCTTGTGCAGAATTGTTACAGTTATTTTCTCTTTCTGCATTCTCGGCCCTAAGTCCATGGTAGAGGCAGCTATCTACCCATTACTTACACCTAGGAAGCCATCACTGCCTGTGTGGTAGGGCTTCCTGAAAACAGATGGTGATGCTGCAAGTTATCCCATGTTCATACTGGTAACAGACCTTGTACTAGTAGTGCAGAGATAATTGAAAGCCAGTGCTCTTCAGGCAGGAAAAGGGTCCTTCATTCAGCAACAAAAAACAGCCAGGTGAATCACACAAAAACTTGTTACTCTTCCACAAACATTCTCAGTATTTTATTTCTCAAGACAAGTAGATTGTACCATTGTGAATGTGCTACTGGCTCCATCAATGTACACTTAACATCTTTCCACCTTCTTGTCACTGTTATGACCAGTTGTAGATATTCCACCAAAATAACCTAAAAGAGTCCAGCTTTATCTCACAAGAAAGTTTCTCTCCCTCTTATTTATAATTTTATTTATTTATAATAAGGACCATGTCTGTACCCCATTGATTAAAACAAAAATGGGTATATTATTCAGTTTATTAAAAAGTATCAAGGGCAGAGTACGTAGCATAAAGCAAATGAAAGGCAAGAGCATACAGTTTCAACTAATTAAAAGTTTAGAGTACATGATTGTAAATGCCATGCAAGCCAGTTTCTTTTATCACTTTGGAGTATCTCATCACATAATGACATATTAACAATACTGCCAGAGGGAAGCAACTGATAGTTAAGGCAGTCACATTCTTGGACAATTCAGTATCTGGACATTAAACAGGCAAATGTTGAAATACTGACTGTATATGCCTGTCTGGTTAACTGAATTAGATTCTGTCTTACCCATCATCTTGTTCGATGTGGATGAATTTAAATTAATAGAAAAAAATAAGTTGATAATTTCTTTTGGCCACTCTGTCTTGGTGTAAACAATTCTTGAAGATGAAATTTAGAGAACTGATTAGGTTCTGTGAATAATCCTGAGTATTACAGATATGGGGATTCTCTGATGCCCCACATAACACTCCAATCCATTTTGTTTAAGATAACATGTAAACAATTAGCAATGAAAGTAGCTCCACCTATTAAAATTATGCTGATCTTGGAAAGATCAAAAAACCACCAAACCAAACAAAACAGATGCTCATTCACAATGTGTTACAATACCTTAGATTGTAAAATATGTGTCTATATATATATATCCTCAGAAGCAGATACCCCTACAATGTTTCCTTTAAGCTGATTACTTTTATTCTTGCATTTGTGCACAGAAGCATTCAGTTAATTCACCAGTCTAGATCAACAATGGTGGATGTTTTGTGATACACCGGAGGTCATCTGAGGTCCCACAGTTTTCATAAAGAGCATTAGAAAAGAAGCATTAAGCTTAGAAAAGGGAGAGCTACTGACCAGTTTTTATGGAAACCTCCTGGCTTGTAATGACATCCAAATTGATTATATAGAAATCGGAGGAGAGCCAGAATAACATTTGGATTCAGATTGTGAACAAGCCAAAATATAGGGGTTTAGTTCATTTTACTGTAGAGACAACGGCCAGCTGTTGAGCTTGGATACAATTTTGAATATAATCCTGAAACATCACTCCTAACATATTTGTGCTGATCTCAGAGGGATGTCAATGGCTTTGACCTGATAATGTGTGGATGACCAATCCCTGCAGTATGTGGTTCATCTCTTTTCCTACAAAAACCCCTTTGCACAGATTAATTTTGGGAGAATTGTATAATTTTCAGTTCCTCCACTGAGGAGTTACTACTGCCTGCAGTGAATTTGAGCATTCTGATGTCCGGGTTGTTTCAAATTGCAATTAGCTGTCATCCTCCCTGTCCTCTCTATTTACCTTTGCCTTGGGTACAGTCATACATCAAAGTATAACAATACATACTACAGGTCTGCACAGTTAAGTAGAAACGTACTTTCTGGAGCTCAGCAGTGACTTAGGGACCAAACTACATCTTTGCATTTCTGAAGATGTCTTTGCATTTACCGTAGAGAATGGAATCATGGTGGAAGAAACATTTAGGAATTCAGAACTTGCAAAAACAGTGACTGCTGAAGGAAAGCAGAAGATAAACTTTTTATCAAGCAATTCTCAATGTTTATATTTATATTTATAAATCAGACTGTGCCAGGGAACATTAATTGTGATAAACACAACAACATGATTATCTGTACTACCATAGTTAGCATAATCCCTGTCACAGTTTTGATCAAGTCAAATAACTTTCTAGATGAACAACTGAGGACAGTTCAGAAGTTAACACAGCCCATGGACTATTCTTAACAGTCAGAGTCCATACCTGTGCCCAGCTGTATGGCCAGACAGGTAAATAAGAGACCTTAGTTGAACACAGAGGCTCATGGTGTGCTGATTTCCCTCAAGTTTAGAGAATGTAGTCATAGGTAAATGCTACCAGAATTCTAAACCATTTTGGCCATTAAAATATTAGAAAAAGGGTACTATTACTTTAATCTAACCAACTGAAATGCTGTGCATGAAGGATGGCTGTTGTTTTTGTATGTGTGTATGATCTTAGTTTATTGTTGAATAAATGATCAAAACACAAGAATGCCAATTTTTCAGGTAACTTCAACAAACTGCTATTTGATTTAATTCTTATTTGAAGTCAAAATAAATATTCTTATTACAAGTACAAACATAGTTTGATCTGGAAGATAAAATACAGTGTTTCAATATGATCTGACTGGAAGCTGCCTTTGATCACTTAAACATAAAATTATACATGTATAGACTATTTCAGCTCCTATGACCCAGCAAAGTATGAAGCTACTGCACTGTAATCACTACCAACAAATCATTAATTGTTATAGATATAATTTCAAAATTTAATTACAACATCAAATTTTGAATTAAATTTCAAACTATTCTGGAGCACTAATATTTTACTTAATGGCTTCAAGCTGCAACAGGGTGGGTTTAGACTAGACATTAGGAAACAATTCTTCACAGAAAGTGTGGTCAGACACTGGAATAGGCTGCCCAGGGAGGTGGTTGAGTCATCATCCCTGAATGTGTTTAAGAGTCTTTTAGATGCAGTTCTGGGGTATATGGTGTAGGGTGAGAACTTTTGTAGAGTAGGGTTAACAGCTGGACTCAATGATCCTAAGGGTGTTTTCCAACCTGAATGATCGTATGATTGATTCTATGATTCTATTTCAGTTCCTAAAACACAGTTATAACAGAGAAATTTTTTTTATATCATTGCAAATGATAAAAAGTATAATCTTTTTCTAACTGAAAAACTTAGCAAAATTTTCTATTAGCTCTTCTTTACAGTTGTGTGCAAAAACTGATCTGGAAAGCCATTGTTTATTCACAGAATACATGCACCACAAAGAGTAGCTGCACAAGTACCTTCAAATTTAGCAAAGTTCTTAAGTCTGTCCTAAAGGTTTTGTCTCAACTATTGAAATGCTTCCTTTAGTTTAACAGTTGCATTTGTTATGGCAATTTTGGGACTGTAGAAGCTGATCTAAGTCCTTTAAGGTCATTTTGTATCATCTGGTAGTACAATGCTATTAAATACTAATGACTTTCACTAATAACACTAAAGCTGTAAGTCTATACAAAAGTAAAGTCTTGGTCTGTTGTCCATGAATCATGCAAATAGCTTTTAACTCCTTTAATGTCTTCTAAATTAATATTGCTCTGATTTCCTTTGATTTCTTCCTTTTTCCCTTTCCTGTCTTTGTCCAAACATTGAAGAGAATAGATTTGGTCATACATATTCTTCATTTGTTTTCCAACAAGCCACTTCTCCTAAGTTGAAATGGAAAACTGATTTTAGGCTTATTAATAAGTCTATAAATGCTTGTCAATAAAGCCTCTAGAAGATTTAATTAAATAGCTCTACATTTAATGGAGGACCTTTCAGGAATATTTTCTGATAGGCCTATTGAAATCACTTGCCATTTACTCAACACTAAATTGTCTAAAGGCTCTTTTTTTAGACAGAAGTCTTTCTTACTGTCAGGCAATGAGTTGAAAAAATAACTAAACCCTGAAGGTCACATGGATAGTTGATTTTGCATTCAACAAATTAATATTAAGTACATTGCCAGCCACAGAATTAGCTAGAAATTTTGAGATACTGAAAAAGTTAAACTTTTATATATTGTAAAAACCAGTATATCCAGAGCGTTAGGAATGGAGCAAGTTTACAACTGTAAGGAAAGCTGTATATGCATTGCTATGAACACATACTGAGTTGCATAAAATTTTATGAATATTATGAAATATCAACCTTCATAATAATGAAAGGAATTCAAGGAAAATAAAATGTCTCCATGACAATTTTTTTTTAAGTTAATGATTTAATATACAGAAATAAGAATAGATACTCATACCATGTTTGCAAGTAAATATTTAGCTTTCTTTTAATCTGTATTAGTTTTATGATATTTCCTTCTTAATTTCTATTTAATATATTACATCTTTTGTGCGATATCCTTTCTTCAAGTGAGAATTTTTGTAGCCAAGTCCTTCAAAATATGTTAAGCCATGGTACTCTCCATAATTATTTATTTTTCTGTTTGTTCAAAACCAGATACATCAAAAAGTAGCTGTGAGTAGCAGTTCTTTTCACAGTTTCTTCTGAACTTGAACACATGTATAAATCTTCCTCCCTTTCCTCTGTTCCTCTCAATCAAAATAACTTCTAGTCCTAGTGGTAACAGCATTAGATTAGTCTAACCTTTTGAAATTTCAGTTTATGAATCTAAATGATGGATAGAAGAAGAAAAATAATCTGAGACTATTTTGGTATTTGAGGTAATATTTCACAGAATAATTGTAGACAATAAACTTGCATTTTCTAATAACACCTGGGTCTGGATCACCTTTCTCCAATTGACCCCAAAATTCTCCAGTAGAGAAAACAGGAAATTTTCTTTCTTATTGTTTGCCCGAGGTCAAACTACAGTCCATTTTTTAACACAGAAAATGGGGCAGTACCACCAGACAGTTATTATAAGCCAGGTTAAGGTTACCGTGCAGAGAGAATATATTTAAGTTTTAAACCAGTCATTAAAAACTAGAATCTTACTTACACTGCATAATTTGGATGAGGATTTAAGGCAAATCAGCAGATGTATTTCCATATCCTTGATCATCTATTTCAATACAAAAGTAGACATTATTTTTTGTGTGTAATTAGGGTTGCATCACTTTCGTATCATTTTGGAAAAAACATCCATGATTGCTTATGATACTGCCACTAAATCAAACAGCAGTAAGTTTAACTCAAATTGTAATATTGTGGTTTAGTAGGAAGAATGAGAGAGTTATAAAATTTTAAATACTGAGGTTTTAAATATTAGAAGCTCTTAATTCCTTCCATTTTTCTGCTTTTTAAAAATAGAAATTTTGGTAGATAAATTTAAGAATATTATGGGACATATCATAGTGACAGTAAGTATTTATGTTGGACAAATGTTCAAAATGCCCAAATTTTCTCTCTAGAATTCCATTGTTTGTCTCTTGAGTTTGGAAAACATCTACATTTCACTTTTTTTTACCTGTAAACCAGAGATGAAAACAGAAATGTAAAGGATTCCATAAGAGCTACTTAAAACTATGAAATTAATACAACGAAGTAGAGAATCCCAGTCTGAAAAAAAAAAAAACAGTGAATGATTTTATAACTGACATGAACCAAAAGTACACTGAAGCAAGTTAAAAAACAAGGGTTTTTTTCACTTCTCTCAAAAGCTAAACAGATCATTGTAATCACCAGGAGACATTTTTTTTTTCCATATAGTGCAGCACAATTATCCAAATGTATGGATGAAAGGAATATTTTCAGCTGCCTTTGAAGTCTCACGTATTGAAAACTACTAAATTAACAGATGCACTGATTTGGTTTGGGATAACAGGTCAGATTTCCTTATTCCACCTGTTTTGAGAGGTTTTACTCAATTCCCTTCTCACTATGCCAGTTTAACTTACAGTTCCCAGTTGTATTTGCAGCTTCTGCCTGTAAATACAAATAGAGCTTCTGAAAGCTCATTCTGAATTTTAGGTTTGTTAAGTGAATGTGAGTCTCTCTAAGGTTCAATCCAGTTATCTAAAATGGGCACCTACTTTTATTTGATATGGCCTGAATTTTCCAAGATATGGGTCAGCATCGCCACAGGTTAGGTAAGTTATTCCTGAGCATACAAAAGGACACTAGATACTTATTTTCTGACATTTGAAAGCTGTTCTGTGAATCTTTGTATTAATCAAAGGGCTTCTAATCTAGCCCAAGGTGGTGGAAGCAATAAAAAGCAACATCAGAAAATATTACAGAGTTGCTGAGATTCTGTATTTCTGTCATGTAGGCTTTATCAGAGGAAGGTGGTATTAGCTGAGGTTTAGGAGAAGGAACACATATACCTCTACTCAGATTTTGGTAGGGTCAGGGTGTAGATGCCTACATTTAGAAATCTAAAGACAAGATTCTTATGTGAACTAAGAGTTCACTTCAGTCAATTGTCATGTGTAGACACACCCCATTGGGTTTTCAGCTTCCTATCCAGTGTGACACAAATCTCCCACAGGTCCTATGCAGCTTCTGTCAATCATACATGGATGTCATGGAAACACTAGCCTATCTATCTCATATGGCACTAGATATGTGCTGTCAGGATGAATCTAACTTTAAATATCCAATGAGTATAACAGGACCTTTGTAAGTTATCATTGCTGCCACATGTAAGCTGTACTGAAATTCTGTTGCCCGCAATACAGAAATGAAACCCCAAGATAAAAACGAATCCCACTGCTAGTGGGACATTGACTAAAATTAAATTCAAATTGTTTACACTGTCTCCAGAAAGAAGAGATATTCCTGTTACTCATTTTTCTTTTCACAGATGAAGATTTAATGAACATATAAGTATTTTCTGTAGTGTTGAACAGAAAATAAAGTACTAAAAAATAACAGAAATATATGGAAGACATTTTATGAGAGTCATGATCCAAAGAAGTTTAGTGCTATATTGTGAAAGTAGCACACAAAAATAGTACAAGAGATTCTAGCGGTTATTGCTCTTCAGTGACACCTGAACATGAAAATAAAATCCCAGTAATTAAGGTTGTGTAAATAGAACTTTTTTTTATGTGGCTATTAATAAAAAGTAGGATTTAGTATCCCTTATAGCCCTCAGAAAATGGTATAGATATTTAGTAGCTCTGGAGCTATAAGAATTGCATCACAATATTGAGAAAACAGGGGAAAGAACTCAGGGAAGAACAGAGACTCTGGAGATGTATGAAGAGGTAGGTCCAAGGTCAGGAGGCAGTATCAAGAACAGAGAATTAAAATCTGATCAGAAGTTAAAGGGAAGAGATAGAAGAGAGCTAGAAGCTAGTCATAGGTTGTAAGTGTTAAAAAACAGGAATTAAGCACAGGAACAGACACAAATAGGTGTTCAAGCATAAAGATAGCTACCTCTTTGACCACTGTAATGACTGATAAACATTCAGTCTAACAAGTGTGAGCAGTTTCAAAAAGAAGTCTGTTTATCTCATTGAAGGTAACTGATGTGAACTTTTTGGCCTGCATCCCTACTTTAGTGCTATATCACTACAATCAATTTCATTGATTTTCATATTTTTCCATAAAACAATTAGTATTTTCTCAGCTATTCACTAGGGCCTTTCTCCATGTCTCAGACATAGACTGGAGAGAGAAATCGACTTTAAAAATATTTATTACCTCAAATGTTAATATGTTTTAAATATTACTTTTGTATTTTATGGATCCTAAAGCCAGACAATTTGAAAATGAAAATTTAAATGTGTGTGGGAGAAGCAAATAAAGAAGAAGATAATTTCTCATAATCTGGACTCCTTCTCTAACCTGATCTTAAAGAGCTATACCAAAAATGGCAACTAGGTCAGATAACAGAGGACAAATATAAAACTGTAGGACAAATCTGCAGGTTGAGAAATAAAAGGCTAATGCATGAAATACATTCGGCACTGTTATAAGAAAGCCCTATTTAACTATATAACAAGAAAGAGGGAAAGAATTTGCATCATTCTGAAGAGAAATTCCTCAGCAAACACTAAAATTGAACTTTTTTATTAAAGTTGCCATTGATAGCTGGATAACCAACAGAAATCATGCCAGCTTTAAAGAGGTAAGCAGTCAAGAAGGAAAATAAACAGAAGTGATCTTGAAGAAAACTTAAAAATCCAGGAAGAAAATATCCCTTTTTTAAAATTCACAGAAATGCACAAGTTTCAAGTCATGTTTACACTGTGTTTAGTCTATTGCCTAAAGCTACTAGTACTTTCTTTGTTTAATAATTTAGGCATTAGCTCACTTGCCTGGGAAAGGAAAGGGGGTTTCTTCTTATTATTATTATTATCCATGTTTATACCTTCAGAGGGCATTTCAGTTCTTGAATCCAGATTAACCTGTGTTCCTAAATAGCTAGGTTGGCTATCTTGCAATAGCAAAAATCTTAAATAAACCATTTATTTGTATGGTGTACATACACATACCCAGCACTGGTGTGAATTCCATTTCTGCTCTTCTACAAATATCACCCTTTAGTTGATTATCTCATTACTTTGAATTTCATTGTTGGAACAAGGTTTCAAAGTCTTAGGCACTGCAACACTATGAATCACAACACTTAAGGGCATTTGCTGAATGCCTGCTTTGGAGACGCTGTTAGCATGTATCTTTGAGAACTCATGAAAGATGGATGAGGTCCTAAAGACACAAAACAAAACAAAAGGACAAGGTGCCTATCTTTGAAATGGAAAAGAGTGGAGAAACAGGTGAGAAGGGAATAAATATTGACCAGCTAGTCAACTTTATTCTCCAGAAATGTACCAGAACAAATAATCAAATAAAATGTTTGTAACTACACAGAAGATAACACAGAAGGAGGTGGTAAATAACAGCAACATGTTAAGAACAACTCCTGTCAAACAATTCTCTTTTTTATTTTTTTTTCCTTTGACAAGGTAGCAACCCTAGTAGATAGATGGGAGGCTTTAGTTTTGCCATATCTTGATTTTACAAAGGCTTTTTATGTGCTATTACTAATAAGCTTTGCCAAATAGCTAGGATGTGTCATATTGGGTTTTGCAGCACTCTACTTGGCAGCCAATGCTACTTTTTAATAATGATTTGTACAATGCAATAGGAAGGCAAGATTAGGAGTGAAAATGACCCTAACAAATTGGAAAAGCAGCACAATACAATACGGCAATCTTTTAAGACTGTGTCCAAAGTCCTACAATTAGGTAGAAGTAATCACCTCCACAAATACTGACACAGAAACAACAGATTATAAAGCAAAAGATCTTGGAACTTTAGCAGCTCAGTAATGCTGCTTTGAGTCAAATAATGAAAATATTGTAACGGGTATAGTTACAACATTGTCTATAACTTTATTAAGGCTTCAGTAGCAGCTGAAGAAAGTAACCATTTGAAACACAATGGTACAAATTGTATGGCTTTTGGTTCCACTGCAGAAAAGTGTTGGTCTCCTTGTGTTATAGCCACCAAACCCATATAGAAGTCTCAGATATCATAGATCATTTCAAATGGCACAAAAAACCTACACTTAGGAAATGGAATGACTGTCCAGGTGCTGACACATACACTACATTTTTACATGTAGAACATCTAGCAAATATAAACAACAGAGTCTGTAGGAATTTGGTTCCTGTATGTAAGGGTATGCTTCATTTGCCACCTGTAGTGCCCAGAAGTTTCAAGAGATCCAAATGGGTAGGGAAAATCTGGACTTCTACCATACTGGAATGGCAGTGATGGATCAGATACAGTGTCGCAGAGCATTTGAAATTATATGAACATCCACACAATTCTTTAGCTTAAGCCTTTACGCAATTCTTTTGCTTTAAAGTAGATTAAACAACTGCTGTTAGCTGTTTTAACCAGGTAGTCAGTTTGGAAGATTTCAGATCTGTGTCAGGAATGCAGATTCTTACATGTAGATAAAAAGTTAGGTGTCTACGGGATGAATATCACTGTTAGGGCCCTGAGGATACTAATGATCCTGACTGTCCCTACCCAGCCTCCCTTGGGGCTCCCCCCAGACTTCTCATGGCCCATGTCAGCCCCACCAGGGCTATCAGTCCCCCTACCAGTGACACTGCAACATGGCTAGTCTTCAGCACCGCTCCAGCCCTGCCCTCCCTGGCCATGGGCCTCACCAAGCTGGGCCCTCCCATGGGCCCACATCCTGTTCTTGCCTTGACTGGCCAGCAGTGAGGTGCCCAATGTCCAGGGCTGGGGCTTTCCCAGTGCCCCTCAGCTGCCTTACTCCTGGTTGGGAAACGGGTTGGACCCTGCCTGCCAGACAATGTGGAGTGTTGCAGCTCCCAGCCCCCAGGCAGATCCCAGCCCATGCAGCATCCTCACAATGAATCCTAGTGCCGTGCTCTAATCCTATTGTGATGTTCTTACTGAGTCTAAGCTTCAGTAAAACAAAAGCTACTGCCTTCAGTGTAACCAAGCAAAATTAATTAATTAGATGATAGTATTTAATGTGATATAATGACTTCGTCTTTCTTAAATTTAATGTATCTATTTTAAATCCTTTGTTTTTTTCACTAGTTAATGTATCTATTTTAAATTCTTTGTTTTTTCCTAGTGACAAATAGTGTTGAGAAAATTAAAACAGGAAAATAGGAATAAATATAGAAAGCTACAAACAAATTAATACAGTAAAAGTAGGGATGGCAGAACAGTCCTTAGAGTAGTAGTGACAAGTAAGCTTACACAAGACTTGTTCTTTATTAAAGAGATGTCAGAAAATCAAGAGATAACCCTAAACAGTTTGTTACAGATCAAATACATAACATATGAAAGATGATGAAAATTATGCTTCAGTTCTCCCAGTTCCCAGTCTTAACTTTACCCACTGGGATTAAATTGTACTGTGACTCTGATGGTATTGCTCCAACACTGAAGCCTCATTCCCCTAGATAGCTACTGAGGAGAGGAAGGTGCTATGTATGTCTCCCGTGGGAAGCCCCACTCCATCTAAATTAACAGCCTTACCAGGTAGTGAGCTGTTGGAGGGAAGTAGGAAGGTATTATCATTGGTCCATATTTAGACGTTTTCATTGGAGACCTCCTTAAAGTGCTTGTCTCCTTCCATCAATTATCTTAGCTGGTTAGTTTGAACTAGAATCTTAATTTCAAAGTTACATTTAGATGGGATAATTCACAACCTTAATTAAGACTGATTCACTCAGGCTCTCTAAACTAATTGGACAAATTATAATTACTCCAAAATATATAGCAGTCTTCTATTTGTGATATAACTCTTATTCAAAACCTTTATATTTCCCAGCAGAAACATTTTAGACTGCCTCAAGAATGAAAGGCTGGGAAGCCTCTAGCCAAAACATTACTCATGGATCTTGTCTGCTATACCCTTTTCCCCTCCACATATCCACATGCAAACTTCTTATGATAATCACATTGCAAATGCGAATTATGAAATCCCAGAAACAATAGCCCATAAAGAATAATATCTTCATAAAGGTTTTGTTGAAAATTGAAGCATAGTTTATTATTTTCCAGAACAAAGCCATTCAAAGCCTTCAAGCCTACAACTACTACTGCTGGTCCAGATCCTCTGCTGAAGGTAAGAGATCACTCTTTATTTGGCACAATAACACATGGGCTAGGATGGTGGTTATGCAAACAAAACAGTGAGTACCATATTCCAATACTGACCCTGATACAGGTATTCTTAAGGCTTATTCACAGATTCTTTGACATGGAATGGAAACTGTAGCCCTGCACAACTCACTTGCTTGTTCATCATCTTTCAGACCCAGACTGCTTGAGAAAGGCAGTTACTGTCTCTAGTCAATTTAAATTTAAGAGCTTTCTAGAAATTACAAGGAGCTGCCATGAAATAAATGAATTATGTAATGCCTAGAAGGATATTAGACACACTTAGTCAAAGAGGTGAATCTTCTCATTGTGTGAGATGGATATCTAAAAAACAAGGAGGATCTTTATGCATCTAAATCTGCATAATTAGTATACACAGAAATTGAGCTTGGAGAAGGGACTGAGGTTTTACTGCCTAAAGTCCTTTTTCAGTATCTTAATTATACAAATGTGTTAATAGTCAAAAACCTTCAGGTGTAAATTAAATGTCTTGGAGAGGTGAAATGACTCCCACATTGAACTACTATCACACTACCCAAATAGTAATGACAGTATGTAAAGGATTTTGAAAAATACAAGGGAAATGATTGAAAATAGAACCAGTTTGGTCATTTTGCTTGTGACTGCAGTCAAATTCTCTGCAGCCTGGCCTCCAGTGTTATGTCTTCTCTGGAAAATTGTACTGACTCTAATTTGGAATCATTCAGAGAAGCAGTTGGAGTCTCTAGCATACATTCTTGCATTTTGTAGACTGTTTCATACTTCTCGCTGATTTGTACTGTTTAAATTATTCATTAACTTATTCATAGGCATTTGTTGTATCTTAGTTGATACACAATAAATTTTGGCTTTGTCACCTTTTTTCTAGTAGATATAAAAAGGCATTAATTTATCCCAGGTTATAAGTTTCAGGGTGATTATTTTATTTTTTATTTTTTTATTCTGAACAAATTTTAAGATGATAATCACAATTTATTTCACAGTTAAATGTTATTAAGACTTCATTACTTTGTTTGCTTCATGAGCCACTTATTTATATAAAGAAAAGTTTTTGTGCAATATCATGCAGCTATGAGGTCTGCAGTGCTATCAATTTCCTAACAAGAGCTCATCAGTTTTGTACATCCTATTGATATTACATTTTCTTAAGTGTATTATTACCTAGTATTTATCTAAATTAATTCCTTTGCTCCGAGGGAACCTCTTATAACAGGGTATAATCAATCAATCACACTTCATTTGTAGTAATTCAGCATGACAAGTCACACTTCTGCATTTAAGCGACCTGATTCACTTGCATGTATGGTATTGCTGCATCTTTGCAGTTCCTTAGTGCAAAGTTCATCATCGCTATTCTCAGCTCACAGCGACAATAAAAATCAAATATAGCTATCTCCATTCAAAGAAGGAGATAGATAGAATGAAGGAATAAAGAAATACATCACACACAACTTGTCTCAAATAAGGTCTTCATGGGAGAAATCTTAGCCCTGCAAACTGTGCAAAATAACGATCTTGCTTTAGGAATACAAAATACGCCTGCCCTGTATAAGACAGAACTGAAGAATCTTCTCTTGGTGCTTGTCTGACTGTGTTTTAAGTGAAGAGTAAGCCTAGAGTCAGATTCACTAGGACATGTTCTGAGGTGAATCTCATCCTAGATGACTAATTCCAAAATATTTGACATCCACAAATTCAGGTCTTCTAGTGGTGAATGAAAATAGGAAGAACTAACTTGAAAAATACTGATGGAGACAATAAGGTGCTAGATAAGGTTTGATGATTCTTTCTTCTGTATCTTCTGTACTTCTGACAGATATTTTTCCTGAATGTAACTGTTGGAAATAATCCTCCCAAGTATAATTGTTTTTTAGATTTATACAACATAGTATTTTCATGTGCAGGCAAATATTTTCAAGATTTTTTATAATTTATTATAGAGAAATATATGGCTGGATTTCTTAAAGTTTAATCATTACATTTGCTAAAACCTTTTTTAATTACTTATTTGCTTACTGTAAGCATAAGATTTGAGTTTGTGGAACAGCTGTGGAACACTGGTGATATGTTTTTTACTCTTCAAGATTTCTCTAGATTGCATCACCTTCCTGGTTTGATTGATAGACCAATACACATGTAAAATTATTGTACAATCACACTATAAAATAGTATCATCATCATAACTCAAAAGATAATATGTATCAATGTCACGTTGAAAATTTTAGATTGAAAATGAAAAAAAAAAAGACAAAAAGATCCAACTCTTTTCTGACCTTATGAGATTTATTGTATAATGTTGATAGAATGCTAGAACAAATGGTGTCTAACCAAAATATTTTATTTCCTTAATGGTAAAAATGTAAATGCACTGATATACTGAAACACAGGTCTGAATGGATTAGCCAAGGGATAAAAAATAGTATATGTATAATTGTAAATGTATAAATTAGTAATTTGGTCTCTCTCAAGAAAGTTTTTTTAATTTACATAGATGGCTATTTCATCTACGCTTCATGTGAGAAGTGGGTGTGAAAGTTCTAAGGAAACTAAACTTTACTGCTGATTAACAAAAATAAATGCAACAATCTAGCACTAAAACAATAGCCATAGAGAAATGTCTGATCCTTCTTAGAACTCATTAATGGATATAGCTGTTTAATAGGATGTGAGAATTACTGCTTGGGAAAATGACAATGACAAACCAAAGCTTACTTGTTTCATCATAGTTGTAGTGTTTTGTTTGACCCTTTGATGCCTCAGCTATTATACTGAGCAGGATGAAGATGGGATCAAATACCCTATTGGTCATTTTCGGGTCACCTGTCCTGTATGCTTCTCCCCACAAATTCAATCCCTTTATGTTCTTCCACTTCTGACACTCTGACAGGATAAACAGCAAAGTGAGCTGACCTCGGTTGTTATAGCAACTAGTATAAGCAAGAACCTCTCTGCATACCATTCCTTGGTCTTACCGCTCTGAGAACAAACAGTTTCTGAACAATATGCTGTCAGTTTCAGAGAGTTTCAGAGAGTTTCAGAGAGTTAGCAGAGGCTTAGCTAAAAAGTAAAATTACTGAACAGAAAATCAGTTTTGTTTTACCTCAAACCAGCACAATTATTAATATTGTAGAGAACTGTGAAATTCTGGAGCTCTGCAGATAGTTTTAGATGTCATCAGAACTTCCATCTATAAGACTGAATGTAGGACTCCTAATCTTCTACTTTATGTGCATACATTATTAATTCATGAATTAGTCAATAAGATTGTTGAAGGCATAGCACCAATACCATAGTTTAAATTCAGTAATAACACTTGGTATTAGTCAATCTTTGGCAGGTTAACTGAGGCAAATGTAGTAAAAGGTGTTATTTTAGTTTGAAGAGAATTGAAGATACTTTCATTAACTTTTTTTTTTTTTCCTCAGGTATTCTGTAGGCTAATAACACATAAAATAATAGCTCTCATAATATGCAGTAGTCACAGTCATCCAGTTATGTGTTTAATCTTAAACTATATATCAAGTTTAAAACAGATAAGTTCAAACTATAAAAGATGTATTTTTAAGTGTTAGTTTAGTTAAGTATTGAAACAAACAACCAAGAGCTGTCTCAAAGGTTTTACATTAGAATTAACTGCAATTTTAAAACATTTGGTTTGGACCAATTGAAAATTAGAGATCAGGGCTGAAATTACCTGGAATGCGATATGCAGAAGTAAAGATTAGAGCTTGTTTATAGTAAAGCACTCAATAATCTATTTTATTCCAATATATCCTGATTTTTTTCTTTTTATTGCTTAATATAAGTTTTGTAGAGTATTCTTACTTGTTATCCTCATATATTTTATGAGTTCTTGCATGCAAAGGTACAAAGAACCTAAACTCAGTAGTGTAGTCCTCTGATCTGAAGGTAAACTGAGTAACAAACTGGAAATTCTAAGAATTTGAATAGCTAATTAAACCTAAAAAAGCTTTAAAAAAGGATCAGAAAATTATTTGTTATAAACAATAATGTCACTTACACTTTTTCATTTAAGGCTTACTGTAGTAAGAGCAGCTGCATGTGTTCTCCTATGCTTTTCCATGCTGGCTGTAATATTTATTGCACAGTCTATTCTTAGCAAATATCAGAAGTCAGAAGACCTTGTTTCAAGTTTTAGGGAGAAAGCACCATGTTCACTTTCTGGCATATGCAAAAAAATGTTTCACATTTCTTTCTGGCTGACAGAAGGAGGCTCTTCATTGCTTCTTGGGTACTGAAATGAGAAGGAAGTGAGCACTCCTCTCTCACCTGGCAGAAAAAATACAAGATGAAGAGGTAAATAAGCAAGTATGAAGGGGAAAAGGTAAAGCAATCCAAAGACATTGAGGAAATATAATTAAAACAGAAGAATGAAGTTCTAGTTCTCCTTCTGGTTTCAGATGAATGATATTGTTGCATAGTTCCTTTTCTTACTCCTTTTCAGTGCATTTTGGTTACTGAAGAGTTGTGGGAGGAACCACTACTGTAATTTTCATCTGAGATGTAGAAATAGACAAAGAGCAAATAATCTCTGACTATGTTTACAGGGAAGATGTATATTTCTACAGAGTTTTAGGGTTAATGTCTGCATAATAAGTCAAGCTTTTTACCATTCCTTCTTACTTAAAAGTAAGTCTGTAATCCTTTTAAAAAGCATGGACTGAAAGAAGCAAGTTTTCTTTCTGGTTTAAGCTACCCCTAGTATAACAAAATGTATCATTTGTACTGGGCAATAGGTGTCTGAACTGACAATACCTTAGATGTAAAATGGATAGACAACTTGTGTTATGTTTGAATCTGCCAAAATACAGAGATTAAAATGTGTGAAGTGCCAGATACCATAAATGTATAAGCTATGTAATCCATCATGGGTTTCATCAATGCTTATAAATATCCAAAGGGCAGGTGTCAAGAGGATGGGCCAGACTCACTTCAGTGGTACAGGAGGTTGTGGAGTATATGGAGATATTCAAAACCTGCCTGGATGCATGCCTGTCCAGTCTGTTCTAGGTAAACTTGCTTTGGGAGGGGTATTGAATTACATGATCTCTGAAGGTCCCTTCCAACCCTTACCATTATCTGATTCCATGATTGCGTAATTCTGTGATTCTGTGAGTGAGTGTTCCTTTTGCAACTGTTCAAGGGTGGTATTGAAGAGTTCCAAGTAGAAAGATTTCTTTGCTGTATAAGTAAACAGGGATGAAAGAAGACACTTCTTTTTTTCTTTTTTTTTTAAATATATATATATCATGGGCAAATGGTTGGTCTTCTGCAAAGGGATAGCCAGTCTTGAAAATGAAATTAGCAGTTTACCTTATGTTCCTGAGGTGTTAGTTTTACACCACCTACTTTTCTTCTCACAGAGGCACATTGCATGCAGAAAATTCATCTGTTTCAGTATTCTCAGCCCAAACACATAAAATTTACTAATCTCAACCCAAATGATTGGTGAATGAAACCAAGCTAGAAAGAACATATTTTAGATGTTTGCAAGAGCTCTCCCTAAATTGAAAGTGCATCAGTGAACTAGAAAGAATGTTGGTTTTCCTGTGGCTGAAGAGAGAGCCTGCTGTTTGTTCAGACAAAGGACTTCATAAAATTAGGTGTTACAGCACCATCTGGTGACTCCTATTTAATATCTTATGAATAAGTGCAACATCTGTTTAGTGGTAGTATTTTTCTTTAACTGGAATAAAAAGAATATTTTCTTCTTAGTATGAAGAAACAATATTAGAAAATTATCATTCTATTCTCGTATTGAAACATATCCACTATTATAATACCTGATTATCCTTGAACCTATCATAATCTTAATGTGTTAGCTCTTTGGGGCAGAGACTGCTTATCAGTCTATAAAAATGGACGATAAACCCTAAACCAGAGTTCTAAAGAAAAACAATGTAAATGTGCCTAGATATTACTTTAGAAAGACAAGCTGGTGCTCTGAATTTATGAAGACAAGTTCAGTATGTGTCATTTTAATATCTAGAATAAAAATGCACTTAAAAGACAATTGCAAATCTTTCATCCTTTCTTAACTGCTTTCATGTATTTTTAGCAGATATGTCACTAGTGGTATGAAGGAGTAATGAAGGCAACATGAACTTAGTTCATCTGTACAATCAGCAACCATATTTAATCAAATCTTAGACAAATTTTAGTTGGATGGAAACTTTTAGTCAGACCACAGTTCCCCACTTAAAGAAAGCCTCTAGTTTGACTCCTGTTTCTCTGGAAAAAAAAAAAAAAAATGGACTCAACTGATCCTACCCACAGGAAGGTGGGATAACATACATATGTGCATTGAAATTTCTGCACTGAAATTTCCAGGGGGATATATACCAAAAATCAAATAATCATAGGTGGAAACAAAGTCTCCAAGCAACACTATCAGAGTGATGTTTTCTGTTTTCATATAGTTTTGCTTTCTGAGCATGTAATATTGCCAAATGTTCACTTCCAAATTACATTTCTAATGGTAAATTAGTCTATGAAAGTTAATATATGTAAGAAAAACATTTTTAAACCTTTTGTGTTTTTGTCAGTTAGAAGTCTCCAGTACTTCTTCTTGGGATATTAGTCTTAGTAGTGAAAGAATTTTTCATAAATTTCCTGTAGATTTTGCAGATGCAGAACAATATTTGCAGGGTGGGAGAAAAGGAAGGAGGATTCCTGGAACAGCAACAACCTCCAATTAAAGTAACTGTGATATTTCAGACTTGAACTAATTTTAGAGGAATGTCAGTTTGTTAAGCCTGATACATTTTGTTGCTGTAAGCAAAGCAAAGGTATTTAGTTTTTCAGAAAAATTTATATCTAGCAAGGTTTTAGGGACACTAAAATGACTAAGAGAATGTGGAAGATCTGGCATTTAGGGAGAGATAGAGACAGTTCTCAGTCTCCATCCTGGAGAAAAGAGAGCTTATCCATGTGTATAAATATTTGATGGGAGAAAGTAAAGACGATGGAGACAGTGGAGCCCAGAGACAGGAAAAGAGGCAAGAGACACAAATTGGAATACAAGAAATTCCATTTAATCATTAGGAAAACTTTTTGTAGTGAAGTGGTCAAACACTGGAATAGGTTTCCCAGGAAGACTGTGGAGTTTACATCCCTGGAGATAGTCAAAACTCAACAGGACATGGCCCTGAGAAACCGTCTGTAGGTGACCCTGCTGTGAGAAAGACAGATGAATTAGACAATCTCCAGAGGTCCCTGCCAGCCTCATCCAGCCTGCGATTCTGTCACTCTTCATACCAGGAGTACAAAGTCAAATGTTGTGAAGACCTTGGAATTTCATGTTATTTTTTTGAAAAAAAAAGCAAAATCGTTAAGGATAGTTTCAAGTACCAGCTAATGTCTTCATTAGATAGCACTTCCTTAACCCTTCTTTGCTGAAAAGAAAGGGTTCCAGGCTTCGCCTAAACAGATTACCCTTTTGTCATTTGTCAGCAAATATAGTTAGAATATGCTCCTTAAATAACCCTTTATAAATCTGATTTCCTTTTCTTGAGTAAGTTGTTCATCCATTTCAGTTCAGAGGTAAATATTTTATTTTTTTTTTAATGGTGGTGTTTCTTCTGCTTTGACCAAGCTCCAGGTACCTTTTTGCATGTTTGATTAAAAGAAATTCCTATACCTTCTAAAGTCATATGCTCTTCATTCTTCAGTCCTGATGTTTTCAAATCATCAGTTGAATCCACATCTGGGATAGTCTTTAAGATAAGAAATTATAACAAGAAAGCAAAAAGACTTCCATATGGAACGTTATCAGTTTATGACAATATTTCAGGATTGCCTGTTAGAAAGGACCAGACAGTGAAAAAAAAAAAAACAAAACCAAAAACAAAAACCCCAAACATCTCTGTAATCTTATTTTTGTGCTTCTTTGTTCTGGAAAAGATTGTAAATCTGGGAGTGTCAAAAGTCCTTTAAACAGACTTCATTCTTTTGTTCATCCGTATAAATAATAAAAGAATCACTCTGGAAGGAATTTTACCTGGTCAGTCAGTTCTGCCTCCTGCTTAGAGGAGGGTCAATGCTGAATTCAGACCAAGTTTTTCAGGGTTCTTGTACTGTCAAGTCTTGAAAACCTCCAAAGACAGTGAATCCGCAACCTTTCTGGGTAACCTGTTTGTATGCTTAATTATCCTTATAGCGATCCTTTTTCCTTATACCTGTTCAGAACCTTACTTACCTGAATTTATGACCAGTTTTCCTTATGTTGCTGTGCTCCTCAGTAAAGACTGTGGCTTCATCTCCTTGGTAAACTATTCTCAAGCATTGTAAGGCTGCTATTAAATGTTCTTGACCCTCAAAGTGCATGCAATCCTAGTAGTCTGGGTATGCTTTAAATCTGGTTTTATGCTTTAAATGATCTCCATAGAAAGAAATAAGAATTGCAAAACTACCCTTTTATAATAGTTTTTCTAAACGTTCTATTGCTGTACTGAGGTTTTGGTGGAAAGAAAAAAATAGTTTTTTAATAACATTGTGGTAGTATCACCTATTTTTGGTTTGTTTACCATCTACTATACCCATTAATACTTTATGCTTTCTTCAGAACTTGTGAAGAAAGAAACCTGACTGCCTTGCCATGGCCACTGCACGTTCATGTATATGGGACTCTGAAGAGCTGAGGAGATGGATACTTGAAAGCAGCTTGCTGTGCTCAGTGTGTGAGAAAACACTAACGGAGTTAGAGGAATAAAAACTGAGTGACACAGCAAAAAAAAAAAAAAAAAGACATTTGTAGAAGTTTAACCTGGAAAGTTAATGAGAAGACCAGAGAGCAGATGCACAGACAAGCCTCAAAGGTAGTGGAAATAATCTAGTAATACTGGATGGCTTCCCGCATTGCTGAAAACTCTTCAGAGTGCCTTTGAATCTCTGAAATAGGCTAAGAGTAACTTGAAGTAAATAATCCTCAAAGATACTTCAAATACAAAGAACATTTTTATTTTAACTTGTTTCATTTACAACATCTAACAGGTCTGAATTTTCTCTTTCTACAAAGTTTACTGAGTGCTGTTTATTATTTTGCATTTTCTTAAAACTTAGATTTAGAAATTGAAAGTTCTTCTAGGGTTTCTCAGGTACCCACTAGAAGGAAAGAATGAATGGATTCAGTTCAGGACTCTCATTGACTCACATATATGCTAGTAAATATGATGACAAGGCCTCAGGTAAGTGGTGCAGCAAAGCTTGTGTTCACACAGCTAAAACTCTCTATTCCCTCCAAAAAGAGTACTTTATTCATAAAGCCCCCTGAAATAGTCCCTGAGCCATGCTATTCCTCAGATAGTGGATAGGAATAGGCAGGGGAAATCTGATTGACACCTGCTGTTTACATTCTAGGGAGAATACCAAATATGAACCAAAATACATAATTGCATACTATTGGCTGTGCCTATCCCCTGCTATATTTTGTCTTTTACTATAGATATTGCCCTCAGACCCAATTATGACTTTGAAATTCACTTTTAGCAATTCACAACATTTAGCAATTTCTCTAGAATCATACGAAGAATTTTTTTCGGTTCACACAGGTTCACATCTACAAATATCTGAAATTTACTCCAGTTCCAATATGGTTTTATCCTGGCTTACTGTGCACTGGCAGAGGGAGGAGGCTACGCAGAGATAATAATATAAAATCGTGAGTTAAAGATGCAGTCTGCACATTTAGGAGACTGAATTAATCTTGAACGTCTTTCTTCAGAGTTCTAAGTGCCTTTTTTTTTTTGGCTATATGCTTTCCATAAACAACACTATTTATTTCAAAGAAACTAATATATATGTATTAATTTCTACCCTTTGACGTCACTGTTTGAAAAATATAATACGAATATACTACTATTAATTATATGGATGTGTTTAATGACCTTTGAAATTCTAGTTCCACATGCTTAGAAAGATACACCTGATATTCAAACATAAAGTGTAATTTATTTATGATTAAGTGACATAAACTCTGCATTTGAGCAAATGTGCATACTTATCCAGGCATCAAAACAAAATTTTTACTAGATTATCCAGTCCAGCTTCTCAAAGGAAATACTGGTTATCATCAATATGAAATGTCGTGTAGATTAAGAATAAAATTAAAATATTCATATTCCATATTATGGCCATTTACATATTTTTAAGGGGAGCAACAATTTCCGTTTCCTAATGGTACCAAGACTAAGATGTTTCCAAGGCTTGTATGAAGTTAGTTACATGATTTTAATATTCACTACTAATTTTCACGGCTCATTCGTTTAATTTTCTTATTCAGGTACTGCTCAGTAAAATGTCTTTTCATTAGCTTGGTAAGTAACATAGGTATCTTGCCTTTCCCACAGGATGGGTACTCTTACCTACTTTGGTAGACAACCTGTTCAAAAACCTTCAGTGTTTGCCTTATTAATATGCCCCAGGCAATAAGTTTTTGCTATGAATTATAACCACATCAGATGGATTCAGTAAAAAAAAAATCCTCAGTGAAAACATACTTTTGAAATAAGGTAGACACTCTAAGCATATGCCATATACAAAATTACTGCAATTCCAAAAATTATTGGCAAAACTGTCTATAGCTTCCTTGGTTTTCCCTGTTGTTTTCAACTTTACTGTTAGATTTAAAGTTAGATTTCCAGACTTCTGAATTTTCAACAGATTCAGTGTTTGAAACCAAACACAAGTCATACCTTTCTCAAACCACCTCAACATTTAATGCAAACCCACATCAAAACTCATACATCTCTCTTAAAATTATGGATTACAATAACAGATTAATATTATTAATATCAATATTGGTAAAATACTACCTGCAATAAAAACTGCAGTTTGAGCAAAAATGGCAACTTTTACTCAGGTACCAGTTTGTGTCAGGTTTCAGTAGATATGTTTTTTCTCTGAAAATTAACATTTTACTTTACTTCATATGTATTTAAATGTAAATATCTTTAAAACACCAGTTAATTACACTGATGTTACAGTTTAAAGATTTATGTGTCTTATAGCTAAAAGATTTACAAAGTCAATGTGCCTTTCAAAACAGTCAAATCTTACTTTTTTTTTTAAGATCCTTAATGAGGCCTGAAAGCCTTACAGTTGATTGAAGTTTGTTTACTCAAGAAGTAACAGCTACAAGATTTTAGCTACTGAAAGTGATATAATTAACAGCTTCTGTTAACTCTAAGGGATTCTAGATATGTCAACATCACAACTGGTATTTAATGTGTTGCTGAACCACTTCTAAAACTGCACCTCAGGTATTGGTTACTGGCAATAACTCTTTCCAATATAAATAGAAAAAAAAACCAAACCACACCATCTTATGTAGCAAAGACAGGAATGGGAAATAATTCACACATTCTTTCTGTGAAACCTTGGTCAGAGGGCACACAGTTTGTGTAGGATATAAAGATTTTATCTGTGAAATCTAGCTTCCTTAAAGTCAACAGTGAAACTCCAAACAGCTGTCTTAATAAGAGCCAGGAGTTCATATCCAAATTCATAGAGTTTAGACAGATTAGTTTGAACTGAAAATTCTTACACTTTGATACCAATATGATGTGTTTTTTTTTTTTAACTGCAGTAGAGAAATATCTATACCACAACCTAATTTATAACTTATGCTGGTGTTTCTGACTAGAAGACAAAGCACATAACCCTCTTGTCATTACTGGTCATTTACTAGTTTAGAAAATATGCAGTTTCATCCATGTCCATTTGTATAGTTAAACCAAGTGTCTAGACTCTTTCCATATCAATGGAGACCCTCCATCTCCACTGTGATTTTTATTCCATGGTATGAATTTTCACCCCAACTATGTCATGTCCTGCCTTTGGAGGCAGATAATTTCTCTTCATGTCAGTGGATAAAGAAATAATTGTCTTCTAAAGTAGGTCATCTGATATCGTTGGGATTAAAATTCTTCTGGAGGTATTTATCTTTCTTCCTCAGCAACAAAATTATTAACAAATACATTAGACACCTGACTAAACTGGCCCCTAACATTTAGGTGGCTGAAATTGAGACAACTCCCGTAAGTATGCATATGCTGCTGTTCATGTTGTCTACAGAAAAAAAATATACTGACTACTGGAGTGTTATTATGGGTTTCTCTATAAGAAATGTTTCAAGCAAGTGCAACAATGAGGAAAAAAATATTAATGAAGGCACAGAATCTGTGAATCTATTGTCTAGAAGCTCTTTCAAGCTGATGCTAGCCATATCAACTTATTTTTTATAAACAAAAATATGCAGGGCAAGCTGTGGGACCAAAAAGAAGATCTGTATGACAAGAACTAATAATATTATTTTTCTCTTTCTGTCAGTGTTGTACATAGTACAATTTCTGATTGTCCTTTTCATACTGTCATCATTGAGATAGCGTGATTGTTCAGGTTAATTGAGTAAATTAATATCAAGTAATGCAGAATGGTCCCCCTCTTCACCAAACAGGTTTTACCTCTCTCTTGTATCTAGTACACATCCACTACAATATCAGAAAGTCACTATGAAACCTGTATCTCCAGAATCACAGAATCACCTAGGTTGGAAGGGACCTTTTAAGATCATCTAGTCCAACCAATGAAAAAAACCAACCACACCACCCCCCCCCAAAACCCCCAAAACCCCAACACAAACCACACACCACACCCAAAACAACACCAACCCAATGCTAATCCGTATCCCCGAGCACCATGTCAACTCGTCTCTTGAATACCTCCAGGGATGGTGCCTCAACCACCACCCTGGGCAGCCCA
>JAOTQQ010000001.1:166511142-166557958 GCA_026546715.1 Gallinago undulata
GCTCCAGCACCTCAATGTCTTTCTTGTGGTAGGGGGCCCAAAACTGGACACAGTACTCGAGGTGGGGCCTCACCAGTACTGAGTATGGGAGGATGATGACCTCTTGGGTCCTACTCACCACACTGTTCCTGATACAGGCCAGGATGCTGTTGGCCACCTGGACACACTGCTGGCTCATGTTCAGCCCACAGTCGACCAACACCCCCATGTCCTTTTCTGCCAGACAGGTCTCAAGTCATTCTTCCCCAAGCCTGTAGCGCTGCCTGCGGTTTTTTAACCCAGTGAAGAATATACTCATCTAAGCCATGAGCAGCCAGTTTCTCCAGGAGGATACTGTGGGAGACTGTTTCAAAGGCCTTACTAAAGTCCAAGTAAACAACATCCACATCCTTTCCTTCATCCACCAAGAACGTCACTTTGTCACAGAAATAGATCAGATCTGTCATGCAGGATCTGCCCCTCACGAACCCGTGCTGGCTGGGCCCGATCACTTGGGCGTCCTTCATGCACTGCATAATGGCACTCAGGGTGACCTGTTCCATCACTTTCCCAGGCACCAAGGTCAGACTGACAGGCACCAGGATCATCTTTCTGACCCTTCTTGTGGATAGGCGTCACATTTGCTAGGCGCCAGTTGGTTGGAACCTCCCCAGTTTGCCAGGACTGCTGGTAGATGATGGAGAATGGCTCCGCAAGCACTTTTTGCCAGCTCCCTCAGTACCCTCGGGTGGATCCCATCTGGGCCCATAGACTTGTTTGTGTCTAGGTGCTGAAGCAGGTCCCTCACTGCTCCCTTTGTATTACAGGGGCTTCATTCTGCTCCCTGCCCTTACCTGCTGGCTCAGGGCTCTGGGTACTTGGGGGACATGCTACTCCATTACTAAAGACTGAAGCAAAAAAGGCATTCAGCACTTCAGCCTTCTCCTCATCCGTTGTCACTACATTACCTCCCATATCCAATAGTGGATGGAGGCTGTCCTGAGTCCTCTTCTTGCTATTAATATATCTATAAAATTTCTTTTTGTTGTTTTTAACATCCAAGGCCAGGTTGAGTTCTAGTTGGGCTTTGGCCTTTCTAGTCTTTTCCCTATGTAAGTTTGCTACACATTTATAATCTTCCTGAGTGGCCTGCCCCTTTTTTCCAAAGGACATAAACTCTCCTTTTTTCCCTGAGCTGTGACCCTATCTCTTTGTTCAACCAGGCCGGTCTCTTCCCTCGATGGCTTGCTTCACTGCGCACAGGGACGGCCTGCGCCTGGGCTTTTAAGACTTCCTCCTTGAAAAATGTCCAGCCTTCCTGGACTCCTTCTCCCTTTAGCGCTGCCTCCCAAGGGACTCTGTCAAGCAGACTCTTGAAAAGACCAAAGTCTGCCGTCCGGAAGTCCATGATGGCAGTCTTGCTGGTTCCCCTTCTCACCTCCCTAAGAATTGAAAACTTTATCATTTCATGGGCACTGTACCCTAGACGACCTCCAACTGTTACATCCCCCGCAAGTCCTTCCCTATTTACAAACACCAGATCCTTCCCTAGTCGGCTCCCTCACCAGCTGTGTCAGGAAGTTATCCCCAACACAGTCCAGGAACCTCCTAGACTGTTCCCTCTCAGCTGTGTTGTGTTCCCAGATGATATCTGGTAAGTTGAAGTCTCCCACCAGAACAAGGGCAGGCGATCTGAAGACCTCTGCCAGTTGCTTGTAGAACATTTCATCTACCTCAACATCCTGGTTGGGTGGTCTGTAACAGCCTCCCACCACTTTGGGTGGCCTTGCTGGCCCTCCCCCTGATTCTTACCCATAGGGACTCATGTCTTCTGTTGCCCTCCATAAGTTCTAGGCATTCATAATCCTCCCTAACATACAGGGTCACCCCTCCTCCTCTTCTTCCTTGCCTGTCCCTTCTGAAGAGCCTGTATTCATCCATTGCAGCACTCCAGTCATGCAATTCATCCCACCATGTTTCCATGACGGCAATTACATCATAGCTTTCCCACCACACAATGGCCTCCAGCTTCTCCTCTTTGTTGCCCATGCTGTGTGCATTTGTGTAGATGCACTTCAGCTAGGCTAGTTGTCCTGCCACTTTTACTGGGGGACAAGCCCTATTTCCTACCCAACCATGCTCAGTCTCTTCTGTAGTTGTTGCCTTATTACAACTTCTTCTATCTTCACTACCATATGTATTACCATCCTCCACTGCCCCTGAGACAATGCACTGTAAGGCTTTGCTAGTAGTAGTAGTAGTGAGCTTTCCCCCCATGTCACAAGCAGGCCTGGTATCATTACTCGCCCATCCTTCAAGCCCTGGCAAGCTTCCCTTGAGCTTAATCTGCTCAGTCCCAGTTATTCCCCCCTACCCCCTCCTATCTAGTTTAAAGTCTTGTCAATGAGCCCTGTTAACTCCCACCCCAAAATACTTTTCCCTCTCTGGGTGCCTCCCACCTGCCACCAGCAGGCCAGGTGTCTCATATAACTGCCAATAATTGAAAAACCCAAAGCACTTGCCGATAGCTCCAGTCCCACAGCCACAAATTGACCTGGTGCCTCTTCCTGTCTGTTACCTCATTCATCATTGTTAGTGAAGGGATAAAGGAGAACACAAATTGTGTTTCTGATCCCTTATGTAGCCATCCAAGGCTCTAAAATCACTTTTAATTGATTTCCGGCTTCTTCTCCCCACTTCTTCACTACTCATCTGAAATACTAAAAGGGAGTAATAATCAGAGGGTTTCACCAGGTCAGGAAGTTTGCCCAACACATCCCTGGCTCTTGCTCCAGGGAGGCAGCAGACCTCCCTGTGAAGCAGGTCAGAGCAGCATATTGGCCCCTCCACACCCCTCAGTAGAGAGTCACCAATGACAATGACCTGTCTGCTTTTCCTTTTGGTCTTAGTTTGAATGCAGGGTCTATGGTGACCCTGTCTTTCAGGCATTTCCGGCCTGGTGTTATCATCCTCCCTTTCAGCTGCCAGTTCCTCCTGTAGGACTCCATACCTATTCTGCAGGGGTAACTGGGGGGCTGGGATATTTTGTTATTATATCAAATAAATTCTCAAACTAAATACTAAAACACATACCTTGAAGCAGCTGGTCAAAAAGTTTTCCTCCAAAAAGGAATAGGAATATATCATAACTAATTTGTTGTATTACTTTTTATGGATTTCTTGGAGAAAATATAAAGTTTCCTGTTGAAAATGGACAGTGAAAATACAGACTATATTATTTAAAGGAGGATTTCAAACTCTCTTATAAATGTCCTGTCTACAAAGTTTATCATTACTCTGAATAATTTTCTTTAGGAAATATAAGGTTGAAAAGGAAGTGTGAAATATTTTCTATAGAAGAAATAGGTTGGAAGTGACCTCAAGAGGCCACCTGCTCCAATCCTGATTCTCTTTGCTGTAAACAGGATTAATCAGATCAGATTTCTCAGGGTTGTGTCCAGTTAAGTTTTGAATACCTCCAAGGATGGCAGTCCCACAGTCTGTCTGTGTTGTTGCTGTCCTACCTTTTTGGTAATAAAATTTTCCTTATATCTAATGGAAATTTCACACATTTCAGCTTGGGTTTGTTGCCTCTAGGCCTACTGTCATGCACCTCCAAGTCTGGCTCTGTCTTCTCTGATCCCTTTAACCATGTAGTTGTAGACAGCAACAAGGTCTCCACTGAACTTTCTCTTCTCTAGGCTAAATAGGCCCAAACTTGAGAAGTCTCAGGAGAGATATTGCAGTATCTGTCTCTCCTTTTGCTTATTATTTCCATCTCTCCTTTTGAAGCTGTCCATATAAATGAAAAAATGTTTGTGACACCAGAAATGAACATTTTGTAACCCAGAGGCTCCAGTACTAATTGCCATGTAGCAAGCCTCTGTTCAGTCTTTAATATTAAATTGGCAACTAAGAATCTCGCTTTAAGTCTCTCGGAGCGTAGCAACACTGCTGAATAAAAAAGACAGAGACAAGCTCAAGTACTTGATCAAGACATAATCACCCACAATGCTTAATTGTTTGCTGCCTCCTTGGCTCTCTTTTGGACTGCTTCCATTGGCTCTCCCCAATCAGTTGGTGCTCTTGTGGCCTCTTGAACAGGACTGATCTCTGGCACTCTTTCATCGAAAAGATGTAGCCTCAGAAGCTAGGTGATTAGGCAGCATGTATTCAATCTTTCAGGCTTCTTATTCTTTTAGGCAAATTCCATATGTTACTAGATCTATTCTCTGTGCTCTTTGAGTCAGTACAGCCCACACAGGATTCTCTCAGGCCCACTATTTTTTATGTACATTATATTTTGCAATTACAATTTTCCTTATTACAATGCTTTAATTACTTATAAATTCTAACAAACTTATGACATACATATATATGGTACATTAAGATCTATATAAAGCTGAGATACTTCCACCTACCCACTTAATTACTCTCACAGCCATTCATAGTTAATGGCTGACTCATATCAAGTATCTGATTTAAGCGGGCAGTAGTGAGTTTAAGAGATCTGAATTCTCAGGAGCAAATTGCTTTGCAACTTAAACATGTAAATGAGGTACCTGAAATAGAAAAATGAAGAAACCTAAAACTATGTGAAAACTAAACTATGTATTAAAAATGAAAAAAATAAATAAAAAACAAAAACCGTGAAACTACCAAAACCAAAAAAGGCCAAATAAACAAACAAAGAAAAAGTTACCCCCAAACAAAAAACTTTCTGATAGACAGACTTCATATGATTAGGCACAGTTCCTTTCAAGGAAACATTTCTGTAATGGTTAAGTCACAGAAAAGTCTTAGTGTAACTTTACATATAGAACAGCTGGTACACCCCCACAAAAACTGTATTAAAGAGCTTTGTCAGTCAGAAAATATAAATACTTCAGTTAAAAGAAGTTCAGCATACTCACTTTTCTTTCTTTTATAAACATTTCAGCTAATTGCTTACAGCTTTAAAAGCCTCATTTTATCCCCAGAACACCCTAGAGATAGAGATCTTTATATAGGTTTAGTAGTTGTGGCAGAATGCCATTTGCACTAAGTGATCAGTGAGAAGAAGTCATAAACCAAGAAATGTCCTAGAAACTGCCGATCTGTTTGGGATTAGTGCAGAATGTCTGATTGAATGAGTAAATAAATAGTTCCATTTGTTTCAACTAAAAACATATACTTAATTTGTGGGAAAATATTCTCCTAAAAAGGTTGCTAACTAATCCAAAAGGGAATGTCCTATCAGTATTCAAACTGAAAAGAATGTAAGAAAAAAATACCAGATTGTGTATGTTAAAATTGCTGGACTGTATTTTAATGTCGTTTAGCAGCTATCTGAAATTCCTTTGGATAAAGTTCTCAAATTTCAAGCGACAAGTTTCCAGATATGTTGCATCAGATCATTCACAACTTTCATTAAGACACAGAATTTCCATTAATAAATACTTCAAAAGTCTCTGTGGCAGGATTTATCTAAAGAGTTTTTAGGTTACAATGAAGAGATTTTCCCACACCTCATATGATCTATGAGTCTAACTTTATGACCAAACAACTACCTTTATTCCATTTCCAAGTAAAAAATGTGATTCTGGATGAAAGACAACTGTCAGGGAAAGGAAGGGAAAAGACTATAAACCTCTGAATAAGCTTCTGAGGCCAAACATACAAAACTCAGAAAAAATAGTTTCAATCTCCAGGAACACACCGTCCCTGAAGTTCTTAGCTATATCAGTAGAGGTCCCCAGATTAGGTCAAGATTAGGTTTTTTTCCTATGGTTCCCTGAGGATGAAGCACCATAGGGATACTGTAAGCATATCAAGTTTCATAGTTTAAAGATCTAAAATATTTTAACATGTAAGAGTGACAGATTTATGATTCTATTCATATGCATGTACATAACTTACAACATTGCATATAAAAACAATGTATTTCCTAAACACTATGTCTTAAAAAAAACCCTACTCAGAATGCTTGATTATCCTTTCTGTTCTAGATGGGAGAACTTACTAGCTATGAGTTTGCAGGCAAATATTGTTTTTTCAGTAAAAATAACCAGAACAACATGGACATTCATACTGCCAGGTTGCTATAAAATGGATTAAATTAACATTAAAAGGGCCTTGGTAAAATAATTTCTGAACACTGGAGTAGGAAGGATTTAAAGAAAAGGGGAATTGGGATGAAAAGGAAATACTGAATCCAACTGAAATGCACCACTTCTTCAGAACTTAATCATTAAAATAACTTATATTTTTAATAACAATGCAGCAAATTTAATTTTGAAAAATGTCTTATTAGATGTTTTTATACTTCATTGTTTAATTTTCATGTATAAATTTATCCCAAATCATACTGTACAAAATCAGAAGTATTATATTGATTTATTTCACTCAAGGCAGTGAAATAGGCAGTATTCCAAGACAAAATCAGAAGAAGAAAGGTATTTGTTGACATTTATGAATATTTAGCAGGTAATGTCAGGTAGACATTAATGACTTTGTAAAGCTTCTAACATCATTCAAGCATAAATAGTGAAGCCTGGATTTTGACTGGTCTATTTGTTTGAGCAGAGATATAGCAGAGTTACTTAGTATCACCAAATCTTGCACAATGTGGTGACTTGTAAATTAATATCAACTGCAGATGTTGCGTGCAATAATCAGAATATTCTCCATACTCTAATATTTATGTAAGAAATTGTGGCAATTAAAACACCTTGCAAGTCCCAGTATCTACTGACTGTGATTTTTAGAGAGAGAAGGCAGTATTGTGGTTAATGCTTTGATCTTCGACTGAAGGGTTTCCTAGATTTCTGCCAGTTTTGCCACAAATACCCTCTCTGACCTTCAAAAAGTTTCTTAAGTTGGAATCCACAAAGGAACATAGCAATTCTGTTGTAGAAATTAAACAACAAAAAAACCCCAACAAATAAATAAAAATGGTTAGAAACTCTAATAAGTTAGCCACAAATATTCCCCAAGAATCTAAGCTCTGCTTCTAAATACATTCAGAATTTCTTTCCCCATTGTAGGTCTCAGAAGCTCAGCCATCATTTCCTCTTATCTATCTGATCAAGATTCGTGGAATGGATGTGGGTTAAGTGGACACTTCTGAAAGTCAGTAGACGGCATCTAAAATCTTTGATGAATTCAGCCTTTAATTGCTCAGTGTTTCACTGCCTCAGCTTCAAATCAGATTAACAATGTTATATTTTTCTGTGTTTGTATATGAACGACATTATAAATTCTTAGAGGCTGTCCATTAGACATGTTCGCCTGGCATTCTACTTCTTACTCTGTTATGCCTCACTTTCTCTTACTGAATTTTTTCCTTCTGTATAAACATTTAAATATCAGTGTGGGACAGAAGGTAGATTCAAAGCCTCATTTCTCCAAGGCCACACACGGTAAACGTGGGAATGCTATCTGGTATGTTTTTTTCTGGACAAGATACTGAAGGCAATGTATATTTAAAACTACTACCAAAGCTTCCATGTGAAACAGAACTCTGAATTGTTATGGTCCAGGACATAGGCTGTTGGGAATATATTCATAAAAGGAAACAAAAGACTTGTTGGGTTTGGTTGGTTAGTTTTTAATCATTAGAAAAATATATAGTGATTTCAAAGACTTAGTCAACATCTGTATTCATTGGATGCATCAAATGTTGGATTTACATGTGGCCTAATACGTCCAAGACATTTGTGTAAATTTACCTGATAAAATGTTCTGCACACTGAAGTTTGTGGTCTAATAAACCAAAAATGTTTATAAAATTCTCACAATCAGTAAATATTTCAGAGAATCAAAAACTGAGAGCATAATAACAGAAAATCAAATACATACTACATCTGTATACATATAGATCTGTACTACATCACATAATAAGTGATGAAATCCGGGGAATTATTTTCCTGAGACTTGACTCTCCTTTGTGAAAATAGTTTTAAACAAACAGTTAAAATTTTGAAGGCAGAAAGTTGATGGAGTTTTGATTCCCATGTCTGGTGGTCATTTCCATTAATGATTAAATTATTACCTAGCTTGAACATACTTAAATATTAAAAAATGACAGGCACATTTAGATAATATCATGGAGGTTGTAGCAAATACCATATAGTGAAATTTACTATAGTTGCAGTTAATGGGGCTTTAAAACAGGTTTCAACAAAAAGCAAACATTCTGCATGTCTGTATCCTCACTGTCATCAATTTTGCATTTACATACACAGATTACATTTGCATATCTTGACGACATACATTTTAACTAAATTTGATTCCACAGGAGTGTTTACAAGGGAACATGAACATTTAAAATTCCAAGTTATCTCTGAATTATTGATTTCAGGAGGACTGTGATTTCAGGAGGACTGTGCATTACTCAACTTTATGTAAAATGGCCAACTAATGACAATGTTTAATTCTGAACTCTATGTTCTATTAGATTTATAGAGCTTTCTCAATTCTGAGACAGAAGCACAGATATGACTTTGTAAAAAATTTATACAACATAACATTTTATCATTTTGTTAATTTCTTCAGGATAATACAGACATCTTTACACAGGCTGCAGTACTTCAAAATCTTAGACTATTTTTGGTTTAGTAATTTTAGAAGGCATTATGCTTTTATGAAATATATTTGTAACCCGATATCCAAAAATGACAGACCTGGATTCATCAGTCAATTTGAACATAGTATCAAAATGCTGTCTCTAAAATGACTTGTCTGAAATATTAAAGCACAGAAATGTTAACAAGTAACATTCATTCTTTCCTTTGTGATCTCCCCTCGACTACCTAATTTGCAAAGAACCATAGAATCTGGATTGGCCTTTGAAAAGGAACACAAGAGCCAGATTGTTGTTTTTTGTGGTAAGGAAAAAGCTATATATTATTATTCATATTGGAAGAATAAATGATACCATCAAATTCTCACTGATGTTAACTCAGACTGATTATGCCTAGGATATAAAAATAAGACTTACAGGGAAATGGAATTTCAGAAAATTACATTATTTCTTCAAAAGAGGAGAAAAATGTGGTAAGAACTTTGAGGACTGACATGTACCTCAGGGACTGATACAAGAAGGAGCATTTCAGGTTATTTAATATTCAGACATAGAGAGATTTTTCAAATAACAGACTCTGCTTGCATAACTCAACAAATAACATTTTAGGATTCATGCTGACTTGATCAACAATGAAATTTTAGCCCAGGAAGCAGTCAGTGAAGTCCTGTAAAGTCTGATATACATAGAAAGATGGAAACTAGGCATACAAGAAGGGGGGCAAATAAAAATTGTTGATTTTTTTTTCTGCATAGTTAAGAGACAGAAACTCTTGAGGCAGAAGTAGGAGAGGTATATTTAGGAACTCTACTAATGGGATCTTCCTACAGTATCCAGAGGATACTTGGATTGCAGCAGTGACTGCTGAAAGAGTAAGAAAGAAAGAAGGAAGAAGAGGAAGTACATTATGACGGGAGACTTTACTTTTTTGATGTTAATTTGAAAAAAAGTGTCTCAATAGACATCAGTAGGTCTTAAATAATCTTGAATGCCCAAGTTGACAAGTGTATGTACAAAATAGTCTATGAAGTGAAAATGTGCTGGTGCTACTTCAGAGTTACTTTAACTAAGCAGCAGGGAGGAGCAGTACGGGGGCTAATTGTAAAAATTAAGCTTATATCAAGCAATCATGAGCTGATTCAGTTAATTTTAAATTGCAAGACAAAGAAAAATGAATACATAACTAAAGTCTGAGGTTTTAGAAGAACAAACTTTGAGAAACCAAGAAATTAGTTTCTAGGGTTGTCTGAACTGAAGAGCTCAAAGATTTGAAGATAATGGAAACATGGAACTATTTTAAGTCAAGAGTGCAAACACTATTTGAAGCTTGCATTACAAGCAAGAGGAGAAAAAAAATCTTATCAGGAAAGGGCTACAGACCTCTCTGGAGGAAGAAACACCTCAAATTGGATATTAAGAGTAAATAAAGAACCTAAAAGAAATAGAAAAAGGGATTGATCAGCAAGGAGAGCTATGTCTCAGAGGTCAAAAAGGGCAAAAATAAAACGAGAATGGACAAAAGCCTAGTTGAGGACAAACTTGGAAAAAAAACTAAAACAACTAATAAAGGTTCTTCAACCACATATATAAAAAAGAGTAAGAAAAGAGAAACCAGACAGCTACACATTAAAATATTGAGAAAGGAACTAATCTAAATATGTCAGCAGCATCAAATACTCTCCCTTATTTTTTAAAAAAATTGGTCAGGAATATGACAGCAAGTGCTGATCAGTCAGCAGTCAGCAAGAATGCAAGAAATGTAAATTACCATATCCAATGCAGAGACAAAACTTGAAGTGCTTACACTGACCAGGTGAGGTTTTCCATAAGAACTGTACCCCAAATATAAAAAGAATGTGTAGATAAAATTGAAAAATGAGTTGCAGGTAATTTCAGCTGACTTGAATACAGTAAATACTTGTAAAAGACTTTTGATACCTGTAGTGCAGAATGACAGTTAACAAGAAAATGGATGTTAAGTGACTATGAAACAGATGAAATAATAACTTGTGGATCATAAGAAGCGTGCAGGAAGTCACTGGAAAAATGCAATATGATATAAAAGCAGTATCTTTCCATAGGCCAAGATTCTTATATTATGGTATAATTATACCTTCTAGTTCCCAGTTTCTTGATTTAAGGATGCTTTGTAGATCTACCTTATGAAGATCTGTAGATCTGCACAAAGAACATAGTTGTCTAGGAAAAAAAAGTAACTGCTGTAAGCAGGTTTGTCAACCTTTTATGGTTTTTGTGTTCATTATAGAGCAAAGTTGATTTTTAGGTGCAACCATATGTAACATTTCTATGAAGGAATGAGGTACAGCATACAAAGTATTTCACATAAGCAAGGCACTATGTTTGATCTTGGATTCTGAGAGTTGTCTTTGCTGTTACTGTCATTAAAAACAAATCATAATGCCACCCTGGGACAGGATGTTGGTGTATAGGCTGATAACACCTCCTGTGACCAAGTTGATGGTTTATAGTTAAATGTTGTTAGTTGTATATGCTAGTATGGTACAAATATGTGGGGTTTTTTATGAAACATAAGGGGTTAGAATATAAAGATTACTTGTAACAATGCTTTCTAAGTTTCTTCCTTTTGTGGCTCATGGGAACCATTTGAGAGGTACTTGTGCTACTTTTTCCAGAAACTTTCTGACAATGAATTTAATTTTATATTTGAGTTCCAAGATGAAGAAAGACTTGAGGGTTCCATAACTTCCTTGTGGTGAATCATGTCAGAGAATTCTCTGTTAGACTCATTTATATAGTTTCTGCTTCCCAGGTTTACTATAGTCTTTCCTTCGCTTTTTGGTTTGATCACTCTTTGGTTGCACTTTCTTTCCTAAGATTGTATAGATTTTCTCTCCAAGGAAAAAGAGTCTGTGACTGTCATTGTTTGTTTGTTGGTTTGTCTTCTGACTATATTATTGTTGATTTTTTTCCAGTCGTTGTTAGTGTTTGAAGCAGAGTCTATGCTTTCAACCCAGTCACTATGGGACATAAAACATGATTTTCACTGTTATCATTGTTTTTTATATTTTCATGGAAAGCTGCTGCAAAGATTTAGAACTGATTATGAAGAAAAAACTAATGAAGCACAGGGAAGTAAACACCCATCTGTGACAAAATAGCAGAAAGAAAGGAGAAAATGGTGTAAAAACAGTATTGGAATTCTCACAGGTCCCAGTTGAAAAGGACTGACAGTTTGTGGAGGCCTAAACTCAACATTTGCTGTCAGCATCTTGCACTGGCTGCTACAGCCATTCTTCTGCAATTCTCAGCTGGAGGGCTGCATATCCTACTGAGTTAGCAAGAAGAAAGTCAGAGTATATCAAGCCAGAAATGCGCACTTTACTGAGCAGAAACTACAGCAGGCAACCAACCAGCATTAGACAGTACCTCTGCATGGTCCCTAATCCCTTTATGTTACCTCCAGCAGCTCCTCTCTCTCACCATTCCTCTTTTCCCATAAGTGATAGAGAAATAAATAATCTCATAAGATTTTTCTCATTATAACAGGAATATGTTTTTCTCAGAAGGGTCTGTATCTAATAAATCCTAATTGATAGAACTGGCTCTATAGATAATAAGTAGATTAATAAAATCTAAGGAAGTCTTGAATGTGGTTTTCATTTTCCTTTTGGAGATTTGAATGAGTGAGAATTGTATGTCACAGCCCAGATGAAAAACCTTTATCACAAACTTAATGTATACATTGGGTTGGGGTGCATGGGAAGAACAGGAATGATCCAGTAATTGAGATAGCTTCTTGACAGTGTTCATCATGCTGATAATATTGCACTTAGATTTGGGTTTGTTTACCTTTACTGTGGCAACTGTGTTTAATGAAAGCATCCTTTTTCAGCATGAAGCATTGCTTTTCAATAGTCTTAATAAAAAAAAAAAAATGTAATGTTTTGTACATTACCTTGTACATTTTGCACATTTTGTCAGCTACTTTTTTTCTCCATCACAACCAGTGCACCTTTCTGTGATGTTGCCTTTAAATTGAAAACGTTGAACTTCACACTGCTTCTCTATTATTTAGAAAACCCTTACAAGGGGATTTTACTATGCTCCATGAACACATCATAATGGCAGCTGCAGCTGGGACTGTACCACTAGCTTGAGCAGCAAAATTAAGGATGCTCTCCACATTGGGTGTATTAGATGAATAACAGGAGAGTCAGTTTTGAGGTTGGCTATCTTTAAATAGTAAATCTTGTTTGAATCTGCACCTTGTGCTGGAATGAATAAAAAGAATATTGAGTTGGGGATTGGCATTTTTTAGTGACATTTAAAAAATAAAGCTTTGATTCATTTCACAAGCGTGTTTGAGCAAAAGATCAAAGCTATATTAGGAAGTAGAAATGACATCCTGTACTTCCCATAGGACAGATAGTAGATGACTTTGCTTTAACCTATTCTCCAGGTGTCCACTCAGTAAATAACAATGATCTAAGATGATTTTTCCATCCAAACAGAAACACTGGATACACTGTTCATTCATCACTGCCTCTAAAAGCATTCAGAGAAAATAGGCAGCCTCCTTGTTACACTCCTTTTCCTCCTCAGTATCAGCTATGATGTATAAAATACAGATATGATAACTTTCTCCTCCAACTCATTCTGCAGTCAGCAATAAATTTTAATTTCTCTTTCTACACTGGAAATACAGAGGATGGGGAAAATCTTTGTAACTCAACATATCTAATCACATGAAAAAAAAAAAACACAATGCTGAAGTCCATGCCCTTGTTAATTTTTTACTTCGCAGCAATATTTCCAGAAAACAGGGACTTGTTTTCAGGTTGTTTATAACACATCCTAGAATTTATTTGCGTAGCTTCCCCAAATGTTAATTGATTACAGACAGGTTAACCAATAGCATCTTAGCTAACTGCCATTCTTTACTAAATTAATTATAAAATATTTTAGAGATGTATCAGATTCATTCAATGAACTCTATTAGTAAAGTAGTAATAACTTAGCTCATCTATTAGACAATAGAAGGCATTATTAGCACACAGTAAAAAGAAATAAGAAGCATCAATTAAATTTCCTTATCATGCTTCAGGTTTTAATTTTCTGGTTACAGTATTCGTGTAAATTTTTATTTCCAAAGTCAATGTCTTAAGAACAGTTTCTTGTAGTAAAGTTCAAAATCTATGGCAGCAACTGTGGCGGTTTTGGGTGGTTTTGGTCTTTTTTTTTCCTGGGGAGGTATTAATTACCTGAGGTATTTTCTAGCTGTTTCATATGATTGTCTATAACTGCCATGCATATGTGTAAGCATTTATGTGTATAACGTAAAAAGTAAACATGATGTCTACATAATCTTTATGTACCATAACCACATTATGAACTTGTTTTACAGTGAGTGACCTTCAATTGCTCTTCTGGACAGCCATAAGCACCATGTGAAATTCTTCCCGTAATTATACAGTTATAAAGAAAGCTGATCATATTTTAACAGAACCTCCATTGTGCTGTTTCTTTTTTTTCTTTGTTAATTAAACCCATTAGAAGGTCTATGGTTTTCAAAAGCAGCATCTGAAGGCCAGACACAATACCCTAGAACACCTCAGATAACACTAGGCAACTCTATCAAGCCTTCAGAAGGCACTCACTGTAAAAGGAATTCGGATATCTATGACTTTAGCTCACTTGCCCATGCATAATATGGCATAATACCACCGAAGAGGGATATCCTCACAAATTACACCTGTCTTCCAGCTGTGTACCACACCTACTTGTTCCACGTGGATCTCTCTGTTACCCTCAGGCATCTCAAATGCTGCCAGGCACCTGCATGTGGGTAACTTGATTGCCCCCCTACCTTAGATATGTTATATATTTTAACTTTGACTTGAGTCTCGCTCATCCTGATTCAATGAGCTTTCTACACTATGAAAATCAACATAATTTACTCCTTTAGGTCTAAGGAGAAGCACTATATTCTGGAAAGAAAGAGTTGTGGATTTTACACATGTAAGACATCAGCAGCAGGAAAACTTGTAACTTTTACCTCCCTTTAAAAAAAAAAAAAAAGCAAACCAAAATCCAGATGGCATATGCTCAAATTTATTTAGTGTTTTCTGAAATCTAGCCAATACAGCTGAGCAGAAACATTGAAATACCTCATCTGAACTTAAAGTGACTTAAGCATAATGAATATAAATTAGGTTCTTGATGTTTTTCAGGTTTCTTCATTCTCCCATCTTCATTTCTCATCAGCCAAATTCACTCCTTTCAACTATCCTTTCACTCAGATAGCTTGTTGTTATCTAAAACCATCTATCTACAAATGTGTAAGGACAGAACATTTCCTCGCTAATATAGCTCATTGCAGCAATCAAGAATAAAACAGGCTTCCTGACAGGATGTTGAGCATCTTGCCTTCATCAAAATAAAAGACCTCTAGCTCATGTCTGCTCCTGATGAAAACTGAAGGAAAAGATAACTTTCACTTAAGTATTGCAGGAAAACTGATAGCTAATTAGTAGGCTTGCCCCTATGGCCTTACTGTTTGAGTCTCTACACAATGAATGACTTATTAAATAATTCCCAATTTCCTTCATGACAGTAAGTTGAATGTCTTTTTTTTTTTTTTTTTTTTCTCTTTTGGTTATGTTATTCCAGTGTTGGTGATCCAACTAACCTCTGGGCAGCTTAATAGAAGTGAATCATATTTTTTGTCATTGCAGTTCCTGCTGATCTTACTGTAAACTTTTCTTTTTTTTTTTAATTTGGAGATTGAAAGATGGGCTGTAGCCATCACTTTTTCCAAAGGAGATATTTAGTTTCCTTCCTTGCTAAAGCTGACCAGAGCACATGCCGATATACATAAAGGTATGTTCTACACATATAACACTGAAAAAGCTTGGTGCTATCCATTGCTGTAAAGGATGACCATCCACAACTTCTTCCCAACTTTAATTCTGATTATTATCTTTCATGTGATTATAAATGCAGAATTTTACAATTTATAAGAAGGAGGTTCATAACTCTTTCCATATTGCTGAAACCAATAATAAATCCAATTAGTGCCCCTGATTATTGTGATTTTGAAGATCCTGAATGGATGAACAAGAACTCCCAAAATGGAAATTCAACTGAGTGAGGTTTAGGTGGTAGCAAATGCTCTACAGTGGGCTGTCTATTATAAAGTGTATTTTCACACACATACCTATATTCTTAAAAGCATACATAAAAATAGATTTAAACAGTTCACGAAAAATATATATTGAAAAAAAAAAAAAGGATTACATGTCTCACCTTAGCCTATCATTGTAGTTATCAGTCTATAATGGAAGAACAAGCAGATCAACTGGATGAACTTACAAATAAGTTATTCCATATTCTACTAGTAATAATTTCTAAAGGTCCTTCCACTGATTCCGTGAAGAGATTTTCTGAGATAAAAGAAGGTATAAAAACATTTTTCCTCTGCCATTTGCACTATAGTTTTTATATACATATATATATACACACCGAAAACAATTCTCTACTGAATTACCAAGTAAAATTTTCTAAGCTACATCTTCAACACAGAAATTTTAATTAATCCAAGCAAAGATTATTCTGAAGCAACAATCAGAAGATTTCTCTATGTTTGTCATGTTTTTCCATTCCTTGATTTTGAATAAAGCGACTCAAGCATTACAGAATTTTTTATTTCCAGTTATTATTTCATTTCTATGCTGGACTCGTTATTCAAGGATCATTTTAAAAAATCAGTTAGTGAACTCCTCTCTGAAATTTTATGTTTTATCTGTTAACTGCATGGAACAACTTTTGCTTGTAGGTAGGAAAGAGCCATCAAGCAAATGTGACATTACTGTTCTGTATGTTTTTTACATTGTACTTACTGTCTTGCAGCTGGATTTCCTCCAGTTTGTCACTGTCACTTCTGTTTCCATTTTGCATGTTTTTCATTATATGTAATTTTTTTAATATTCAAGAAAAACCCAATGGCTACATTTTACTCCAAATCATTCTTACTGAAATTTTTGTTTACATATAATCCTATAACTGGATTACACTAGATACCTTATTTTTAGATTGCTACAACTGGGTAGCATGTGCTTGGATGGGCTGTTTGTTAGTCTTTAAAGCAAAGAATAAAGGGGAGAGGTGTGGTATTTTTTGTATGTTTGATTTTGTATATCCTGCAAAAAGTTTATGGTCTTTTATTTCTACTTACTGTTTGTCAGGAACAGATGTCATTCATCATAGAAGAAAGAATAGGAGCAAGCAAAACCATGATGTGATAGTGACAATTTTATTTGTGGAGACAAATATCATGTAATCAAAATATTCAAAATATTGATAACTAATTCTATATAGTTCCATTCGATCTCTTTTCTTAATTAGTAAAACATGAATGGAAATTATTTATAATTAATTGTATTTTTCTGACATAGAATATTGCAACAATTGAAGAGATTCATGGCACTTTAAAAAATAAAAAGGACAAAATATGGTTCCAATGTTTACTGCAAAGCTGTCCATTAACCATTACTTCAGAGAAAAGTTAATGTTACTGGATTGGAATTCAAGTTCTGGTCTGGTGAATGGAGTTCAAGTTCAGGTCTTACTGCATACTTTACAGGTAGAATTGCAGAAATTCCTGGAGGTGCAGCAAATTTTCATGACAGATTCCCTCAAATGGTCCCATAGAAACAGAGTTGAAAACCAATGGACAAACCGCTCCTCTACAAATAGGTGTGAAAAATTCCTTCCCTTGATTTAATCAGAAAGAAGTACATAACAACCAAGTAAAAATTTCTCCATTGTTAGATTTCAGATGAAAGATCTTATGCTTACATTTTTGATGTACCATAAACAGTACGTGGTACTTTTATGTACTGATGTAAATGGTACATTGATGCAGCCGCCACTGTCAAGCCAATAAGAAATAACATACTTCACCACTTTTCCAGTCTTGAACATACAAATAGCAACTTCTTTCTTATCTTTATGAAGTTTATACTCATTCTGAAGTTTAGTTGCCACTAACTACTATTACTATTACTATTATTACTAGTAATTAGTAGTCATTAGTAGTAATTAGTGCACTTGGCTTGGTTAAACTTCATGCAATTTGCACGAACCCACCTCTCCAACCTGTCCAGGTCCCTCTGGATGGCATCCCTTCCCTCCAGTGTGTCGACTGCACCACTGAGTTTGGCGTCATTGGCAAACTTGCTGAGGGTGCACTCTACCCCACTGTCCATGTCTCCAACAAAGATGTTGAACAGCACTGGTCCCAGTACAGACCCCTGAGGAACACCACTCATCACTGGCCGCCAATTGGACATTGAGCCCTTGACCACAACCCTTTGAGGGCAGCCACCCTGCCAGTTCCTTATTCTTCTCTACTTATTCGCTTATCCTATCCATCTCTACTTATTTGCTGTGTTATGTTTCGGTCTGTCATCGTTCAGATATTAGACACACAAAAAGGAATAAAAGAGAGGAAAAAATTCTAGAACACCAGTGTGTACTAAAATGTGAACTATTGAAGTTATTTCAACAAAATACATTTCAAATTGTTTTATTCAAAGGAATAAATAAATAACCACACTGTGACACACGTCCCCTTTTGACTTTAAGTCTTAATGTCCTCTGTTAGAGAAATCAAATCAAGATTCAATCTCTTCCTTCTTGTTTTATTATTTCCCTTAAGTAAAGTATGTAGTTATTTCACTACATATATTTCCTATGACAATAGAGCCATTGTAAGGCATTTCTGTCGTACTTTAGGTGCAAGTATTTTTGTACCTGTTCCAAGGCAAACGAAATGCAAGCAATGAAAATGCTTTATTAAATAGGTGAATGGACAGCAAAGCCATATGAAGATGACATCTTCTAATTGCTTGCAGTGCATCTGCTAACAGACTGCCAGGGATCGCAAAAAGCACTTCTAGGATAAAGGCCAGGACATTTGTAAAGGCTAAATTATTAATTAATATCAGGCAGCTATCATAACTTGTTGGATTCTTGCCAGGATACAGCATGTTGTTGGAGGGCTAAACAGGAAGGGTTTTATGAATGCTGAAGACTATAATAAATCTTAGCAAGTTCTAATTTTACATATAAACCTGCTTCAGCCTTCATTTGTTGCTAACAGTCAGACTGAAAAAGCTGTGATGTGTTAATTGCCTTATATAATTCACTGAGGATTTAAATTCAGCACGATGAAAAATTTCCTAGAAACTGTGAGTAAAAACTAATGCTGAGTTCTTTATGATTTCTTACTGTATTTATCTCAAACGAAAAAGGCAAATCATGACTTGGAATTTAAATTTTTGGAATACTATACTCAATTTACCTCTGCACTTATTAGCACAGCTTCTGATCAACAGACAGCTGGTGAGCCGCATTATTACCCAAATCTGTAGTATGATCTTTAATAATAAATCCACACTGTTTTTAGAGTAATAACTTAATCAGGCATCTCATGCTACTTGACCTAGTTAATGAACTAGAGTCCTGGGGTGATCATTGGTAGTTAATTCTCTAAATGATGGAAAGAGGGTCATCTTGGTTCAGGTAAAGAGGGTATTTATTAAATCTGCCAGAGGCTAACAAAAAGAAAGGGTATTTCTTGCTGGTGTCTTCAGGAGAGTTCTGGTGTCTATAGGAGAGTTCATGCACATGTCAAGTTTCATCTACCCATCTCAGTTATGCCCACATATAAAATTAATAAGACAAGTAAATTTTATTATAAAAGGAAGCAAAGAAAGGAGATGGATAACGCAAGTCAGAACTGTTAAATTATTTCAAATGGGGACATTCCAATCTAATTTCCTAAACTTCCTAAGAGAAGAAATGAATGAGTGAGCAGCAGACACAGAATTTAAACTTAATTTCAGCAAAAAATATATGTCCTTTGGAACTGATGTAAAAAAACCACAGACCTTAGTTTCATATTTCATTCATTCTGAGATAACATTGTTTATGATTTACCAAAAGAAAAAAAAATAAAGTAGGTAATATATTGTTTGTTGTCTATAGTGGAGTTGCTTTACTTGTCTATGGATAATAGGAACAGTTGACTCCTACAGATATATCATTAGATATAGTATTCACATGTTATAATTGGTAGGTTTGTTTATCGACATTTGTATTGACAAAAGGAAATGCTGAAGTACAATTTTTTAAGTGTTTAACATGATAAAAAGTGTAGTAAAGTTACAACTACTTTAAGTATTACAAATGCAGTAAGTGAAAGAATATAAAATATAAGAAACTAAGAATTGTAGTCCTATTTTCTATTTCTACCTCCTGTATTACATAAGATCTGAAAATCAATATATCTGTTACTATGCACATTGAATTAACTGAAATTCATACACATTAACAAGAGTTTGATTACTGAAAATGTGCAGACACATTTTTTCAAGAAACTGGAGCTTCATCATGAACCAATTAAAACAGTTTGAATCTCGGTCAAATACAGCATGACACTTGGAAAAATGTCTTATATAGACTTTTGTCCAAAAATTTATAATAGCAATTCCACCAGAAAATGTAAAGTCCACACTGTTTGTTCCTCAGTAAAATTGTATGGTTTTGATTAGTCTTTCTAACCCAGTTTATGCATATTTTTGTGTGTATATATGCATACATATCTCTTTGTTTTCAAAATATTTATGTGGCTGGACTGTGGTTCATATTGTGATAGTAAGGTAACAGTTAAATCTTTCAGAAAGACAGCAAAGATGACTCTCTTTTCCAATGATTTTGCTTTAGGAAAAAAAAAACAAAACAAAACACCACCCTAACACAGTGATAGTTTCTACTTATTTCTTGAGGTATTTCAAAGCACTTCAGAAACAATGAAGTCTAATGCCACTGACCTCTGCTGACCTTTGAAAGGCAGGGAATCACCTTGAAATACTCACTTACCTGTTCAGTGGTTGTTTTTGGAAGATAAAATGTTGTCCAAGGCAATAGGAAATGACCTCATATATTTCATAATGTCAAAGGGTCTGAAGGAGAAATGTTAGGCAGATGGTGCTTCTATTATAAACAACATGGTGAAAATAAAATGCAAACGGATTTACCTGTTTGGACTTAAAATGAACTTCATGTCCATGACTATAAGAATATGTTGTAAAAGCTTGTTTGATTAGAGTTTCAAGAAAAAGCATAGCCTTAGATTACGAACTAATCAAGTACCCACATCTGCTCAACACAAAAAAAGCTTCCTTGTTTTTTTCCAGAAAGAATAACTAATACAAAAATTGACCAAAATTAGGTGTGACTGTTCAGATCATTTCCTATCATCTGATATTTATATTTCCAGTGGAAGGAAGTGAAAACTGAAATTTGTTTCAGTAAGAACCAAATCCTTCTTGAAAAGAAACAGTGCAAGACAAAGTGTGAAAATGGAGTAAAGCTGAGGTTAAGTATTATTGCAATGAGGTGTCCTGCATTTTCAAGGCATACTTAGAAACAAATATTTCATGTTGGTTTTTGAATGGAATTTGAGAGAGTTGTTTTATCAAAACAACTTGTTTGCAATAAAGCAAAAAACTTAAGCAGGGACAACAGAGGAACAAAAAGCTTTGCAGTTCAGAATTTTTTTCATCCAGAAAAATAAAAGATATAAAGATTTAATAATTTTTTTTTTCTTATCGTTTTATCAGCAGCTGTTCTGTTAAGAGCCTGAATTGTCAACTGACAAGTTCTGTCTTTGGCAAGAAGTAAAATTTTGAGGGAGAAAATTTAGTGACAAAAAACCTCACTGACTTCAAGCAGTATATTTGATTACCCTCACAAATATAAGAAACTTCATCTAGCCCTTTCACAAAGTAAAGGTGATAAGGGCTTGAATACTAATGTGACAAAAAAAAAATTACAGAGATCTGGAGTTTAGAAGGCAGAGGTATTTGAGGAAAGCTACCTGTAGAAGAAAAAAACATACCAGTCTTTACTTTTAAAGGACACAAGAATTTCATTTTTTATTGAGCAGTGGGATGATGTTAGTAAGAGGGACAGACTAACATATCATTCAATAGATAATATAGTGAAAATCAGTGCTATTCCATTGTCCTGGTTTCAGCTGGGATATTCGCTGTGTTTTGGTTTTAGTAGCTGGTATAGTGCTGTGTTTTGGTTTTAGTATGAGAATAATGTTGATAAAATACTGATATTTTAGTTGTTGCTGAGCAATGCTTGCAGTAAGCCAAGAACTTTTCAGCATCTCATTCTGCCCTGCCAGCAAGGAAGCTGGGGTGCACAAGAAGCTGGGAGGGCACATAGCCAGGACAGCTGACCCCAAGTGGCCAAAGGTATATTCTGTACAATACAATACGATGCTGAAATATAAAACTGTGGGGACTTGGCCCAGGGTGGCAGCTGCTGCTTGGGGACTAGCTGTGCATCAGTCAGCAAGTGGCGAACAATTACATTGCATATCACTTGATTTGTATATTCTATTATTATTATTATTATTATTATTATTATTATTTTCCCTTCCTTTTCAGCCCTATTAAATTGTCTTTATCTCAGCCCATGAGTTTTACCTTTTTTCTGATTCTCTCCCCCATCCCACTGGGGGAGAGTGAGTGAATGGCTGTGTGGTGCTTAGCTGCCTTCTGGGTTAAACCACAACAGCCATGTGTACTGCTATACAGTGGCACTCAAACATGAGGTGCCTAGACACATGACAGAAAGTTTTGAGCTTGAAAATATTATCAAGGATTCAGACTTGACCAATACTGGTGGATGAGCAGTTTTCTAGTAAGCACTCTATTTTCTACTGCTAGAAATTCAGTTAACCTAACAATTTTTAAAAGACCCACTCTCAATTTTAGATTATAGTAATGTGGCAAGCAATGGACAAAAATGTTTCGAGTAAATTCCTTCCTAGTGGACTTCAGCAGAAACTGAAATATAGCTATATTATCAGAAACATCCCAACATTCAGAGACCATTACAGAAATAATTCCCTCCTTTATCCACCCCCAGCTACCCAGCACACACACATACCTTGCCTTGAAGACCTTTGCTGAAATAAATGTGGCTTGTGGTGCACTAATAAAATTCAGGATGAAGAGCAAATTCAATTCCAGAGTAAGACTAAAATCAGAAACACAACTCAGCATCCTTCAGTTTGCTTAGAGCTAGCAGACACAGAGTAGACAAATTCTAAAATCAGGGATTATACCAGCACTCTAAGCCTCACACAACCAATGGGATATTATAGCAGAGCACCAGTTTCATTATAGTTATGAGTAAGGAAGGCTTGCATTTTAAAAAATAAGTGCTCTAAAAATCTGCATCCTAATGTATACTGAAATTTGCTATGCCTTATGTGCGTGCCAAGTCATGTTTGCTGTCTGTATCTGGGGCAAATACAAGCAAGAGGCAGTAAATCTCTATATATCAACAGGGATATACATATACACATATAGCTACACATATAAAGACTTATAAATATAGTTATGTATGTAAAACCTAAGTGAAACTTCATATGCTCTTAATAAATTTCTCCAGCAAATCTCAATTTGTCAACATTTATCTTCACTATTACAAAACACCGGATCTCCACTTCAGGGCTTGCTACTGAAGAAGGCAAGATGGCGTGTAAGAAACAGTCCTTTGCCAAAGAATTAAAGTAGATGTATGTGGCAAGACCTGGCAAGTTTCTCCTGCTTGTCACTGCTGACAATCAAAAATATGTCTCTGCATCACCATTGAAAAATATCCGGAGTAGTAAAAGATGGGTACAGTCAGTCAAGGTGGAACCCATGTATTTAATTCCCCATGTTTAACACAAGCTACGTAAAGGAAAGTGGAAGTCAGGAAACATTATGAGCTGAACTGAATTATTTGCCCAAGATATCAGTGAGTACATACTACAGAATATTAAGCCTCCATATCAGTTCACATTTGGATAGACATTATACGTTACATCAAGTTCACACACACAAAAAAAGAATTTATCTAGCTTAGATGCTTTTAAGAAACAATGGAACTGCTGTTACAAAGAAAATCTGATTTTAAGTTGCAAAAATCTAATCCAATCATTTAATTTCAGAAGTTTACAAATGGCTTGAATTTCCACCGTGTTAAAGCACTGTTATGCCATAGTGAGACCTTGAACTCACTGAAGTGACACTATTAAAAAATATTATAAACAAGTACTGTATCCAGCCCGCATTAGTAAACTGTTCACTATCGATAATAATAGAAATATTTAAAGGTTTATGAAACAATGTTTCAGAAGTTTTAAGAAGACTTTCTAAGGGGAGAATAATTAATTACTTACAGCACGAAAAATAAGCCTAGATCTTTGCCATCAAGAGAATCTGAAAGAAAAAGATCCTGGATCTGCATTTGCATGGATGGATTCTTTCCGTATGAGATCTTTTCATTTAAATTTCACTAGCCATTCTTAGTTTGTCTGCAAGTTACATTCATCCTGCAACAACATTTAGAATGGGTGAATAGAGCACAAAATACACTTATCATCTGGTATAAAAGCTGAAACAGATTTTCTGAACCCATACCCAGTTGATGTAGAGGACTTCATGACACCATTAAACTGGAGAACTTGACTGTTCATTCCAGTGTCATCCATCAAGACTGTGTATCTCTCATATCAAACTTGACTCTGTGTGCACCATTCCTCTCCTCTCTAAAGGATGACTTTATCCCCGATTTACACAATGAAGAGACAAGGACAGAGACACCACAAGTGATTTGAGATATAGTCTTGTATTTATTATGCAATCAAACTGTTCAATCCTTTTGAGACACTATTCTATTTGGAGAAATAATACTAGACACCAACAGGTGTTTTGGTTAAGCAAGAGTAAACCAAACATGTTATTACAGATCCATGAGATATAGTTGTAATGTTTAATTTAGTGTAGTGCAGGGTACATGTATCTGTAGGTAAAACAAGGTAATAGATAGACATTACTTTGTTAACTTGCTCTCTAGGCCTATTTTGGATCACTCTAACTAGCTCTCTGCAAGACAATCTCAAGTGACAGTTTAGTGCAGAGTTCACAGCAGGTTCCCTCCCTAAAGGCAACATAGACAAGACTGCAATAGATACTCAGTTCCTTTTTATTAAGTAGCTAATACATAGACAATAAATAATACTGTTCATGTGTTTATGGAGTAAACCTCAACAACAAATAAAAATATCTGTGTATCTGCAAAATACAAAAGAAGGAAAGGGTGAAAGAGAGTGGGAAGGGAGGAAGGGAGGGGAAGAGGGAGAGTAAAAAAGCAAAAAAAAAGAAAAAGGAAAAAAACAAAGGGGAAATAAAAAATGAAAAGGAATGGGGGAGGGGGAAAGGAGAAAGGGAAAATAAAAGGAAAAGGGAAGAGAAACGGGAAGGGGAAGAAGAAAGGGAAAGTGAAAAGGGAGAAGGAGAAGAGGGAGAAGGAAGAGGAGGAGAAGGAGAAGGAGAAGGAGAAGGAGAAGAAGGAGAAAAGACAGTACTATTGCCAGACTATTTTTAAGAACCAAAAAGGAAAAGAGTCTTGAATATCTAATAAGCATATATTCATAATTTATCTTAAAATAAATTTAATTTAGATACACTTGTTTTTTTCCAAAATAAATCCAATTAATTTAAGGCATAGTTAACTATTATTGTCTACAGAATTGCTTTATAGTCAGTGGAAATATTAGACTGGAAATTAATAAAGTTGGTGCCACCAGAATTCAACTCAAACACATTTTTTTCTACAGAAAACTGTTTCTTCAATAATTCCTACAAACTGAGTATTCATTATCACATTTGTTGTGTTTGATCATATTTTTATGTAATATATCATTTCCAATCCTTTACATGAGATAAGCAAAGCAAACAAGGGAAACATGGTGTAGCTTAGAAAGAAAACCGGAAAAGCTTCTTAACAACAAGCACTAAAGTGCAGTTGCAGATAATAAATTTTCCAGGTTTGGTTTGTTGTTTGGTTTGGGGTTTTTTCGTTTGCTATTTTTTTAAATAAAGATTGTTTCTCTAACATCTCTAACAAGGAAAATTAAGGGTTGTCTGCTTTGTTTTTCACTCAGGGATACTTTGAAATAAATTTTTATTTCATTTTTATTGAACTGTATTTACATGCCATACAGAAGTATTCAAGCAGCTGTTCTGGAAACTGTAGGTATATAGATACTTTGAAAATCTTCCTGGAGGTAGAATTCACCTGTAGACTCTATACAATTAACGTTAAATAACTATGCTCATGTCTATATATGACATACTTATGAAATAAGAATCCAGGATTTTCCACAATGAAGTCTGGTCAGTGGAGTCTGTACAACTGTCCTCACCTAAATTAAATAGGTCTGGCTCAATGCAGTTGGCCAAAAATAAACACCCTAGGTTACAAGAGCCATCTACTCAGGGCTGTGAGACCTATGTTGTACTGAACTGGTGGCTAGCCTTCAGACAGAGCAGCCACTATGGCACATCTTATATGATATTAAACACCTATGGACTAAAAAGTAATTAGACCATCTTGTTCAAGTAGCACTTACCTACATTGAATTTTCTGAAATTTGAAACGTCTTACCTGCTAGAGAATCACTGCTTGCTATTCATAAGTGTCTCATCCTTAATGAGTCTGAAGGGCATATGACACATAAATATGACCTGATAAAAACAAATTTAAAGGGATGGAGCAGGGGGGAGGGTGCCAAGCTTCATCTGTTCACAAGCAAAAAACATCAGTACTAACCATTTTCAGGTTAACCGAAGTACAATATATCGTAATATAATAAAGGTTTACAGGCAGACTGCCACAGTTATATTTCTGTCAGCAGTTTTAGAAATGAAATGCCTCTGCAATTCCATTTCCAAAGTACCATCAGTATTTAGATGTTTGAACTTGAAAAAAGGTTTACCATGGAATAGCTCTATTAAAAAACAAAAAAAACCCAGATATTAAATAACAAATTGTATGAAAATAATACTCCAAAACTGATGCTACTTTTATTATTCTTATATTAATATGTATATATATGTGTGTATATATATCTACAAGATATTTATTAAATCCACCAAACTCATGGCGGTGGGGTGGGGGAAGTGGAGAGAAAAAAAAAAAGAAGTTAAAACTGAAATCCTAGATTCTGATCTGAATTATATATTATCAGTTTTTCTTTAAATAGTGCCAACAGCATCTATTCTTAGGAATATTTTGTTAAATATTTATGACTACTTTTAGAGACTATATACTAGTTTCCTCTTCAGACCAGTTTAAATCTTATTATCTGGAATAACTTTACTAAGAACAGATTATTTAACATTTTTTTTTATTTTTTCAACATGTTTGTTTTTAATCATGAATGGATTAGAATCAGCATTAAATATGGGAGAAGATATAATAAAAAGTACAGAGAGCTCTGAAGAAATCAATATATTTACTCAATGGCTTGTGTATTTAATATAAAAACTGGAAAAATATGGTTTCTTTGTTGTTGTTGCTTGGTATTCTTCTAAACCTAGAAACAAAATAGATGAATATAATAGGAAGAAAAAAGTGCCATAATATTACATAATAATAATATTATTACATAAAAATACATAATAATAATATTATTACATAAAAATAATATTACAGTTTACATGCATTTGTAATTCTGTTGCTTTGAAAAAATAAAGCAAAGAATCCACACAGATTTTCATTAAAGTAAGTGAACACGACATTACTAAATAAAGTTACACCCAGGTATCCTGAATTAAAAGTTTTAAATAACAACCAGACAAGACCTCAATTACAGTGCAGTTCAAATGGATACAAAAGACTGGAAGTATACCAACTCATCTAATCCCATAGCTTTTCTGATGTTTGTATGAGAGGAGATATCTTCAGTACACGCGAGATCTGTACAAAATGATCTAGGCTACCTGCATACCTCCCCATGAACACCATTTGTACTTAGACCACCAAGAGCACATCTTAGTTCTCAGAGCTGTAATTCCTCTATTTGAAGTCCACAATGTGTGCCAGCTTGGAGGATGTCTTCCTGACTGATTTTGGAAAACAGGATCAAACCGTAACCTTTCCTCATTTGGCCTTTTTTGTTTTGACAAAACATCTATATTTCTGCCTCTGCCCTCAATTAATTTACTTAGGCAGTCTGAATTCAGAATCATATTCTGAAAATGCAGAATTTTGCCTAAGCATCCCATTAACTTTGCCACAGATTTCTAAAAGTGGGAAAACATTTTGAAACCGTGAGGACTTCAGAGTCAGGAATAAAAGAAGGTAAGTTTGGTAAAAGTGCTATATGGTGAGTAGAATTCAGCTGAAGATCAATAGATGGGATTTTCAACACAAGAGGGAACAAAACAATTATATTAGTTCTATTTGCATATGGTGGAGCAGGAGTTTCCTACAGGGTGTCACATATCCAATAAAATGCAATATGTTTGGCAATTTATCATTGTTGATAACTCAGATGCTTACTAGATCTTGGCAGTTTTGCTGACCTTATTCTGTGTTTTCCAGCAGGAAATCTGATAGCTCATATTCACATTTTATTTTCATTCCTCTCTCATTTTTCTATATGAAATTAATTCTGAATAAAATACTAATATATATTTTCAGAGAAGAGTGGAAGTATTACAGTATGTGGTTAAAAATGTGACTATAGAACGAGAGTTGTGACTTATTGTTTGCTTTTCCCAGTATTTTTTTCGTGAAGAATCTAAGTCCACCTGGGTCAGGAAAAACTAAATCCATGTATAATAATAGAGTCACAGAATCACAAAATGGTGAAGGCTGGAAGTTATTGCTGGAGTTCTAGCAAGGTCATCTAGAGGAGTTGCCTAGAGCTGTGTCTAGTCAGGTGTTGAATGTCTCCAAGGATGGTGAGTCCACAACCTCTCTGTGCACTTGTTCTAGTGGTTGACCACCCTTACAATAAAAAGAGGTATTTTCTGTATTTCCAAGATATTCCCACATGCTCAGATAATGTCTACATTTTTCTTCCTGGTCACATGTTCTTGAGTTTATTTCTTATATCTTTCCTTTTTATGTTTAAGCTTAATCAGAATCTCCTTGTTTAACCATCCAGACATCCTAATAATTTTGCCTGAGTTCCTTCTCATCAGGATGAACTGTTCTTGATCCATGAAAATTAACCAGCTGTCCACTACTCTTCGTTTTTCAAGGACCCTTGGGATTCTTCCGAACAGATCCCTGAACAGGAAAAAGTCTGTTCTCATGTCACCCAGGACTGAGATCCTGCTGTTTGGCTTGTTCCCTCCTGTCAGGATTACTAACATCATCTCATAGTTACTGCATCCAACCTTCTCATCTCTGATCAGTGCTTACTTTTTAGTAAAGGTGAGATCTAGCAGAATGTCTCCTCTTAGCGTCTCCTTGACCACCAGTCAGGCAGTCATCATCAGCACATTCAAGACACAACTTGAATCTTGCTGCATTGTCCCTGCAGTAGATATCGTGATTATTGAAGTCCTTTATGAGGACGAGGGCTTGTGAACCTGAGGCTTCTTCTAGTCATCTGAAGAAGGCCTCATCTACCTCTTCTTTGTTGTCACATGGTCTATAGCAGACACCAACAACAATGTTAGAATACGCTCTAATCCTTAACAACACGCTCCCAGCTGGCTCAACTTCTGTTTCTAGGCAGAGTTCCACACATTTATGCTATTTCTTCAGATACAGAGAAGTTTCCTCCTCCTTCCCTTCCCCAATGAGAAGAAGTATTTGACCTTGGGGGTTAAAATATCACTGGGCGACTTGTTCTGCTCACCTATATACAATTATTGAAGTCACTTGTCTTACAATACAGTTAAAAATGTAAACTAAAATCTTGTTCCAAATGAGTAGACAGAGCTAGAACTTCATCTCTGAGTCCATCAAAATGTGTATTAACATATGTACTTCCACATATAGACACGCACATACTGAAATAGAGTTGAGACAATTTGAGTGACATTGCTTTATGAAATGTTTGAGCCAGGAGATATTAGGATATTAGCATATAGAATCACAAGATTCTACAGGTCATTTTTGTAGGTGACTCTCTACTGAGGGGGGCAGAGGGACCAATATGGCACCCTGACCCACTTCACAGGGAAGTCTACTGCATCCCTGGGTCACGGGTCAGCGATGTGATGGACAAACTTCTAGCCCTAGTAAAGTCCTCTGATATTACCCCCTGTTAGCATTTCAGGTGGGTAGTAATGAAGTGGGTAGAAGGAGGCCAAAATCAATTAAAAGAGATTTTAGAGCCTTGGGATGGCTGCTTAAGGTATCAGTAACACAAGATGTTACTCTATCTCTTCATTAACAACCATGAATAAGGAAAATAATATGAAGAGGCAACAGGTGAACTCATGGCTCCAGGACCAGTGTTATCGGCAGGGCTTCAGATTTTTTGAGCAAAGGCAGCTATACGAGACACCTGGCCTGCTGGTGGCAGGTTGGATGCACCTGTCCCAGAAGGGGAAAAGAATTTTGGGGCAGCAGTTAGCAGGACTCATTGACAGGGCTTTAAACTAGATATAAGGGGGGAAGGGGAGATAAGGATTGATAGGTTGGTAACCACAGAAAGGTCTGAGCATGGTCAGGGGGGTATTGGAGCTTGTCCCCCCCATAGAAGTGGCAGGAAAATTAGTCGGGCTAAAGTGCATCTACACAAATGCACACAGTATGGGCAACAAACAGGAGGAGCTGGAGGCCATTGTATTACAGGTAAACTATGATATAGTTGCCAACACAGAAACATGGTGGGACGACTAACACAACTGGAATGCTGCAATCAATGGCTACCAACTCTTCAGAAGGGACAGACAAGGAAGGAGAGGTGTTGGGGTGGCCCTCTATGTTAGAGACAGATTTGAATGCCTAGAAGTTAATAATGGGAATGACACTGTAGAGTGTTTATGGGTCAGACTCAAGAGGAAGGTCAACAAGGCAGACATCATGGTGGGAGTTTATTACAGACCCCCAAACCAGGACATAGAATTTGATGACACAGTCTATCAGCAACTGGAAGAACTCCCACAATTACTAACCCTTGTTCTCATATGGGACTTCAGCTTCCCAAATACCTGTTGGAAATATAACACAGCAGAGAGGGAACAGTCCCGGAGGTTCCTAGAGTGTGTGGAAGACAACTTCCTAACAGAACTGGTGCACAAGCCAACCAGGGAAAGTGCCTTACTGGACCTGCTGCTTGTTAACAGAGAAGGTGTCATGGGGGATGTAAAAGTTCGAGATCTTCTTCAGCAGAGTGATAACAAGATCATAGAGTTTTCAGTTCTTGCAGAAGTAAGACAAGGAGCTAACAGAACCGCCACCTTGAACTTCTGAAAGGCAGACTTAGGCCTGCTTAGGAGCATGGTTGAGAGTGTCCCCCGGGAGACAGTTCTGTAGGGAAAAAGTTTCCAGGAAGTCTGGTCATACTTCAAGAAGGAACTCTCAAAAGCACAGGAGAAGGCCATCCCCAGGTCCCACAAAATGAGCAGATGGGGAAGAAGACTGGTCTAGCTAAATGGAGGGCTTTGGCTGGAACTCAGGGAGAAAAGGAAAGTGTACAACCTCTGGAAAAAGGGGTTGGTTACTCATGAGCAATATCAAGCTGTAGTGAGGATATGTAGGGGGAAAATTAGAAGGGTGAAAGCCCAAGAAGAACTTAACTTGGCTACCACAGTTTAAAATAGCAAGAAAAGGTTTTTTCAGTATATCACTAAAAAAAGGCAGGCTAGGGAAAATGTAGGCCAACTGATGGATGAGGTGGGTGCCTTGGTGGTGGAAGACGCAGAGAAGGTTGAGCTGCTGAATGCCTTCTTTGCTTCGGTCTTCACTGCCAAAGCTGCTCCTCATGAATCCCAGACCCTGGAGAAAAGAGGGAAGGTCTGGAGAGAGGAAGACTTTCCCTCCATTGGGGAGGATTGGGTTAAAGACCACTTGGCCAAACTAGACATCCATAAGTCTATGGGCCCTGATGGGATGCACCCATGAGTGCAGAGAGAGCTGGCAGATGTTATCACTGAGCCACTCTCCATCATTTATGAGAGGTCTTGGAGAACAGGAGAAGTGCCTGAGGACTGGAGGAAGGCAAATATCACACCAGTCTACAAAAAGGACAAGAAGGAGGACCCAGGGAACTACAGGCCAATTAGTCTCTCCTCTGTCCCTGGGAAAATAATAGAATGACCAATCTGATAGCCTTCTATGATGTTATAACTAGACAGCAGGAAGGGAAGAGCAGCAGATGTCATCTACCCTGACTTCAGCAAGGCTTTTGACACTGTCTCCCATAACATCCTCATTAGAAAATTGAGGAAGTGTGGGCTAGACGAGGGGGCAGTGAGGTGGATTGAGTCCTGGCTGTGTGACAGAACTCAGAGGGTTGTCATTAATGGAGCAGGATCAAGTTGGAGGCCTGTGACCAGCGGCGTCCACCAGGGGTCAATACTCGGCCCAGTCCTGTTCAACATATTCATCAATCACCTGGGCGAGGGGACAGAGTGTACCTTTAGCAAGTTTGCTGATGATACCAAACTGGAAGGGCTGGCCGACACCCCAGAAGGCTGTGCCGCCATACAGTGGGACTTGAACAGGCTGGAGAGCTGGGAAGAGAAGAATCTAAAGAGAGTCAACAAGAGCAAATGTAAGGTCGTGCACCTAGGGAAGAAGAAACCCAGGTATCAATATAGGTTAGGGGTGGATCTTCTGGGAAGTACTACAGAGGAGAAAGATCTGGGAGTCCTGGTGGATGGCACGCTCTCCATGAACCAGCAATGTGCCCTTGTGGCCAAGAGGGAATCCTGGGCTGCATAAGGAGAAGTGTGGCCAGCAGGTGGAGGGAAGTCATTCTCCCTCTCTACCTTGCACTGGTGAGGCCACAACTGGAATACTGCATCCAGTTCTGGGCTTCACAGTTCAAGAGGGACAGGGAACTTCTAGAGAGAGTCCAGTGTAGGGCAACAAAGATGATTAGGGGATTAGAGCACTCCCTTATGAGGAAAGGCTGAGAGAGCTGGGGCTCTTTAACCTTGAGAAGAGAAGGCTGAGAGGAGACCTTACCTACGTTTACAAGTTCCTAAAGGGTGGGTTGAAGGATGATGGACCCGGGCTCTTTTCAGTGGTTTCCAGCGATAGGACAAGGGGCAACAGGTTCAAGCTGGAACATAGGAAGTTCCACCCAAATATGAGGAAGAACTTCTTTACAGTGAGGGTGACAGAGCACAGGCTGCCAAGAGAGGTCGTGGAGTCCCCTTCCCTGGAGATTTTCAGGACCTGCCTTGATGCAGTTCTGAGTGATATGTTCTAGGCGTTCCTGCTTTAGCAGGGGAGTTGGACTAGATGATCTCTAGAGGTCCCTTCCAACTCTGTCAAATCCGTGAATCCATATATTTCAATGTCTATTTGAAATGTAATTTTAGAGTAGCTAAACTAGTTCAGCATACATGAAGTAGAAATAGAATTCGTATACAGAGTGTTAAGTACCTGAAGTTACATGCCTATATTTCAGGTAGTCAATCTAATTTCCCATTGTAGTCAATGAACAGAAATGAAAATACACAGTTTCTGAGCTCATATGAGCATAAATGGGCATATACGTTTTCTGTCTCATTTTTAAATTTGTGTCTGAATTGCTGGGATAATCTTATTTTTCAGGGGATATATTTAGTCACTCAAGCATAGTCATCTACTGCCTTATGAAATTTTCTAAGCTTCAAAGGTGTCCATGACACTTGGAAAATCTGACACAGGTTATAGGAGAGCTGCTCCTTCTGGACCAGTAGCTAGAGGTCAGACAACATAATCAATGGCAGCTAAATGAAGAAAATTTAAAGCCCTCATTTTAAAGGCAAGATGGCCAGAATGCAAAATTTTCTTGAACAAAGCAGGTGTCACACCTAGCAATCAGGGCAAGAAAGAAATATTATGACATTTAGTAGCATAGGGATTTTGATAGAGGAATATTTATTGAGAAAATAAGACTGAATCAGGTTGCAAAAACTGGAAAACTACAAAAACTGTCTGGACAGATGGTCACAGATGATTTACCAGAAACATCTTAACTTCCTTTACCTATTTTTAGAGCAGCATCCTCTCTGGGGAATATTTGTAAACAGTAATCAGTCTCAGTACTGTACGTGAATGAAAAACATGCAAACAACATCAGTGGTTAGTTGGATTTACTAAAGTAATTGCGGAAAACCAGATTTTTTTCTTGTAAATAAGCATTCTCTGAGGTTCTTTTATTTTTTAACTTTTGTTAAAATTGTAGTAGGACTTAGTGAGATGTAAAATTTGAAATTTTCACAATATGACTGCTATGGCTAAATGGATGTGAAATCTGTAGAACTCTTGAGTACTCTTTTAAGCATCATAAAGTTTAAAATATTTTGACAAGTCACCTTCAAATATGAAATAAATCTAGAATATATAACACATTTATTGTGTACAATTTTAATGAGACTGAACTTAATGTTCATTTTACAATAACAGCATAGTATTAACTATGAATTTCTATTAAATGAGTCTGTTGTAACCAAAATTGTAATGGACTGTACACTTTGATCAACTATTCATACTTTGCAGGAGAAAATATAGACAAGCAGTGCTTCTGTTCACTGGACTAAAACTGACACAGTCATCCCCATTCATGTTATGAAGAGTTCCTCAGTTTACTCTAGGCTTTGCCCTTAGATGTGGCCACATGAGGAGACTCAGGAAAATAAATCCAGGCTAACTAAAACTGTGAATTTAAAGTGGATTACTTAAACCAGACTAAGCTCATATCAAAATAAAATGAATTTACTTAAATTTATAAAGTGGCCTAAGTAATCCATTATAAAAAATATTAACAAAATTATTTGGGGTGGTTTAATTTTTTCACTCTGACCTAACTTAATGTGACCTAACTTTTTTTTCTGAAAAATCCCAAGTGCACAAGTTTTGGAAACCAGGATTTGATAGAGAATGCTTCAGAAGTCACAGAATCACAGAATCATTCATATCAGAATGATAAGAGGTTAGAAGGGATCTCTGGAGATCATCTAGTCCAACCCCTCTGCCAAAACAGGTCCACCTAGAGCAGGGTACACAGGAAAATGTCCAGACAGGTTTTGAATGTCTCCAGAGATGGAGAATCCACCACCTCTAAGGCAGTTTTTTCCAGTGCTCTGCCACCTTCGAAGTAAAGAAGTTCCTCCTCATGTTTAGATGGAACTTCTTATATTCAGGTTTGTGCCCATTACCTGTTGTCATGTCACTGGGCACCACTGAAAAAAGACTGGCCCCATCCTTTTGGGACACCCTTTAAGCATTTAGTCTCAGGTCTCAGTCTGTGTGTGTAAATCTACAGAGGTATATATTGTGTATAATGTGAATTATAAATATAAGCATTTTTTTTACTGTTATCATTAAATATTAAATACAAGGTGGCACACGGTTGAACTGAGAAAGTTTTATTTGATTCTACTAAATACAAATCATTCCAAGGAACAGACATACAGTTCAAACAATTACTAGTTAGCAATTTCCTGCCATGAACTTTTATTTTCATTGTTTCCAAAACACAGCAAGGGAATTACTGCACATCCTGCTGATCTATGTAACATTTCATTTGTATTTTGTGTCACTCCATAGGTGTAAAGAAAATGCTTCAGGGTGCACTGCAACACTGATAATTTTTTGCATAGCAAGCAAGGTTGAATATAAACAAGAATAGCATTGATTCTGTGTATTAATAAATCAGAAAGTAAATCCTACAATTTTGTTAAAATCAAAATCTCTACATTGCCAGGTTGCTTGATTTTTATATTCTTCCTTTCCACACTTAACATATCAGACAGATGCACAAAACCCTTGTCTCCTAATCTCCTCTCAGTCTTTCTGTATTCTGAAAAATGAGGCCTTATAATCAGGTTCACCAGCAGATACAGAGATGCGATCATACCACTCTACTCAGCACTCGTCAGGCCACACCTGGAGTATCATGTTTATTTCTGGCCCTCAGAATTCAAAAAAGACACAGACAGCATGGAAAGGCTCCAAAGGGCCATAAACATAACCAAAGGGCTGGAGAACCAGCCCTGTGAGGAAAGACTGAAGGAGTCAGGTCTGTTCTTCCTGGAGAACAAAAGGCTCAAGTAGACCTTACCACAGTATTCCAATACTTAAAGGGCAGCTACAAAGAAGATGGATGTGCTGTCTTCACAAGAAGCCATACGGCAAAGAAGAGGGGCAATCATCTCAATATAAGAAAGAAATTTTTTACAGTAAAAATAATCAATCATTGGAACAATCTTCCTAGGGACATGGTAGAGTCTATCACCGGAGGTGAGTCTATCACTGGAGGTTTTCAAGATCCAATTGGACAGGGTGTTAGATAACTGCATTGAAGCCCTCTTTTGCATGAAAGGTTGGACCAGATGATCTTTTGAGGTCCCTTCCAAACTGGGCTGCTCTACAGTTCTATGTTTCATTGTGATTTCAAAATTCTTCCTGTGTTCTACATAAGGGACAAATTTTGAATTATGGGCTATACTAGTGTATTTCAATTAGATACTTAAAATGGGGCCAGGGCTATTTTGAATCTGTTTCTATCTGTTGTACATATTGTACATCTTTCTTTTCTGTTCCTTAGTGCATTTCCGACAAATAGTGTGTGAATAATATCATTTATCCTACTTTCATTAACTAACACTAAATATGTCTTTGTTAACACTGTTTAAGTGAAACTGGTGCCATTGCAACTAAACGTGTTTGTACTTTCCCTGTAAACATGTTAAAGAGAAAATGGCACTACACCAGTGATGCATAGCTTCTGAAAGAAGGTCTCAAATCAAAATAAGCATTTTCCTGTTTAATTATATTAATCTTCCATGTCAAATTTAAAATATTCACTACATTGTTTTTAAATGATGCCACTGGAGTCTTTAGAATTCTTTATTACTTTTTATTTCTCCATAAGTAGTCTTTCAATGCAAATGCTGCTTGGGGGTTGAAATATATTTTAATTGCATGCAATTAAATATATTGGTATTTTATTTCTATTTAAAACTCCTTGCAATGTGTTTCAGAGGCAGCATTTTCTCATTTTAAATAACTTACACAATTTAGATCCACTTTTAAATATAATTTCAAGGTTATTTTCTTTAGACAGGCATAGTTTGTTCCAGGCTTTATTTTAATCCAGATTTTTAAGTTAATTTTATTAGATGGAAATACTACTTCTCATCTGTTTTACTTGGAAAAACATTGACCCTGCTCTCTTAGTTCAAATTTCCTATTCTGCCTTTAGCAATTAGACATTAATAGTACAAAAAGTTTAACACGTAATTTTTATGACTAAACACTCATAACCCAGGCAAATTTTTTCAAATATTTTCCACAATTCTTCAGGAAAAAGAAAAATCGTTTATATGGGTTTTTTTCTGAAAATTGGAGATTCTAGCCAGCTTCAGTACATGAATATCTAAGTTTGTAAATATATATGTGGGTATATACCACAGAGTGCATACAGACAGGGCAAAATCACTGTCTGACTTCCACTTTAAGGAAGGGTGCCAGGAAAGTTGCAGTGCTACGTTTCTGTTGAGTAGAAGACATGTAGAGATACCACAGACATACACAATTCCCTAGAATATTGCAGTCAGTATTCTGTGGGGGTTCATCCCACTAACATATCTAGTATTATACAGGGCAGACAATGGCAGATGAAGGAAATTGAGGAGGAAAAAAAAAAAAAGTGCATATGACCAGTGTGGCTGTAGAATGGCTAAAGCTTTTAAAATAAGTAGTACTCAGTTTAGTTATAAAGACATATGTGCCTAATAATATTTGACGTGTCCTGGCATATCTTGCCTGACTTCCATGGGCTAGCCTAGAGAGACGGGTTTGACAGATGGACTCTTAGATGGACAAAGAGCTGGCTGGTGCATACTAAGACCAATACTATCTAATATCTTCATCAATGACATAGACAGTGCGATTGAGTGCATCCTCAACAAGTTTGCTGATGACACCAAGCTGTGTGGTACAATTGATTCACTGGAGGGAAGGGATGTCATCCAGAGGGACCTTCCCAGGCTTGAGTGGGCCCATATAAACCACATGAAGTTCAATGTGGCCAAGTACAAGGTCCTGCACCTGGGTTGGAGCAATCTCCATTATCAGTACAGGCTGAGGAACGAAGCAATTGAGAGCAGCCCTGTGGAGAAGGACTTGGGGATACTCATGGACAAAATATTTGACGTGAACAGGCAATGTGCGCATGCAGGCCAGAAAGCCAGTACCATCCTGGGCTGCATAAACAAAACCATGGTCAAGGGAGGTGATTTTTCCCCTCTACTATGCTATGATGAGACTCCACATGGAGTACAGGGACCAGCTTTGGGGTCCCCAACACAGTAAAGATATGGACTTGTTAGAGCGGGTCCAGATGAGGGCCACAAAAATGGGGGCTGGAACACCTCTCCTATGAAGAAAGGTTGAAAGAGTTAGGGGTTTTCAGCTTGGAGATGAGAAGGTTCTGGGGAGGCCTTATTGTGTCCTTTCAATGCTTAAAGGGGTCTTATAAGAAAGATTGACAAAGACTGTTTACCAAGGCCTATAGTGACAGGACAAGGGACAATGGTTTTAAACTGAAAGTCTAACCCCCTGGCAGGGAATTTAGACTAGATGATCTTCTGAAATCCCTTCGAACACAAACCATTCTCTGGTTCTGTAATTTTATTAAAGTAAGAGTTCTCAATTATAGATTGTATAATGTTTCTTAGATACGACTTTCCCTACAAGGGAAATATTTAATCTGACTATTGTATTAGTTATTGACTAGTAGAAAATGTTTTTCTGGTCTTGTCCACTGTAAATAGAACACTATGCAAAAACTTCATTCATAGTCTATATCGCTGACTGTATCATTCAACCCTCTGGAACTTCCAGTTCCCTGTATTTCTCAAATAGAAGTGCTTAGCCTCTCAATGTCTTACTTTCTCCTCTGTATTTGTTTTTACTCATTGTTATTACCTTGCTACAGTCTCCAACTGATCAGTTTCAATTACATTTTTTAAGAAACATTCTGTCATATTAGAGAGGTGCTCCCCAATTAGTTCTGAAATATATCTGTTTATTATTCCTTGATCTCCTGTAAAAAGTTTCAACAACATTTAGGCTGCTGGTTTGATTCTGACTTAATACAGTAACTCAAATTAACCTTTCTATGTACAATCAAGTGATAAAATTTGTCTTGGATTTTGATTGATGAAGAACTTATTAGACAATGAAGCATCCTTTAATTCTGTTTTTGTACAGCATCAAGTCCCATGTGGGCTAAAATAAAAAGGAAAATTTAATACTAAAGAAAAAAATTACCAAGAAAGCCAAGTATAGATTTCATATGCATATATGTGTTTGTCTGATAACCATCAAAAAGTTGTGATTTTGGAAAGATGTTACCCTACACTTTGAATATTGTTTGAACTGATTTAAATTTGAATATCCTGCAAAATAATTTCTATTTTTCACCAAAAGCTTATTAGCAGATATTTTACCAAAATGCAGGGAGGGAGAGAAACAAGAGTACATTTAACTGGCATTTAATTTGAAAATATTTTGGACTGTCGATGTTACAAGTTATGAAACTTCACAACTGAAATCAATTTTTTTTTTTTCCAGTGCAAAAAACCCATCAAAATATCAGTATTCCAATTAACTGTAACCCAATGAGGCAAAATATTCCACAAAATTTATACATTCCGTTGAATTTATGCATAGGAGCCAATGTCTTCCAGAGAACAGTATTCTGTTATAGCTTCAGTTAAAGCTGAAGCTGTGTCAACGTTTCCTAGTTGCATTTTCCTCAGGGGTCAGTACTGGGACTGGGACTGCTTAACCTCTTTGTCAGCAACAGTGAATGGGAATGAGTGCACCTTCAGCAAATTTGCTTACTATACCAAGCTGTGTGGCGTGGTCAATACACTGGAAGAAAGGGATGCCATCCAGAGGGACCTGGACAGGCTTGAGGAGTGAGCCCATGCGAATCTCATGAAGTTCAACCAAACCAAGTGCAAGGTCCTGCAGCTGGGACATGGCAAATACAGAATGAATTGAGAGAAGCCCTGAGGAGAAGGACTTGGAGGTGCCAGTGGATAAGAAGCTCAACATCAACCAGCAATGTGTGCTGGCAGCCCAATGATACAACCGCATCCTGGGCTGTGTCAAAAGAATTGCTGACAACAGGTTGAGGGAGGTAATTCTGCCCCTCTACTCCGCGCTGGTGAGACTCCACCTAGAGTACTGCATCCAGCTCTGGAGTCCTCAACACAGGAAGGACGTGGATCTGTTGGAATGAGTCCAATGGAGGGCCACAAACATCATCCAAGGGCTAGACCAACTCTTCTATGAGGACAGTCAGAGACAGTTGAGGTTATTCAGCCTGGACGAAAGAAGGCTCCAAGGAAACCTTATTGCAGACTTCCAACTCCTAAAGGAGGCCTACAGGAGGGACCCTTTATGAGGGACTGTAGGGATGAGATAGGCAGTAATGTTTTTAAATTGAAAGAGGGGGGATTTAGACTAGATATTAGGAAGAAATTCTCTGCTATGAGGGTGGTGAGGTGCTGGGACAGGTTGCCCAGAGAAGTTGTGGATGCCCCATCCCTGGAGGTGTTCAAGGCCAGGTTAAATGGGGCAACCTGGTCTAGTAGGAGGTGTTCCTGCCCATGGCAGGGGGGTTGCAACTCGATGATTTTTAAAGTCTCTTCCAACCTGAACCATTCTATGATTCTATGATTTTATTTTATTACACTCAAGTGTTCCTAAACAAAATTAGAGAAAATACAGTAAACAAGGTGTTAGTTGCATGTTTTTTGCTGAAAACCTGACAAGTAAGAAAGCCACCTAATAATACAGGACAAATATTTTTCTGTAATCTGTCCATCAAAGGAGACAATAAAAGTACTTTTAATTTATCTTTCCACATTTTCAAATGTAAATGATTGCATCCCCTTTTTTATTCTTTTTCTTTTTGTAGAATTACAGTATGTTAAATTTTGCTTTATCTTTGCTACTTCATAATTTCTCCAGAGTCTGGACTGCTTTTTCTTCAGCTTTCAATTCAGAGTCAGAAACTCCAAGCTTTTAGTATCCAGAAGTCGCGTTTCATAATTCTTTTTTTCACTGCACAAAAAAAAAGGCTGTCATGGCATTTTTGTATTTATTCATGGTGTTATTTATCTCTGAAACACCCAAAACAGTGCTCGAGAGAGTTAGTTTGAAAATGGTATCAAGTTATACTATGCAACAGCACAATGAGTGTGAATGAGATACAATGGTAAAGGACAAAAACAGCGTGTTGATTTTTTGTAGGTTTCTTTCTTTAATTTCAACTCATCCTTTTGAATCAGAGAACAAAAAGGAAACAGTAGACAGTCCTGTTTTTGCAGAGTTTATGACATACATAGTTAAAATTTTATACTGACTATAAAAAACACAATGCAATGTATTGTGTAACTTAGGAACATCCTACATGCAGTTTGAACACAAAATATTCGTACATCATTTATGTTTTGATTACACGCTAAGTGCTGACAAGGTATTGCATTTATGAATAATGCAAAGAAACTGAAAGAACAGGCTTTTTATATTCCATCCTGAGCCTCTGTTTTTCAGCCAAAATAATTTAACAATGTAAAACACGTCATTGATGGAATATGATTAGAAATACATTGTGTTCTTGACAGCTAACAATTATTACTGTGTGCATTAGTGATGCAGTCATAGCATCTATAAAAGCTAAGTCTCAGGTATCTCCAAAAATATAAGACCACAGTCGTTTCAGCAACACCTTGTACTTCTAATTCTATCTGAGTAATGTTTTTCCATTAAAACAAATAATCAGACAGGAAAATGAAAATATAACTCTGTGACATTTCCATTGATCAATTTAGTAAGCACTGGGAAAAAATGCAATCACATTGGAAATATATTCAGAACCAGCAAAGTGCCCCATATTAAATTAGTTAAGAAAGAAAGAAAAAAAATGAAAGCCTAAAGAACCCATCTACCCCTATCCTGCACAGCTTAAAACTCTGAAAATTTGCTGTATTTTTAATTGAAATGTATTGCATGATTAATCTTGATTTATGAAGGATCTAATGTCTGTGCTCTTTCCATTTCCCTTTGCTGAAAATATCCTTAAACACCCTTTTAATCAATATTAGGAAAAAATCAACATTGTCACAGTTACAGTAAGATCCCACAGAGCATAAGCAAAATTCTCCAACTGAGAAATATTTCATGTTGAACTACTTTCAGCAATTAGCCATTTACAATAAACAACATTGATATATTAAAGGATTTTTTGTTTCAGGTGACTTAAACAGCTACTTTAAGTTTTACATCCAAAAATGAGACAATCCTTCTCATTAAGATTTAATTAGAATGTTGTTTAATTTGAACACTTTAACTTTATGGACACTACTGTGGTAGGATGTTAGAATCATAGAATCACAGAATTTTTTGAGTTGGAAGGCATCTTAAAGATCATTTAGTTCCAATCCCCCTACCATGGGCAGGGACACCTCCCACTAGAGCAGGTTGCTCAAACCCTCATCCAGCCTGACCTTGAACACCTTCAGGGATGGGGCATCCACAACTTCCCTGGGCAATCTGTTCCAGTGCCTCACCACCCTCACTGTAAAGAATTTCTTTCTGGTGTCTAATCTAAATCTCCTTTCTTCCAGTTTGAAACTGTTGCCCCTTGTCCGTTCACTACACTTCTTCGTAAAGAGTCCCTCTCCGGCTCTTCTGTAGGCTCCCTTCAGATATTGAAAGGCTATTATAACATCTCCCCAGAGCCTTCTCCTCAAGACTGAAAATGACCAGCTCTCTCAGCCTGTCTTCATAGGAGAGGTGCTCCATCCCTCTGATCATCCTCGTGGCCCTCCGCTGGACCCGTTCCAACAGGTCCATGTCCTTCCTGTTTTGAGGACTCCAAAGCTGGACACAGTACTCCAGGTGGGGTCTCAAGAGCACAGAGTAGAGGGGCAGAATCACCTCCAGAGTTCTTCTGGCCATGCTTCTCTTGATGCAGCCCAGGACACAGTTGGCTTTCTGGGTTGCCAGTGCACATTGTCGGCTCATGTTAAGCTTCTCATCCACCAACAGCCCCAAGTCTTTCTCCTCAGGGCTCCTTTCTAGCCATTCTCCACCCAACCTGTATTTGTGCCTGGGATTGCCACGTCCCAGGTGCAGGACCCTGCACTTGGCTTGGTTGAACTTCATGCGATTTGCACGAGCCCACCTGTCCAGCCTGTCCAGGTCCCTCTGGATGGCATCCCTTCCCTCCAGCATGTCAACTGCACCACCGAGCTTGGTGTTGTCAGCAAACTTGCGGAGGGTGCACTCAATCTTACTATCCACATCACCGACAAAGATGTTAAATAGTACTGGTCCCAGTACCGACCCCTGAGGAACACCACTTGTTAATGGCCACCACTTGGACATTGAGCCGTTGAATGCAACCCTTTAAGTGCGGCCATCCAGCCAGTTCCTTATCCACTGAGTAGTCCATCCACCGAATCCATGACTTTCCAATTCTGAGACCAGGATGTCATGTGTGATAGTGTCAAATGCTTTGCACAAGTCCAGGTAGATGACATCAGTTGCTCTTCCCTTGTCTACCAAGTCTGTGGCAGTATTATAAAAGGCCACCAAATTAGTTAGGCATGATTTTCCCTTGGTGGAGCCGTGTTGGCTGTCTCAAATCACCTCCTTATTTTCCGCGTACCTTAGCAAAGATTTCAGGAGGATCTGCTCTATGATCTTACCACACACAGAAGTGAGACTGACTGGCCTGTAGTTCCCGGGGTCTTCTTTGTTTCCTTTTTTGAATATTACAGTTATGTTCCTCTTTTTCCAGTCAGCAGAAACTTCACCGGATTGCCATGATTTCTCAGATATGATGGAAAAGGACTTAGCAACTTCATCCGCCAGCTCCTTCAGGACCCGTGGATGGATTTCATCAGGTCCCATGGACTTATGCACCTTCAGGATCCTTAAGAGGTCTTGAACCTGGTCTTCTCGTACTGTGGGCAGTTCTTCACTCTCAGAGCCCCTGTTCTTGCCTTCTGTGATTTGGGCAGTGCGGTTTGAGCCCTTGCTAGTGAAGACTGAAGCAAAAAAGTCATTCAGTAGCTCAGCCTTATCCATATCCTGGGTGACCAGGTCTCCCTTTTCCTTCCAGAGAGGACCCACAACTTCCTTCATCTTGCCTTTATCCCTGATATATCTATAGAAGTTCTTTTTATTATCTTTCACATCCCTGGTTACATTTAGTTCTGCCTGGGCTTTCACTTGCCTGATCTCATTTCTGGCCACTCGGACAATTTCTCTGTATTCTGCCCAGTCTACCCTTCCCTGCTTCCACCCTCTATAGCCTCCCTTTTGGTCCTGACTTTGTCCAGCAGTTCCTTGCTCATCCATGCAGGCCTGCTGGCTCTTTTGCATGATTTCTTCTTTTTTGGGATGCACCTCTCCTGAGCTTGGAGGAGGCGATCCTTGAATACCACCCAACCCTCTGGGGCCCCTCTCCCCTCCAGCTCTTTTTCCCATGTTACCTGGCCAATCAGATCTCTCAGGAGATCAAAATCTACTCTTCTGAAGTCCAGGGTAGCCACCTCGCTGCACACCCTCCTTGCTGCCTTATGAATCTTAAATTCTATAATCTCATGATCACTGCAGCCGAGGCTACCCTTGAACTTGACATTTTTGACCAACCCCTCCTTGTTAGTAAGGACAAGGTCCAGCATGGCTCCTTTCATTGTTGGTTCCTTGATCATTTGAAGAAATATTTGAATTTTGAAGAAATCAGAAATATTTCTTTGACCCTGACAGAGACTACAAATGTACAGGACTCCAAGACTCTAAGGAGTTGATTTTGGAAATAAAATTAATTATGTGTGGGCTTTCAAAATGGTCTGGGTTCTCCAAACCAGGTGTAAACTACCAATGGGTGTTGGTGTGGGACTCTACAGTAGGGTGCATCTAACTGCCATTGCCCCTTGCACTCCACACCAATGTTCACCCCCTCTCAGATCAAAGGCATCTCTCTAGCTACAGCACATAGCAGCAGTCCAACCTTGAGGCAATAAAAATAAGAAAAAGGAAGAGAAAAGGAGGTAGCTATCTTCCCGACATGAACAGGTGGTCAGAGGTGTTTTCATGACCTCAGTGTAACTCATTCTTCCAGAGGTAGGTGCAGACAGTTTCTACACCTTCAAGCTCAGAGTCTTTATTATTAGTATTTTACTATTTTTTCCCCAGCTTTTTATTTCATGTACTTAACTTTCCAGTATTATTTTTGATTTCTTCTACTTAAAAAAAACCCTCCATGAGGCCCAATAATAAAATTCTCTCAGTGAGTTTCCAAACAAAAATCCCCACTTGAACCAAAGGAAAAAAAAAGTTGGGGAGGGAGGGGAAAGTTCAACAAGTCTTTATTCTTGAATTTTCCACATGTTTGATCCCCTGTAGTGTATGGAGGGCACCGTTACTTTGGTGAATAGTAAGATGCAAGACCAAGAGACTGTTAATATAGATGTGAGTTTTCCTTTGCATATACATGTGCATACTTATACACTATATGTCTATTAGATATATATAATATATACATTGTACACTCAGACATATTTCACATATATATGTACATACATATATGCACATAAACTGAACTTTTCAGGCAAAGGGAAGAGAGGGTAAGAGCTATGCTTTCCTGTGGCAGTGTTTAGTTCCAAAATGAAACATTGCAGTGTTTGGAAATTACACGCAATCACTGGTATTACAGTCCTTCATCTCCCTGTAGCATTCAGGACTATAGTCTTTTTATCAACCTGAGGCACCGAGATAGAATAAAGTAAAGGTGGATTTGCCTCTCACATTTCCAGAAATTGCCTCCTGTTCTTTCTCCTCCAAATTGAGGCCCAGCAAGTGTGACACTTCACCAACAGTTTTTTTTGAAGAGGATGAGGATATTACCACTGCCTTTCAGGCTAGTGGGCACCATTTGCAGAGCTCAGTAGGAATATTGGTATAGTGGGAAGTTGGATATAAATATCCTTTTGTTTCTCTCCTGATTATGTGGATAATGGTTATTAGGTGGCATATGTCCATCAAGGTGAGGAAGTGTGTATACCCATAAATCCTACCACTGCACCCCTCAAATTTCTTTTGGGTGAATTATTCTTTATGGCTGAGCCTCAAGATGTCAGGGACAAGTAATGGACTGTGAACCTTTAGCAGATCTGAACTGGCTACTAGTGAACATGAGCCCTAATCTCTGAAGATGCTTGGCTCTCAGTTTTTATTTCAGATCCTTCTCTACACCCATCAGCCCCACGACTGCAGTAGGAATAAAATGGGATAATGACTCTATTCCAGAGCATTAATGGGCAGAACATGTTTTCAATGTGTTTAGCTGCCATCAATATTAATGCACTCATTTGAGGTGCAATAAATTGATAGAGTGTGGCCTTATAATACATAAAAATTGCATCAGCTACAGAGATGTAATGGCAAATTCCTCCACAAATAGAAGTAATTGGGGAAGGGGCTTTTCCTAAAGTAATTTTATTTAGCACTTAGAATAGTCAGCATTGGACAAGCTCAGTCTTGCTGTCTTCATTCAGGACGTCAGTGGAACAAAAACATAGGCTTGTTATGATGTAATAAAAATGTTAAAAATAACAAATGAATAAACTGTCTTTGCTGTTTCAGAAAAGATCATAAGAAGCGGTTGCCTTCTGGAATGACCAAGTTAGAAATAAATAAACTTATCCACAGCTTTATTAGTCTGAGGAAATGTCAGAATAATGTCCTAAAAAAGAGCAAACAGTTCATTAAGACAATCATATATCTATTTATCCACCTATTCCTTCCTCTCACCTCCAGTCAAAAGGAGATGTCAGAACACATTAGTGACTGGTCACTTGGGCTGTTATCTATAATATAATATTTTGCTGCTGGAAAGATATGATATAGTGGTCATCACTGAAATGTGGTGGGATGAATCCCATGACTGGAGGCTGGCTATTGAGGGCTATAGGTTGTTCAAAAGAGACAGGAGAAGAAGGAGGGGTGGAGGTGTTGCCCTTTATATCAAGGAATGGATAATGAGTGAGGAGATGTCCCTAAAACCCTCCCTGGTGTTAGATGAGAGAGTTGAGAGCCTGTGGGTGAGGATTAAGGGGCAGGTCAATATGAGGGACACTATTGTGAGTGTTTATT
>JAOTQQ010000001.1:166581691-166631980 GCA_026546715.1 Gallinago undulata
TGGGGAAGAGACCGACCCCCACCTCTCTCCACCCTCCTTTCAGGAAGCTGTAGAGAGCAATAAGGTCTCCCCTCAGCTTCCTTTTCTCTAGGCTGAATAACCCTAGTTTCCTCAGCCTTTCCTCATAAGACTTACTCTCCAGACCCCTCACCAGCTTTGTTGCTTTTCTCTGGACCCACTCCAGCACCTCAATGTCTTTTTTGTGGTAGTGGGCCCAAAACTGGACACAGTACTTGAGGTGAGGCCTCACCAGTGCTGAGTACAGGGGGACAATCACCTCCTGAGGCCTAGTCACTGTGCTGTTCCTGATACAGGCCAGGATACTGTTGGCCTTTGTGGCCACCTGGGCGCACTGCAGGCTCATGTTCAGCCGACAGTCTACCAACAAGATTATCATACTTTTTATTCTCAGGCTCATGTTCAGCCGACAGTCTACCAACAAGAGTATCATACTTTTTATTCTCATTGAGTTAAATTTATTATTTTCATTTTGACTACTGCAAGTAGTCTAAGGAAATTCTATGAAATTATAATAAGATTTGTGATTTAATTTATCCAAACCACCCTATGTTGACATGGTATTTAAAAACTATAAATGTTTTGCATACTAGTAATTGAACCACTTGATAATCGGGATGTATTGTTATTTATTTGGTATGTATGCTATGTAGAATGAATTAACTTTGAGCTCATGGTAAGACACACTCTGTGAGTTGCTGCCTGATCAAATATGGCTGCAATAGAAGTAGAGGTATACTGCTTCTATTGCTGGATTTGCTGTTAACTATTTTCAGTTGAATATTATTTTAACACAATATAGGTGGTGGCAGGGTAATAAAAACATTTTAAACTACTGACATTACTTAAACTTTCTGTGTTTAAAAACTTTTATGTATTTTGGATATGAAACTTTTAAAGACATAAGCATTTACTTATTTAGCACCATTTACTTTAACAAAGAGTAGTCTATAGCTTTTACATCTTGTTTTTTAAAATCTCCAATATCCTGTACAGATGAAAATAAGTATTTAACTACAAAAAAGAAAAGTTGGTTGAGATATTTTATAATTACTTTCTATTATGTAATAATTAAATATCAACCTAAGATGACTAATTTTAAAACATCACCCTAATATCTTCTTGAATGCGTGCCTTTTTTTGGTAAATTTTAATGGAATAAGCACTTTTATCATTCTCAATATATTCCTTATTGCTATGTCTACATTGCTGTAATATGCACTGTAGTTTGTCTATGTGTATCACACTTGTATGTCTTCTATATTCTGATATGACATATTTAAATTGAATATTTAAAATATTTCATTTAAATATGGAACAGAATAAGTTAGAATTGTTATGTATTGCAAGGCTGTTATTGTCATTCTTCTGAAAGAACATTTTTTATTATTATTTATTAGCTTACCCAGTGATTCAATTGGTGCAGCAGTACATTTTTTGTACGCGTTCATTCCCAAGATTGCATTTGAGTTTATGCATATGCATATTTTCAATAAAATGAATGACAATTCACCAAAGAAGTATTGCATAGCAAGATATGTGTTCTATTGCATTCAGAACAGGTAATCTGAATGCTGAGGATCTGTCAAAGTTAGTCTTTGAAATCATATCATATTGTCTCTTGTGCACTTACTGTATAATAACTTGCCATAAAGCACAACCTGCAGCTCAGAAGCTTATAAGCCCTTACAATTTAAACTGGTCTGTGGATAACTCACTTAGATTATACTGATGTAATTTTCAAGAATGCCTGATTTGATCCAAAACAACATTTATTTCTCAGACTCTAATTTTCCCAAAACACATAGACAGCAATAGGTAATTATTTTGGGGAAAATAAATTTGTTTCCTTAGTGTAAACACATGTGCTTTCAATAAATTCCATTCAGAATTAAATAATGTTACTTCACTCGTGAAAGAAAATCTTCAGACATTACTTATTCATCTCAGGATGGTCACAGGTATTTTAAAGTAGATACTTCTTAAAAGAGTAGAGTAAGACATATAAAGTGAAATTGCCTTCAGGAAAACTACAAGGCCCTTTCAGTTGCACAAAAGGAGCTGGGACTCTTTAGCCTGGACAAGCAAAGGCTGAGGGGAGATCTTATTTATGTTTATAAGTATCTAAAGGGTGGGTTGAAGGATGATGGAGCCAGGGTCTTTTCAGGGGTTTCCAGTGATAGGACAAGGGGCAACAGGCTCAAGCTGGAACATAGGAAGTTCTACTCAAATATTTGGAAAAAACTTCTTTACGGTGAGAGCGACAGAGCACTAGAATGGCTGCCCAGAGAGGTCATGGAGTCCCCTTCTCTGGAGATCTTCCACCTGAATGCAGTCCTGAGTAATGTGCTCTAGGCAATCCTGCTTTAGCAGGGGAGTTGGACTAGATGATCTCTAGAGGTCCCTTCCAACTTTGACAATTCCGTGATTCCTTGATTCCGTGATATGTAAATCTGTGCATATCTGAATTAAATTAATAGGAAAGACTGAGAGTCAAAAACCTAGTTAGACTGAGGGCTTGCAAGTTATCAGTCACCATCATTTACATGCAAGATACAGGTAAGGCTATTGCTAGAGAGTCCATTTAAATGAGAATTGTGTACCAGGTCCACTGAGATGTCAGAACTGGTGCTTAGCACCAGGTTAAATACGGGTTGGCCTGACATGAAATAAAGATAAATCACTATCTGGAGTTTCATAAAAGAAGAAATTCAGTTATTAAGACATAAGTTTTAGGTCGCTGAAGAAAACTGTAAGCTCGTTTAAATTGCATTAGGCAGAAGCAGAACTGGCCATGATTGAAGGCAGTGGCAAGTCAAAAGTTTTGTCATAGAATCACAGTATCAGAACTATCAGATCTACAACTAGATCAGGTTACTCAAAGACCCATCCAACCTGACCTTGAACACTTCCAATGACGGGGCATCCATAACTTCTTTGGGCATACTGTTCCAGTGTCTTACCATGCTCCTCATAAAAAAATTCTTTCTTATGTCTAATCTAAACTTACCCTCTTTTGGTTTGAAACTGTTGCGTGTCATCCTACCTCTACAGGCTCTGGTAAAAAAACCTCCATCTATTTTATAAACCCCTTTTATATATTGAAAGTCTGCTACAAGGTATCCCTGAGGCCTTCTCTTCTCCAGGCTGAACAACTCCAACTCTCTGCAATAAAGATAGGTAGTTGCTCGTCAAAACTATTGTATACTTCAAATTTTAGGGAATATGGACATATTTCCTTCCTGAATGCTGATACAGTTTTCAAAATTTTTTCAGGAAGATAACTGTTTTTTACATAGAAACCCATGGAAGGAAAACCAGTCAAGCTAGTAACTAGTGCCACCTTTGGCAGATGACACACTCTTTTGTGAGTAACTAGCCTATGAAGGAAGAAACATTGTTTTCACACCAGAGAATCTGGCAACTTAGTATTAATGTTTAATTCAGCAAAGTGAATACCTTCTTCACTGAACTTTTAACCCTGACAGGAGAGCCAAACAAATCTAGGAACCTGATGCGGTGGGTCACAGAAAGCAATAAAAGCCGTTCACTAGGTAGAGAGAAGGAAGCAACAAATAATGACCTGCAAAATATTTTTTGTCAAATGGCTCCAAGATGAGTAAATGAAGTTGTGTCCTAATTTAACTGCATGTCCTTTTGCAGAACAGTGAACCACTGTAAACCACAGTGACCTCATTTTGCAATCTTTCACTCAGCCTCATTTCTAGAGGGTATTTTCTCCAATTACAAATACAGTGTATTTTCACACTAAATTCTTTTCACCTTCAGTAGCATTTAATACTTGTTGAGGATTTGCAAGTTCACATTATTTATAATTTAATATGTTAGCAAACTATACTCAACAAAAGAGATTTTCTTTTTTTCTTGGCAGCTCAGTAGTCATTTGAACTTTTCTTTACTATCAATAAATGGGAAGTGAAGCTCAGGTTCATCAGTTAGTCCTTTCAGTTATCCAGCAATACTTATGCTTAACAAATGCCAAAGAAGGAATGGGTTTGCAGAATGAAAGGGGAAGAAAAAAGACAGAAAGAAGAGGGGGAAAATTAACATGAGGAGAAGAGGCAATTTGCAATAATTCATAGAGATTTTTGTTTCCTGTGCATTAAATACAAATGAAAACAGTGAATCACTGGTGTCTCAGAATACTGTTTCTGGTTTTCCATTTTTTTCCCTGCATCTATTTTCTCCTTACCCAAAGTCAAATAGAACCATTTCCAAAATGACAAAGAAATTTGGTTATATCTGCCACAGTGTGTTGACTAGATGTTTGACCTAATATGGACAGCATTATTACAATAGCAAGAAAGAATATCACTGAGCTATTTGAAATTTTAATACATTTCCCTAGAACTTATATACATTGAATTGATATAAACTTAACAAATCATGGAGGACTTACTTATGAAATCTCAAATAGGTTTTATTACCATGTGCCTTTTTAACTGCTGTTCTTGCAAGGTAAGCAGATTAATGCAGTGAGTATAGAAAATGTTTGAAAGCTGTTGATGGCAAATTCTGCCCTGAACTAAGTATTAGTTGACATGGTTGACCAAAACTCTGCATTTTGCTAAGATTTTGGTATAATTATTACTAAGTCTTCCACAGTTCCACACAACACTATTTGCACTGTCTCATGACAATAACCATAATTATGACCTCAGACCTTAAGATCCAGTATGTAATTTTCTGCAATTCCAATGCCTGTTTTGATTATGAAGCCAAGAAAGCAAGCTTCAGGTGCAAAGTACTGGCCAATTTTTATTATTTCAGATTGAAATATTTTTGGGCATTGGAAACTGAGGCACAAAGAGAGCATGACCCTAAGATGTGGTCACAAAAAAAAAAAAAACAGGCAGAAAGGATAAAAAACCTTCATCATTTGCTTCCTTAGTCTCCACTTCAGTACTTCCTAAAGAATAAAAGCAAGACAGCAGGAAACCTCTCTTTCATATGCTTGTACAACACATAAAAGGGCACCTATGCCTCAGAGATGCTATCTCAATACAAGTAATGAGTGGTAAGAAAGGAAAAGAGATTGGGGCAGCATACTCAAGAGTCAAGAAAACTAAGCATTACGTGATTTATCTAACATCATGTCCTTCCTCTAAAGAAATTACTCAAAAAGATGTCTCAGTATATGGCTCACAAAATGTGCACAGAATTACCTAAAAGCCACTGAAATACTGAGGGAAATCACAGTTTCTAATGTACTTCATCCATTATGATCAGTATTGAAGTGTTCTAAGAAACTTCATCTTTTCAGTAGGCATTACCCCTGTTTTGGATAGTTCTGTTTGTAAATGTAGTAGTGATGCCATCTACAGGTTAAATGGAGATGAACCAAAATACCCCAGTATTACAAGCTTGACATACTAACATAAACAAATTGAAGGTTTTACTAAACACAAAAAATAATAAACAAACTAAAGTACATTGAGTTAAATAAAGCACTTTTCTTTTCATATTATGTTACCGATAGACATTTTTCCTCCACAAACTCTTAGAGAAAAACAGGATTTAAGGATATATATTTCATATTGTCACATTGATTCTCAGAGGTCAATTCACATAGTTTAAACTCTTCTAGTTCTCATTGCTACTAGAAAGGTTGTTTCAAATATTTTATTTATTTACTATTTATTTTATTTATTATTTTTATTACCTCTGAATTTTATCCATGGAGTTGAAATTACTGAGGCTTAACTATGTCAAAGGAATAAAATATTTTCACAATGCAGAGGAAATGCATATTGTTTCTCTTTAGTGCCTTTCTTTTTACAATAAGTAGGAGAACATAACTACATCTATATCCAGACATCAAAATTATAAAGTAGGAAAGACGGCAAGAAATGGAAGATCTGTGAAAAACAAGTAATTATGACACAAGGGTAAACACAGATAACTCATATCTAGCTGTCAAAATTAAAAAGCTTTCAGAAAGAGTATTCCGAGAACCCACTCTACGATTCTATGAAACACTCAAGATGGTATTTTGGTGCCCTTTAATATTTTTTTTCCATTGGATTCACTGAACTCATAGCTTCTTGCACACATTTAAAAGGATTTGGAATATTTTCCCCACAGAGTCAGAGGGACAGCAGTCTTCTGTTTATATGTTTATATGTGAAAAAAAAAAAAATAAAAATTATGTATTAAATGTTTAAAGGTTCCTTTATATTAGTTGAATTCCTTCCATCATGTAACTTTTACTGCAAGTCACTAAAAGACATAGGTAATGCTGCAGATAAGAGCTGCATTCAGCTATATACATTTCTAATATCACTTGGATGAGGAGCAGAAGAAAGAAAGAAAGGTGAGAGAAAGGCAAGTGTTCCCTCCAGTAGACCTGGCTTTGTTGCAAAAAAGGTTCAAAGTTGTTTTTAAATCTGTATCCACCGAAGTAAGATTCTCTAGAGTGTTTCCAAACCTTTATATTGAAATGGGTTTTAGGCAGTGCCTGAATATCAGTATTCTGGAATAGCATTTGCAAAACATTTTCCTTGCTGTCCCAGACCAAACAATATTTCTGTATCAAAATGATCCTTTTTAATGAAAAGTGTAGATGTTTTTGCATATACGTATTTTAGTATCTTGATCATATCTTGGCGTAATCAGCCTTGATGTAAATCTAGTCTACCTCTCAAAGGAGAGTTATACTAAATAAAAAAATTCCATAAACTCTGGTTTCCCATGTGCAGTTTTAAAAATAATGATAAAGAAAATTATACAGAACTGTGCTGTTTAGGAAGACTTTTAATGAATCCAGGTGATTGATAGGATTTTCTATAAACAAACAGGCATACAAAAGCAGTAAAATAGAAAGGAGGATTCACAGAATAGCATTATGCTAATCCCAGGAAACTAATTCTAGTGATGTACTACAACAGCCGCTATATGCCTTCCATTCACCCAAAACAAGAAAATATACTGCAGAGACCATTCAAAATTATTGCCTTGCAGTGCTTTACAGCAAATCAATGTAATACACATTTCTAGTCCCAGTATTAGGAGTTTGGAAGAACATATGCAAATTTGCCAGTTCCAAAAAGAAGTGGACATGTGTCTTTCCTAATTGAAAATTCCTAATCCTTATGGAACTGTCTTGCAGCAACAGAATATAAAACAATCCATGGTTGCACTTTCTGTGTTAGTAAAACCCAGAATATCGCTTTTCCTCTCTCTTCCTTTCCCTCCACATCACTGAAAACTTTTGATCCTTAGAAAATTTGCCACATTCTAATGTCAAAACTTACCAAAAAAAGAACAGACAGAACTTCAGGGAAAAGTTTCAGAATATATGTCACTTATATAAATCTCCATTATGTACACAATTTCATTAGAATACACATGCTGGTCTTAAGCACATCTATACTTCTACAACAGTTATGTGGGCTTTAGTATTATGATGTAATAACGTATGTTTTTAAATGGAGTAGACATTTTAACTCTCACTGCCCTTCTCTAACAGCACTTGTTGTGGAGATGCATGATTGACACAAGTAGTAGTGGCATATCATAGCAGAGATTGTGCGCCTGGAGAGGGAACAAACAAAAGCTGCTTGTCAAAATTGCATGATAAAAGTAACCAGAGATTTCAGGGACTTCTGTTAAAAGAAAATAAACAGAAAAAATACATGTACATACACACAAAGAGGTCTGCAGTTAGAATTTGTATATGCAGATTATAGCAGAGGGAAAAATTAGCTTTTAATGTCATGTTTCTCCACAGCCCTATGTGGTAGAACAAATTCCTTATGTGACACGTCTCTACAGTTTATGCAATTATGAAACTGTGTCCTAATTATTAATAAGTTCTTATTTCTTCACCTCTGTAAAACATTTGTCTTCTTTTATGTCATGAGTGGTTAATGCATAGAAGAGGCTCAGCAAATCATGCAGATAAAACTACCTTGTCAATAGCATATACAATACCATTAAAATGTTTTGATTTTTATTAATAACAGTAAAACACAATGTAATGAAAAGCTTGTAAGATGGCTTTAAAAACAAATTTAAAAGATCATTCTTAAGGCTTGAGAACCTGTCAGCTTAGAAAGTACAGAAAATATATGGACTGCTTGAAGGATCTAAGTACAGAAAGAAGTATGTTCCAAGGGATTATTCCCCAACAACTGTGGTGTAATAATAATACATATTAATAGACTTTAAAGTTAAAATGGATTTCTAGCATCAACTGGCCTTGCATGTGATACAATTTACAGAGATTCTCATTCACTGTGCTATGTTGTGCTTTTTTACATTGAATTGTAAGTCTTCAAGGATGGAGAGAGTGCACCCTTCCCAGGTAACCTGTTATATTGAAAATTGTTCTTATTGAAAAAAAAAAAAAGGAAAATGTAATTACAGTATGCGCAGAATCACAGAATATTCATGGTTGGAAGGGACCTCTGAGATCATCAAGTCCAACCACAAAAAAAACCCAAAACAAAATAAAACAAAACAGAAAAAAAAACCAACCAAACCACCACACACAGACACCACACACACCACAGACTGACAAAAACCAACAATCTTGGGCATTAGACCATGCCCTGAAGTGTCAAGCCTACATGTTTCTTAAATACCTCCAGGGATGGTGACTCCACCACATCCCTGGGCAGGCTGTTCCAGTGCCTGACCACTCTCTCACTAAAGTAATTCTTCCTAATATCTAATCTAAACCTCCCCTGCCACAACTTAGACCATTTCCTCTAGTCCTGTCATTATTCACTTGGGAGAAGAGGCTAACTCCCTTTCATAAACCCATGCTGGCTGGGCCTTATCCCTTGCCTGTCCTTCCCTTGCCATGAGAGCTCACTCAAGATGGTCCTCTCCATGATCTTTCCCGGTACTGAGGTCAGGCTGACAGGCTTATAGTTTCCCGCATCCTCCTTCTGGCCCTTCTTGTAGACGGATGTCACATTGGCCACCATCCAGTCGTCTGGTACCTCTCCTGTTGACCAGGATTGTTGATAGATAATGGAGAGAGGCTTGGTGAGCTCTCTCACCAGATCCCTGAGTACCCTTGGGTGAATCCCATCCAGCCCCATAGACTTACGCGTGTCCAGGTGTGTAAGTAAATCATTAATGCATTCGGCCTCCAACTAAGGGTTCTTTATCTACTTCTGTATTTTAAGGTAATTTTTAATATCATAAATCCTATCTCTAGGGGACTTTGAAATGCACATTAAGTTGCTTCCTGACCTTTTTTTGGTAAGATAAATAAGATTCTCAGATCTCTCTGTAAGACCTATTTTTCAGCTTCTGAAGTACCTTGAAATCTCCTCTACAGTTAGGGAGGGCTTAACTTTAGATGTCTAATATTATTGACACCTGTACATGAACTAGCAGTCTGGCATCCTTTCACATCTAACAGAGACAACCAGAGTCTCCAAAGGTCCAGTTCACCTGGCCATATTAATACCTGTGTTTTGCTATAAATGCTTATAATAAAAATTGAGTTGGATTTAGTTCAATTTAATGAGATCAGTCTTATACTACAAACATCTTGGTTTCGACAACATGGATGACCAATAACTTGTTAACAATTCTTAACTGTCTTTATATCAGTATAAATGACAAAATAGCTATTGCTATGAATCTTCCGTCATAGCAAGTATATGCCTGAGAGCAACTGAAAAAGGCATTGTTTAGGTTGTCTCCTGTGAGCTGCCTGGTCTATGAGCTTGGATTTATGGAAACCTAGATATGTGTATTGTATGGTTGGTGCACATCTTGGATTTTACCTGCTTGGGGGGGTTGATTGTTGAGGTGCACAGCTGAGCTTTGAAGTTTAGTTGTACTTGAAGTTCCAGTAATACTTAAAAGGTAAAAATTATGACATTCACATCTGAGCTGAGTATGTTTAAATTGTTTTCCACTATTTTAAACTATACAGTGTGCACATTATTGTCTTTAAGGACAATATAAAGAAGGCTATGTTCTGAAGAGTACAAAGATTATTTTAACACTGCTAGGAAAGACATATGTCCAGAACAAGGAATTCCTTCAAAGAATCTTAAAAAAATCTGGATCCAGCATCTAAGGAAAATCTTTTTAATAGTTTCCAGTATTGTAGTCACTGATAAATTCTATTACAGTGTGTCAAGATCTGATGTTATGTGTAGTCACAAACTCTTCTTGAGCACTTTGGCAATTTCTAACAGTTAGCACTGCTTATGTATGTATATTTTTTAGACACATGGCAGAAACAGCTGATCATAAATACGGTTTATTAAGAAGAAGGGTTATGTAACTTTGGTAAAGGATAAATTTCAAAATGTTGCTTGATCCTGAAATCAAGCGTAAAATGAATAAAATACTCTATGCTTCCTTTTGTAGCATGTTTTTAACTGATAATGGCTCTTACTGTAAGCCTATGTTGGACATGAACTTTCCTAACTTCTAGTCATGGAGCCTTCTTTGGCTTTCTTGTAAAATTAATCATCTTTTTTGGAGCTTATCTTCTCTCATCTTTGCAGTTTTGAACTATATTTTCATCACTGCATTTTTTGTGTGTGGTTTGGTGTTTTTTTTGTTAGGTTGATTTTGTTTGGTTTGGTTTATTGGGTTTTTTAAAATTTATTTTAATTTTTTCTGTGGTTAATATAGGCTTTGTCTGTGCGGTTTTGAGGTAGATAGAAGCTAAGTAGTTAGTAGAAATGTTTTGCTCTGTTCCACACTCTGTAATTTAGAGTCCTTTTGTTGAGATAAAATTCATTGGGGGCATACTCAAACAGATAGTTCTGCAGGTGTCCTAAGGTGTGGAATCCTAAATTTCTTTATGGTGAGTAAAAAAATTTCCAAACCAATGGAAAGAATAAATAAATATCTGGATTTTTGCCTCTCAGAATTGTTATATACTTTCCCTTAGATCATCATTGGCTAAAATGCCAAACACATATCTTGAACAGGAAAGGAAATATCCTGTATCATTAGTCACTGACCTATATAATCATGTTTCCTGTCATCTGATAGCAAGGAAAAGGTCGTATGACATGGAAGAGGTAGATGAATGCCTAAAATTTTCTCCCAGATAACTGCATTAGTATATAATAAGGTGATCAATAATTATTTTTCTCATTCAAATTTTGCATTGTTCTTCTGATCTATACACTTGTCATGTATACTAGGAATAGTCAGAGCCTACCTATTAGGTGAGGTCTTCAAAACAACTAGACGATTGAAATACCTGCTCCAAGATCCTCTTTACATTTAGGCACTAAAACAGCACAGTTACTCAACTTTGACAAGGCTGTTCAGAAACATACAACTTGGGGCACCTAATGAATTCTACTAGGAGTTTCCCAGTGTTCTTTTAGGTTAGTTAGCATCTACATTGCATTTAGTTTTCTTTTTTTGTCTTTTTTTGACTCCTTAAGAGTCCGTCCACTTCCCAAAAGATTTTGAAAACTAAAACAGTAATAGTCCAAAATAAATCATGACCTTCCTTTAAACTCATATGATGGTAATGTGAAATCAGTATGTCAGGCAAAAAGAAAAAAGAACGGATAAACAAGAGGGCTTAAGAATTGCTATTTTCTAATTTCTTGTATTAAACTTAATTGTTCTGGCAAAATAGTCATATCAAAACACTTTTGCTAATGAAAAATTAGTTCTAATCCTTTAGTTTTTATAGCATAATTGCTAAATGACAAAGAATGTGGAATTTACATGAGTCAGTTAAAGTATGAAGGATTCTATGTTCTTAACTTACATCATAATAATAACAATAATTTTCATTTTTATAACATCTTTCATCTTGGAATATCAAGATGTGTAATAAATAGTAGTGCTTCTTTCAAATTAATTCATGTAGTAAAGCTGCAGATAAGAAGTGACTATATTAAAATTAAAAGTATTAAAAATTCCGGCATGGATGCAAATCCAATGAAGTAAATGAAGTTCCCCTGTCTTTTAGAGTAGTCCTTACATCAGACGCTTACAGGCAGGTGAGGAGAGGCTGAGGGAACAGGGCATGTTTAGTTTGGAGAAGAGTAGGCTGAAGGGAGACCTCATTGCCCTCTACAACTATGTGAAAGGAGGTTGTAGAGGTGGAGGTTGGTCTCTTCTCCCAAGTGAATAATGACAGGACTAGAGGAAATGGTCTGAAGTTGCAGCAGGGGAGATTTAGGTTAGATATTAGGAAGAGTTACTTTAGTGAGAGAGTGGTCAGGCACTGGAACACCCTGCCCAGGGAGGTGGTGGAGTCGCCATCCCTGGAGGTATTTAAGAAATGTGTAGACTTGACACTTCAGGGTCTAATGCCCGAGATTGTTGGTTTGTGTGTTTGTGTGTTTGGTTTTTGTATTTGTTTTGTTGGGGTTTTTTTGGTTGGTTGGTTGGTTGGTTTGGTTTGGGTTGGGTTGGGTTGGGTTTTTTTTTTGGTTGGACTCGATGATCTCAAAGGTCCCTTCCAACCATAAAGATTCTGTGATTCTTTAGTGGCACTGATGTGACTGGGATCACAGCAACATGTAACACTGAGAATGGATTTTAAATAGAGATTTAATTTTGAACAGCTACCAAATACCTATGGCCATATGAAGAATGTTTGCATCATTTAATGTTTACTTTATACACAGGAAAGAATGTTGTACAAACACAAAGCTAGTTAAATATTTGGTCCTAGGAAATTCTGTTAATTAGATTAACTACAAAAACATTTATGATCTGTTGCAAACCTTTAAATGTGAATAGAAATCATTTAAAAGGTGACACAACTCTATGCCCATGTTACATTAGGCTTGCCATGTATTATTCTTTTTTTCATCCTTTTCCGTTTACAAGCAAAATGTTACCAACTTTCACATATTTTCCTGCAGAACAATATCAAATTCACTTGCAACTGTTAAATGTCATCCATGATCCCTTTGAAAGGAACAAAAGGGTAATTTGTATAAAGAGTAATATCTCCCTGGATGTTGTTTTATGACGTGTCGTGACCTGACTGAAAACCATAATTATCTTAAGGGAATAACTGTAATCTTTTGATCAATAGGCTTTCTCGAGTTGGAACTGTTTGAAGTTTAAGCTCAGATTTAGATCATTTTTTCAGAAAAATAAATCATAAATAATTATACTGAGTCTGAGGGATTAAAATTACTTTAAATTTAATGTACTAGAGATCAGAATAGAGACCACATTTCTTGAAATTTTTAAATATCCTCCTTTCACTATATTTCTTTTAAAAGGAAGAAAAATCTTGCAAGAAAATGATCTATTTATTACTGATTAAGATGACTGCAAAAAAAAAATCAAGATTACAAATAGGAGTACTAAAATTTATCAACAGATCTAAAAAATGGACTGCAGCTTCTCTCTTTGGTTAGCAAAGTTACATACCAAGAGGGGTTTTTTTTTTGTCATGAAAAGATCACTAACAGATGCAGTCAATGCATTCTGTGCTTTATCTCTTGGTATGCAACCTCACTAACTGAGGTGAAAAAGAGCTAATGACTCTAGAAATCTTCAATTACTGTCATGCTGCAGTCGTCTTATTCTCCTAGAAATGGGAACTTAATCAAAGCTCTAATGACAAGTTCCAGACATGGTAATAAAAGTAGTCTGAGTCATAGTGGCAATGTGTTGTCTTCAAACAAAAATTTTCAAATCCATTCTGCACAGCTTTCCTCCTGGAAATCCCCTGCTGTAATCAGGAGAAATATGCAGAGCCAGCTGTTAAGGCACAGTACAGGCATCTCTTAATTACATTCTTCTTTCTGTGGTTGCATTTAGCATTCTCCTAGTAAGCTGTGAAATTCTTATATGCAGATAGCTTGTAAATTTACAAAATACTAGTAGCCACGCATAAACATCCATGAGCATATTTTCTTATACTTAAAGTTATAACAAAATATAGATATTTACATACGGCATCATTTTTTGCCGATTTGGTATTTCAGATTGAAAAAATAGTACATGGCATTAAGCCCTAGAAGGTTAAAGGATGATCTTTTTCTAGAAGATATCCATTTATTCTCAGTTAGTTTTTAATTTTTTTTAATGCAGAGATTTTGTTTTCTCAGGTTGTAAATGTCTTCCTTTAACACAGTTCTTGTCAAAATAGACAGACTACCAGTTCTACCACTAAACATAAAAAAAAAAAAATATCGTAACAAAATTACTTTTTGCAGTTGTCCTTTTTTTGGTCAAAACTCTGTCCTTCATGGACTTTCTGTACTTTCAGAGTACTCTGCACTATAGAGACAGCTGATGAGCAGAATCAGGGCATATACTACTGCCATTTAGAGGAACAATAAGTCCAAAATATCGTACTACTCTGTTAACAGAGCAATGTCTAAGATCCTTTTTTTTCCCTTGTATTTTTTAATTTATTTTTTCTTTTTGTATGTTATTAGACACTTAAAAAAATTAAGATTCCAGTACTTTTTGTAATGAAACTATAACATCAGGTTTGGTCTAAGAGTGCAGATGAACATTAGTCTTTAATAATGTGTATACAAATAACTAGAAAAGGCCATAGGCCATTATCTGATCCTTGAGGGAGAACCATAGCTCTTTTCCATATGATTTAATCATGTTCCTCTCCCTGTTTAGGATGGCCTTCCTGCTAATCATAGAATCATAAAATCATTTTAGTTGGAAGAGACCTATAAGACCATCAAGTCCAACCATTAACTTAACACTGCCAAGTTATCACTAAACCATGTCCCTCACTACTACATCTACCTGTCTTTTACATACCTGCAGCGATGGTGACTCGGTTTTTGTAATATTCAGTCTAAACCCACTGAGGGTGCACTTGATCCACTCATCGAGATCGTTGATAAAGATATTAAAGCGAACAGGACCTGATACCAAGCCTTGGGGAACACCACTTGTGACCGGCTGCCAACTGGATTTAAATCCATTCATCACCACTTTTTGTGCCTGATCCTCTAGCCACTTTTTGACCCATTGATGTGTATTCCCATCCAAGCCATGGGCAGACAGTTTCTCCAGGAGAATGTTGTGGGAAATGGTGACAAATTCTTTACAAAAGTCTAGGTAGACAACATCCACAGCCTTCCCCTCATCCTCTAAGCAGGTTACTCTGTCATAGAAGGAAATCAGGTTTGTCAAGCAGGACCTGCTTGACATAAACCGTTCTGACTGGTCCTGATTGCATGGTTGTCCTGTACGTGCCATATGATGGCACTCCAGATGATTTGCTCCATAACCTTCCCCGGCACCAACGTCAAACTGAAAGGGCCTGTGGTTCCCTGGATCCTTCTTGTAGACCTTCTTGTGGGTGGGCATCACATTTGCTAACCTCCAGTCAACTGAGACCTCCTCAGTTAGCCAGGACTACTGATAAATGATGTAAAACTCCTGCGCTTCCTTGGTACCCTTGGATCCCATCCAGTCCCATGGACTTGTGTGTGTCTAAGTGGTGTAGCAGGTTGCTAATTATTTCCTCTTGCATTTTCGGGTTTCATCTTGCTCCCCATCCCTGTCATCGAGCTCAGGGTGCTGGGTACGCTGAGAACAATGGTTCTTAGTATTAAAGACTGAGTCAAAAAGAGTATAAAGTACCTCAGCCTTTGCCTCATCACTGGTTGCTACGTTTCCCCCTGCATCCAATAACGCTACTGGTTAAGGCCCTGGGCCCATGTTGTTCTCCAAATCAGTGTTGTGTTTTGTGAATCAATGTGCAAAACTGTATAGATTAGCACATACCAGTGATCTGGGCACATGCCTTTGCTCTGTTTTCACTAACATAGGTATAGTCTATGAAGTATATCTGGAAATAATGTGAATATTCATGGAAATGTTAACTGCTAGATCTTTAAAAGGATCATCTGTCTTTAGAAGTCAATCTGTAGAAGCAAAAGTTCAATGGCATATGAGTATTCTTACTAACTTAACACAATTGTCTCTTCTGATCTTAAAAGTAATGGTGTTTTAGTGTTATCTAATTATATACCAAGATATTAGTAATACATAGTTATAATTTACCCATGTAACAGCATACACACAAAATAAAATTAATTTTGCTCTTCAGTTTTTTTCAGATTTACTCAAATCTAGTGGTTTTGTTTTGTCATGTGATACACAGAATCATAAAATCATAGAATGGTTAGAGTAGAAAGGGACCTTAAAGATCATCAAGTTCCAAACCCCCTGCCATGGCTTCTCATCCACAAGCAGTCCCAAGTCCTTCTCCTCAGGCCTGCTTTCTAGCCATTCTCTGCCCAACCTGTATTTGTGCCTGGGATTGCCATGTCCCAGGTACAGGACCCTGCACTTGGCTTGGTTGATCTTCATGCGATTTGCACGAGCCCACCTCTCCAGCCTGTCCACGTCCATCTGGATGGAATCCTTTCCCTCCAGCGTGTCGACTGCACCACTGAGTTTGGTGTCATCGGCAAAATTGCTGAGGGTGTACTCTATCCCACTGTCCATGTCTCCAACAAAGATGTCCCAGTATGGACCCCTGAGGAACACCACTCATCACTGGCTGCCAATTGAACATTAAGCTGTTAACCACAACCTTTTGAGTGTGTCCATCCATCCAGTTCCTTATCCACCGAGTGGTCCATCCATCAAACGCATGACTTTGCAATTTTGAGACAAACTTTTGCTTCTTAGAGTGACCTCAAACTTTTCTTTTGCCTCAGGAGTCTGTATCTTGTTTTCATGGAAATATCATGCTTACTCTGTGCTTCATAGTAAAGACTGGATATTTTTTGGTGATTCAGTTTCCTAATATGTAGAAGTTAGCATAAAATTAATAAATAAAATTAATGGGTAAATTAGATCAGATTCAAATTAATAAAAATTAAGTGTTTAACATGTTAGCTAATATATTTTTTACCCTTTTTTATTGTTATTGGTTTTTCTTTTTTTTTCTGACCTGATGGAGAGTGGTGAACAATTACTAAATACATAGAAAATTTGAGAATATTAAAATAATTTTCTCATAATGTAATTTGCTCATTTTTATGTCTACTCCAGTCAGATGACATCTGTTTCCTAATTAGATGATTCTGAAAATTGAATGTAAGGGACAAATATTCATATTTTAAGGTTCAACATTCCTATTCGTTAATGCAGGCTTAAATCTTGCTTTCATGAACATCCTGGCAATAAGCTTATTCAATGAAATATTTACAGACATCTAACACAAAGGGGATGCAAACTCAGCTTAAGCATACTTCCATCTCATATTTAAACAAGTACATAAAGACAGTTTTTGAGGTATTAACCAAGCTGTACAAGTCATTGACCTACATAATTCACAGAATGGTACCAAAGCAGACTTCTGTCAGTGGCAGATAGACTTGTGAAACAGTCCATCATATCCTCAGTGAGTACATCAGTCTCAGCCTGTAGTAAGAATATCTGATGACAGCAACACCATCATGCTAATTGCTAGACCAAATTTTATGTTAGCTTTATGTGGAGATAAATTATTTAGAGCAAATAACTCTAAGATCACCGTGAGCTGGCAGTTTGGAGTGCTTTGGGTGAGATATTTACTGAAATTAATTTATGCTTTAAGAATATGAACAGCCAATCAGAAAATTTGCACAATATAAGCAGTCTTAAAATATTCATTTTTAATTTTGTGTAAATCTTGTACAATGATTTTCATGTTATCTTTGTGTGTGGGTAAGGCGTCCAGAACCTGCTTGTATAACAATCCCTAAAGAAATATAATTAAAAAAGGAAATGTTGGTATTTCATTTAAGTATTTTTGTCTTTATCATTTTTTCACCACATGGGTTGTTTAACTGTTAGACTGCAATAAGATATTTTTGCTTTTGGTAGGATTATGAATAAAAGATATGACAATATATAAAATGTAAATGATCAGTTGATTAAAGAAACCAGACATTACATTATTCTCGAGAAGTTCAAGTACTTGCATGAGAGCATATAATTAAAAGTTATTGATAATGCAGACCAAATGGAGCAACCATAATGAATTAAATGACTCAAATATTCTCATTCATAGAAAATAGTCTCTTTTTTCATATTTGTAATAATAAACTGAGTGGTTTTAACCAACAAACAGTCTTCATACAATATGATTTTTATATAAAGCTCAATTAGATTTTCTACAGTTCACATTGTCCACTATATCACTTGGGACATGGAGATCTAAGATAACATTAATTCTACACTGGTTTATCCCACAGGGCTGGACATCTGGCTTTGGATCAAGATATAAGAGCCATGTGCTTTTAATAACCCAGCTGCTTTCCACAAGCACCTATCCAAGAAGCACCTACATTTTCTTTTATCTTCCAGTTTCCATGTTCTGGGAAGGGCTTTACCATCTAGAATCCCTTCTTGGAAGGCAGACTCCATCACTTAAACCCAAAATCTGAGTTACTTGCTTTTCAGATTTCCATTTGACTTGTAACATCGCATCTTCAGGAATATATGGTAGTTGAAACAGAGAGACAAAGACTTCTCAGAGGTCTGGACAAAGTGATCACTCTGCCATTAAAAACACAAAGGGTACATATTCTTAATCTAGATGATGATCATGTCTGAGGGATTCCTGTTGGAAACTCTGCAAATATTGTCTTGCTTTCTCTTTTATAACATTACACTTACATAGATGGATTCTTGATAGAGGGAGCTCATTTTACCTCCTTTTCCCCTCACCATAAAGGTTTTTATTCATCTTTCTGTTGCTTTACTTCTGAATAACACATTGTTGGCTCCAGTTTTTGTCTCCGATAGAGCCTTCTGGAGATAAGCTAGAAGAATTTTATACCTTACTGTAACAAATACACAGCCTTGTTACAAGATTTAAGTGATGTACTTTAAACACTACCTCATGATTGAAAATTATACTGTAGATGGTGAAACTAGGAAAGCAATGCTTAATTAGATTCCAGTGTGGTCTTTGTAACATAGGGTGAGTGAGACAATGACAGGTGACTAATATTGTCACAATCATTTCTCATGAATGCTCAACAGAGGAGCCCATTGATATATGAGGAAGTGTAGCGACGGGACAAAGGGCAATGGTTTTAAACAGGAAGGGGGGAGATTTAGATTAGATATTAGGAAGAAATTCTTTACAGTGAGGGCAGTGAGGCACTGGAACAGGTTGCCCAGGGAGGTTGTAGATGCCCCATCCTTGGAAGTGTTCAAGGCCAGGCTGGATGGGGCTTTGAGCAACCTGGTCTAGTGGGAGGTGTCCCTGCCCATGGCAGGGGGGTTGGAACTCGGTGATCTTTAAGGTCCCTTTCCAACCCAAATGATTCTATGATTCTATGATTCTATGAGTGACTTTTTGTAGTATATCTTCCTGATACTCCACACTGACTCAGCTTAGATTAGCTAATGGCAAAAAAAGTGAAGAACCTACCTAACAGCCTGGAAAAGAAGGAAGGTATGTTCTCCACATTTGCTAAACCTGTAGAACCACATTAAAAGATGTGAAAAACTCCCAGGGATATAAGAAAGACAGAAGAGGGAGCATGACCTAGTAGCCTGATAATTGGACTAGTAATTCAGGAGCATGCAAGTCTTTAAACCTGATTTGTGCTCCTACAACTGCTTACTTGTTTTTCATTTCAGAATATACAAACAAAATGCAAAAAATCCACTTTCTCAGACGAATAGTCCCATCAGTGGGTTAAGAAGCAGTGAACTTCTTATGCTTATTCTTTCTCATCCCATAAATCTTAAATTATTAGCTGCAGAGTCAAAGCTCTGTCAGAAGAGCTGGAGAGAAAGCTCCCTCCCTTTCCATTGGTTAAGTCACTCTCCTGGGAAAAGCAGCCTCAGGCTGAGGAAGTCATAGAAATGAGATCTGTTACATCTTGAGTGTGTGCTCTGGGATATCATATGAAAGGTGGACAACACTGACACTTCCAGACTTGTTTCAAAGGACGCGGAGGAGGAAAAGATCCTTTTCCCCACACAGAGAAAGACTGTTAGCCTTAAAGGATAATTTTTCAGGCCTATTAATCACCATCTTAAATAACCAGTGAATTTTAGGCAGTGAAGGAGATGTCCAAGTTCTTTCTGCTGTTTTCTATTGGCTAATCTGTGTGTTTCCCTGCTTACTGTGCTGGCTAATGGAAATCTTATTTCCTAGTGTTGAATTCTTTCCCTAAAACATAGATGGAAATTTAGCAGCTGATGAGAATTTTATTTTTTTTTCTGGGAGCCAAATGGTTACATGCGGATATGGACCTTCTCTCCTATTTCTGAAGCAAAATCCTGAGTCTGGTTTTTGATTTTCCATGTGCTTATTCACAGTGCACATCTGGGTCCACTTTCTTTCCCTGACAGATTGCTTGTCACAAAAACTACATTTACCTAATCAAGACTGAATCTTTTGCTACCTCTACAAACAATGGAGACTAACAGCTAGAAAGCAATTCACCCCACCAACAAGTGATTTAATCAAAGTCAGTGTTCAGATATGTCTGGGTCTCTTTAGGGACTACAGAGAAAGAATGAATATATTTAAACTACCTTAAGAGTATATGCTTAACTCTGGTATTTTCACGTTACATTACATGAATTCTACTTTATCTGCTGTTACATAAATTCATATACAAACTAGGGTTTAATAAAGCAAAATCTGAAAGTGATCTGTGTATAAACAGTTTAGAACAATCAGACTTCATTGACTGGAGTACCTAACTACTGCCTCTGTACAGAAGTATATAATACATTGATATACAAGCAGAAATTACACATTATATGGTAGTCAGAGATGTCCTGTCTTTGGGAGGCTGTATTGGTTTTTAGAGGTCAAAAAGGATCAGATCATGTTTTTGTTGAATACTGTTGAAAATACATTTGTTTTTTAAACTTTAATTTCTCATTAATTTTGGCCACTTTTATGATGTTATACGAAGATGTCTGGATTGGTGACAGAATGCTCAGTACCCTTATGAAAGTTTTCAAAACAAGGGTACAGATTACAATTATTTGCCCCGGTGTTTTGAATTGATATTTTGAATATCTTGAATTGGTACTTTTTACAGACAGAACTCAATTTGTAATGAAAATCTGCATCCAGACATTTGTAACAGAGAGAGAAACCATTAACCCATATAATCACTATGAATTGCATGTTCGTATATTGTGGGTGGGGAAGAAACACCACATTCTAGAATGTGTAGAATGCCAAAGCTTTCTCTGTTAGATGAAAATTTCAAAAGAAAAATCAAGGAGATCTGCATGATACTAAATATTGTAACACTGAGAACAGTGAAACACTGATGTTCTGTGGAAAGTACACAGGCTATTTGGTATGATGACTATATTTATAACATCACTACAGTAATGACATTTGATGGAGGCAAAATTGTACTAAATACTTCTGAAAAACTATCTTTGCTCTGAGCAGATTATTGTCTAACAAATAATTAAAAACCCCCAAAACAACATGTAAAATAAATACCGTTATCCCTATTTCACTTGGAATGGGTAAAAGAAAACTAAACATTCCTCACCAAAGCAAAGTCGTGTTTTCTTCATAACTACCAATGAAAGCAGTTTTTCTGTGTTTTAAAAGGAAATACATGAAAAGCCAAATCTCATGAGTCATGGCCTTGAAGCATTAAGGCCTTGTTCATTCTCCAACTGTTCTTTCTTAGATTGTTCAGTATTATGACTGTTGAAATTCTACTTTTTTCATAGTTACATTAAATTGTTCAAGTACAATCAAATGCATTAATATGAAAAAAATAACATCAGTTTTCATCATCAGGAACAGCAGTGACACTGCTGTGTCACTACTTAGTACTAAAAGTGTTTATGTGAAATGCTTACTTTACACTTGGTCCTGAACACCTCCTTTATGTAAGAAAAACGTATCTCAAAATAAAGATTTTAAACATAGCTTAATTGCAAAGGGAAAGAAGCACACTACAATCATAATCTTATTATGAAGTTGCTTAGATATTGCTTAGATCTTGTCAAACAAACCAATGATTATGTTTATATTTTATGTATTTTATTAAATTTTATGTATCCATTTATGAGGCCACAGTTGTAATTAATTGAAAAGAAAGTAAACATAATATGTGATTAGTGTATTATAGACTGCAACACTTTTCACCTACAGCAAATGTATAGTTACAACTGTAATGTTAATGAAGGCAGGCCGGACAAATTTTAAATGGCACAGCATTAGCCTGTCTGCACTTCCAACCCAGCATGGAAGCTCAGAGTGCTGTGTGAGAAGGCATACCTCTTTTCATTTTGAAATGAAAAGAAAAAATTGTTGAAGAATGATTTTTCAAGATTAAATATATGACTCCCAATCAAAACAAGTTCAGAACAACAGGGTTTTTTAATACGTCTATCTTAGGTGTTGAAGAAACTACTCGGTAGGCATCATTCTTGGATCGTTTCTTTTTACCCATTTCAATACACCTTTATTCAAGCTCAGTATCTACCAACTGATGGACTTAATTGCTCAGGAAGTAGAATACAGAGTAAAGGCACCCCTCCAAGCAAGAAAATTAAAAAATAAGAAGACAGAAGTGCAAATGCTGGCACTTCTACATCACTTAATATGATTTTTATTACAAGTATGAAGGTACAATGCTAAAATAAGAAAAAAAAGATGTGATTTTGCAAGTCAGTTGGTTAACATTGCTGTATCACTAGCTGGAGACTGAGTTTTTGTAGACTTGGTCAGCCAGTAAGACAGAGGGAACACAAGACTACATGTCTGGCATGGTGGTATCCCCTGGTCAGAAGCCATCAAACAATAATAGTGGCAATCATAAGAGCAGTAGGAGCTTAAATCAAACCCTAACAGCAATGTGTAGATGGTGATCTCTCCTGTGGATTCTTCCACAGATGTTTTCTGGCAAATCATCAGAGCTGCCCTTCTTCTGAGGCCACTAATTTCACCTAGTCTTTCATTCAGTTTGAAAAAGTCCAACTGAACAGCAGAAATTTGGTAGAGCTCTAAGAGCTGAGAACAGTGACAGTGGCAGTAGGCAGTAGGCAGACTAAAAAATTGGCTGTACTACTATCCTAATATATGACCCAAATGTTCACAGCTATGTATGCATCCAACCTCTTCTGTTTCACAAGAATTTTATGCTATGTTTTTCTAATAAAGTAAAAATAAAATAAAATTGGAAACTCTAGATTTAGAATCATAGAATAGAATCATAGAATCATTTGAGTTAGAAGGGCCCTTAAAGATCATCGAATTCCAACCCCCCTGCAGGGACACCTCTCACTAGACCAGGTTGCTCAAAGCCCCATCCAGCCTGGTCTTGAACACTTCCAGGGATGGGGCATCTACAACTTCCCTGAGCAACCTGTTCCAGTGCCTCACCACCCTCACTGTAAATAATTTCTTTCTGGTATCTAATCTAAATCACCCCTCTTCCAATTTAAAACTGTTGTTCCTTGTCCGTCCACTACACTTCCTCATAACCAGTCCCTCTCTGGCTCTCCTATAGGCTCCCTTCAGATATTGAAAGGCCATTATAAGGTGTCCCAGAAGCCTTCACTTCTCCAGGCTGAACAACCCCAGCCCTCTCAGCCTGTCCTCATAGGAGAGGTGCTCCATCCCTCTGATCATCCTTGTGGCCCTCCGCTGGACCCATTCCAACAGGTCTATGTCCTTCCTGTTTAGAGGACTCCAAAGCTGGACACAGTACTCCAGGTGGGGTCTCAAGAGCGCAGAGTAGAGGGGCAGAATCACCTTCCGAGTTCTGCTGGCCATGCTTCTCTTGATGCAGCCCAGGACATTTAATTTCATTTCATTTCATTTGATTCTGCCATTGTTGTTCCATCCTCCAATATGAGTATGTGGAATCAGTGAAGCTGTCAAAAGTCAATGAGGCTTGTAATTAGAATCAGCTTCTCCCTTCCAATACTTTTGCTGATTCAAGGAGTGGATCTGTATCTGCTCAAATGAATAATATGAAATGGGAGAGGGTACATCTTGTCTTCAAACATCTAGATTTTAGATGATATCTGGATTTGATGTCTACATTTGAACTCATTGTCTAGATTTCTATTCTGGTCAAGGAAGAGAAAGGATCCATTAGAGGCAGTAACACAATTTTAAAATAAGCATATAGAATCACTTCTTTTAACTGAGCCTTGGACAATTCTGTTTCTCTTCACAAACAATAAAGAAAGCTAAGTTCATTTCAATTAATGATGTTATCTGTATAGAAGTTTCATAAAATAATTTGTGATATATCACACTCTAAATTGAGATTGTTTTATTTTCTTCCATTACTAAAATAACAAGTTGCCCTTCACTCTACAAACAGCCACTGTTCTCCTCTCTATCTTAGTTTAAAGTCTCTCCAAACATGCTTTTAATAGTTTTTATTTTTAACCAAAATATTGCTCATTTGAAAGGCACTGTCATTTTAAGCTTCTTTCCCACCTTCATTTCCAGGTCATATATTACTAGTTTGTGTTTATCTCTCTTAAGGGAGCTCTTCTGCTCCTTATCACTTTGACCCAATATCTATTTCTTTTCTTCAAGTTCATTCTGAGTTGAAGATGAATTTACAGTCAAGTGATTATTCATCCATATGTAGAAATTTAACAGAACCAGCTGTTTGCCAACTAGTCACCCAGATCAGTTTATTTTGTTAAATAGTTTCTAAAACTTATATATCTACTACTTTTTACCAGAAAAGTAGCCTATAAACAAATTAGTCCAGACTGAATGCTTATCTTTGCTTTCATGAAGAAAGAAATATCTTAGGATTTCATGACTGTTTTCTCCTCAGATCCTTGCCTGTGCAAAATAGCACTGCTACAGGGAAGGTAAAAGATGCTTTCTGTCTTCTCTCGATTGTACTTCTTTCCAGAACAGAGGAAAGACAGATATATGTCACAAAGCATTATTTGACTGTTTGAAAATATCAGAGGCTTTTTTTGTCAGTTTTCATTTAGGGGAATACAAAGGTTTAGGTACTTTAAAAAGTTAGAAATGTGTCAGCATTTTGAGACTTTTTATTCTAGTTTTGTTTTTTAAGAAGCAGAAAAACTTAAAATAATACTGCATTGTCCACAAGTAGATCATAAAACAAAACCAGCAGACTAGTTCTTCATTAAAGATTTAACTATGATTGCTATAATTAACAGCAGTCAACAGACTACAAAAAAAAAATCAGAAAAGCCAAATGAGCCTGATCTCTTTTTTAATGTGATTATGAGTAAATTCAGATCTAATATGTTGATATAATTTACTTGAACTGTGATGATGCTCACCAGAAGTGATCATGCTATTGCAATTAAAAATATACATACAATTCATTTTCTGTATTTTAAATGGATTAAAGTTCCCTGACTGATAAACATTAAAACATAACTAAATAGAAAATCATCATCAGATCAACTATTTGTACCGGAATCCTGTAGGAATCTGTCCTTTTCCCAGTGCTAGACTACTTTTTATCAACTTTACTAAGAAAATGAATAATCAAAAATATTGCAAGATGTAAAACTGTCAAAAAGGTTCATAGAGATGGAAGATTGGGAAATATAAAACACATTCTCAAACTGATAGAATCCCACCTAGCTTTTCAAAGTTGGGATATAGTGTCTTCCAGATCACCATACTGAATTACAAATACCTAAAGGGGGCCTACAGGAGAGATGGGGAACAACTCTTCATGACGGAGTGGAACAATAGGACAAGGGGTAATGGTATTAAACTGGAAGATGGGAGATTTGGATTAGATAATAAGAATAAATTCTTTACTGTGAGGGTGGTGAAACACTGGAACAGGTTGCCCAGAGAAGCTGTGGATGCCCCATTCTTGGAGGTGTTCAAGACCAGGCTGGATGCAGCTTTGAGCAACCTGGTCTAGTGGGAGGTGTCCCTGCCCACACCAGGGGAGGTGGAACTCAATGATCTTTAAGGTCCCTTCCAATCCAAACCATTCTATGATTCTATAAATCATTAAACTGTCCATATGACTGAATAATAGCGTGTGTAGTCATTATTGAATAGTCTACTGCTCTGCACTAGGCCAAAGAACACAACATGACATAAATGGTCATCTCTTTCAAACCAGTTGCATTATTTAATTTGTGATGTGTTCTTTTCTGATCACTACAAGAATTGTACCTTTTCATTTCAAAAGCTGTAAGGTTTTTTGGTGATTGTTTACTTAAAGTTTTCTTAAAGTTTTTCTTATTTGATACATACTCGTATACACATCTTGAGTGATTTGACTGCTGGGTTTAGCAAAATTTCATATACATATAATCATTTTCCTTGGCAGTTACTAGGCAACAACTATGCCAGATGAATCCTACTCATGAGCTTCTGAGATAAATCGTTATGCAACATGAAATGCAACTTGATAAGCCTTTTTCCATTCAGTCCTTCACACTGTAAATTTGTCCTTAAAAGGTAGTTGGAGATCTTCTGATTGATCTATGCTTCTCCCAGCATTCAATACCTCGTATTTGACAGTAATACTACTGATATGAGCTATAATGATAACAGCATGCACTTAACAAGTACAAGATAAAATTGCAATTGTTTAAAACTGTAAAGATTTAACAATTTGCATAACAACAGCAAGAAAACAGAAATCATTAATGTTCATAATTATTCCCGTAATGACTAGCAGTGGAATCAAAAGTGCATATAAGTTATAGGCACCTAGTAAAGGAGTTCTCCCACAGTAAACAGCTGAGTTCCTCTTATTTGTCAAGGGAGAGGGCAGGAGTATTGACAGGTTTATAGAAGAGTAATGCATTTGTGTAGCTTAGAAACCTGAAGAACGGATATCGATTCTCACTCTATAATTATTTTAACATATCAGAAGACGTTATAGAAAATACTTCAGAAACCACATCACATTAGTAAATTTGATTATTTTATATTTAGAATACAATCCTTTTTTTGTTCACTGGGTCCTGCATCAATTTTTTTTTTCATTTTTAGTTTACATAGCTTTTAAAATGCAGTAGATTATGGAAAAACTATAGAAGATGAAGCAAAACAATAAACTCTAAAAAAATAAAAATCTCTTTAAGTAGCTGGTCAGATATATAATTACCTGATATAATGTTTGTTTGCTTTTCATAGAAGAAAGCCTGTATTTTATTTGTGGATCATTTACCAAATCAGCATAAACCTATATACATGTTTCAAGTGCATTAGTTATAGATAATGATTGATTCTACGGATCCACATTAAAGAGTTTTATAATGGCCACATTAGAAATAGAAGGAAAACGACATTATATTTCTAGATATTATCATTAACTAACTGAGTGTGGATAATTTTTACGATGAACATTTATATAACAGTATTTTTTTTATGTGTTGTCTTAGTTTAAGCCATATAATGTCCTTGGTCAATGTAAACTACCATTGAAATCAACAGCAGCCCCATCATGTTAGGGACAATATATAGCTTTGTTTGCAACATTATCAGTAATGTTACATATCATCCATGTTTTACTCCTTAGGGGAAAAAAAAATGTTGCTAATACACCTCTAAAATAGCAGATTCTTCTCACAGCCCCAAAGACTAAAAATATATAAATTTATGTGGTGTTTTGTTGTTATTTTGTGTACCAGATATCTACAAAATACATTTCTCATTTGTATTGAAACCTTGTATCTGGAATAAACTTATAAATGCAGTTTTCCACCTTAAAAGATTTATTAAAAAAAAAATCAAAACCTTATTCCTAACAAAATTCCTTACTGCCCCACTCTCACTTGTTTTCTTTATGAAGTTAGGGGGGCGGGGAGGACAGGGGAGAGGAAAAAAAGTTTCCTCTATGAAAAGACTACCTTAAAAAAATAGTGACAAAAAATAATTAAAGTGTTTCAAAATACTCTGAAAATTTTTCTCTGTGTACAGATCTTCAACTGAATAACAGGTCAAAAGTGGTCTTCTGTGGTCAGTCTGGAATCTGAGCAAATTCTTTGTTTCTTCTTTTAATGCTAAGGTACGGACATTAAATCAAACTGTTATAAGAAGCTGCAGACTATAGTGGCTTTACTTTCATCATTTGCTGCAGACTTTGTCATTCATTCATCATCATTTGCATTTAAATAATCTGTCCTTCACACTTAAGTATTTTTGTATTTATTTTTACCAGGCAAGGTTTTACATTTTTGATGACTGCCTCCTCAGTTAGAAGATTGCATAAATTGCATGTTCCAACTGTAGTTTACATCAAAATTAATGTCACATCTGTAACAAAATGGTACGCCTTGCTATTGTTAAACACTGTAGGGCCAAGGTTGGCAAATTAGTATTAGCATATAGACCTTCTGGCAGGAAAAGAAAGCTTTCAACTTGGAGCTGGGCACTCAGCTGGGTCTGTCAACTCAAAGCTGCCACTGGCCTCATTATCTCATTTGTCTTAGTTAGTCTAAATTGGCAGTTATGTCTTCATGGCAAATGTTTGTTTTTACAAATGAGCAATAGAGCAGTGAGTAGAAGACATAACATGAGGACTTTTCGCCTGAAATTTAATTGGAGAATGCTATAGTTGGTGACTGTTTTTTCTGATTTTAATTCCCAGGCAGTTTTGAAAGCTGTCCTTCCTTCTCCTGACTCAGTAAATGTACTGTAAAGTTATGGAAAGAGAGGTTATGAAACTAATGTTAAATATATTTCTCTTCTCTCTCTTTCAGATTTTTTTTTTTAATAATGTCAACATGTCTTGCAATGAAGTATTTTGGAAAGCATAACGAGATCAACAAAAAACATTGCCACAGTCATGATGCTGTATGTACACCCTATTTAGCAGTGCTGACAAGAATAGGCAGGCGGGAAGGTTATACATCTTATTAAATAACATCACATTGCACTCTGGGCCACAAAATGACAACAGTAGAATTTTTCAGTTACTCAGCACAGAAAGCCATTGCACAAAAGAGGGCTATAAAAGTTACATAATATGCTTTTATGCTTAGTGATATCTGGCACTGCAATCTCACTTCTAGTCATATTTTGAAAATGACATTTCTACATCTCATTTTAAGTCCTAAGAACAATTTCCTGGCATAAGAAAAGTCCTTTTCCCCCTCTTTGGTATTTGCGCACTTCTCTCTTCAGAATGACACGGTACTATAAAGATCTTTTGGCCCATCTTTCTCAGCAATTACTCAAGAACAAATGAAAATGATTATGCAGAATGGAACTTAACAGCCACATTTTTCTGAAATATTTTTCCAATGGCCCAAAAATAATGTATTAGGGAAATAAGTTATTTACCTTGTTTATAATTTTATCATTTTTCACTGAAGGAATGCTCTACTGTCTAAGACCTGAATTGTAAACCTGTGAATTAAGTTTAGTTCTGGTTTTCATCCAGTGAGTGTATAAGAATGCATACAGTGCCTGCAATGCATTGTTGCCATTTCCAAGCAGAGTAGACCAATTGCATTGTTGAATAAGACCATGACTTGCATAAATGGAAGATCTAGAGGCAGAGAGGATCCTGTTCCAGTTGAGCCATCAGGCCCATTGAAAGCATGATTTTTTGAATCTGAAAAGGTCTTCCTGTGACTGTTTATTATACATTTCTTACATATTGCATCTTCAACTGCCTTTCATTAAAGACTCCATCCTATTGTCTACTCATTCAGGTCCTCTTTAAATGTCCTTATACTTTGCCTAACTTAATAAAAAAAAAACCCTGAGGTTCAGGCTAAGAGATAGATCCTTGGCTGTTCACACAGCTGTTTTGGACATATGCAGAAAGAGAAAATTAAGTGACCAATAAACAGAACTTGACCTCAAAAACATTTGGGCTAGCAGAAGAACAGGCTAGAAAGGGCAACTATTGACCTTGGAAATACTATTGGACTACAGTTTAGGATAAACTAGGAATAATTGCCACTTATCTTAAGATTTAACTAACAACATTAGGTATTTCTATTCCTTCCATTTTCTGCCAGATAGCAAATATTTCCTATGTGGCAGGATGCATAATATTGCTAAACATTTCTACAGCTTACAGAATTTGAAGTACCTACAGAATTTGTCTCCAAATCCTTCTGTGCCTGGCATTCCATTAAACACAATGAGCACTTCAGCATACTAAGGCCCTAAGAAGCACTAATACTTCCAGAATATATCTCTCAAAATAGGGAGGAATTGAATGAATCATATCATTTCTTAGCAATTGTTGAGCTGATGGCTATGTAAAGAGAGCCTCTCCTCAGAGGGTTTCTATCTGCCTCGAGATACAAGTCAAACCTCCACTGAGTCTGTATCTTCACTAGATCACAAAGACAAAACAGTATCAATTTCCACATTGATCATATGTCTTATCACTGCCTAAAGGAAACACATTTACAGAAGAGAGAACCATGTGTAATGAATCTCTGCCCCCTCTAAGAACACTGCCAAAACCAAGTATGTGAGTTCTTTGTGATTTGAACATCTACAAAAAAGAATTTGACATTGAAACAGTGCCACCACTTTGTTTCACATAAGGGAAGGAAATAACATCCAATGACAAAGACTTGCAGTCAATAGCCACCCCCTTAAATAGATATGAGAAAGCTGGAATGTCTTACATACCACGTACTTATATCTTGAGCCTTTATGTCTCCAGGTCTTTCTCCTCACAAAGCTCAGAGCTTATTTTCTGATAAAAAGCAAACATTGAGCCAGATTAAAAATTGGAAAATCATAGAATGCTTTGAGTTGAAAGTGACCTTAAAAATCATTGAGTTCCAACCTCCCCTGCCATGGGCAGGAAAACTTTCCACTACACCAGATTACTCAAAGCTTCATCCAGTAATTGATAGCCAAAGCTGGCCTGGAATGCTTCCAGGGATGGGGCATCCACAATTTCTCAGGGCAACCTGTTCCAGTGTCTCACCACCCTCACTGTAGAGAATTTCTTCCTAATATCTAATCTTAATCTCCCCTCTTTCAGTTTAAAACCATTGCCCCTCATCCTATCACTACACTCCCTGGTAAAAAGTCCCTCCCATTTCTCTCCTGTGGGCCCCCTTCAGGTATTGGAAGGTCATTATAGGGTCTCCGCAGAGCCTTCTCTTCTCCAGGTTGAACAACCCCAACTCTCTCAGCCTGTCCTCATAGGAGAGGGCTCCACCCTTTGATCATCTTCGTGGCCCTCCTCTGGACTTGCTCCAACAAGTCCATGTCCTTCTTATGTAGGGACCCCCAGAGTTGGGCACATTACTACAGGCGGGGTCTCACTAGAGCAGAGTAGTGGGGCAGAATCACCTCCCTCAGTCTGCTGGCCACATTTGATGCAGCGCAGGATATAGTTGTCTTTCTGGCCTGCAAGTGCATATTGCTGGCTCATGTTCTGCTCATCAATGAACACTCCAAGTCCTTGTCTGTACAGCTGCTCTCAATCCATTCTCCACTCAGACTGTGTTTGTGCTTGGGATTGCCATGACCCAGGTGCAGAACCTTGCCCTTGGTGTGTTTCAATGAGGTTTGCATGGGCCCAGTGCTCAGTCCTGTCCAAGATAAGATGGCATCCCTTCCCTCCAGAGTGTTGACTACTTCACACAGCTTGGTGTCATCAGCAAAATTCTGAGAGTCCATTCATTCCCACTGTCTGCATTGTCGACAATGTTAAACAGTCCCAGTCCCAGTACCAGACCATGAGGAACTCGGCTCATCACTGGCTTCCACTTTGACATTGAGACATTGACCTCAACTCTTTGAGTGCAAGCATCCAGCCAGGTTCTTATCCATTAAGTCCTCCATCCATCAAACCCATGCCTCTCCAGTTTAGGATTTTGTGCGAGACAGTGTTAAATGCTTTGCACAATTCCAGGCGTCATCATTCAATGACAGTTGGTCTTCCCTTACCCATCAATAGTGTAAACCCATTGTAGAAGGCCACCAAATTTGACAGGCATGATTTGCCCTTAGTGAAGTGATGTTGGCTGTCACCAATAACCTCCTTCTTTTCCATGTATCTTCCAGGAGGATGTGCTCCATGTGGGCACAGAGGTGGGCACAGAGGTGAGACTGACTGGGCTGTAGTTCCCCAGGTCTTCCTTCTTTTGTCCTTTTTAAAAATGGGGATTATGTTTCCCCTTTTCCAGTCAGCAGGACTTGTCAAATATGATGGGTAGTGGCTTACCAACTTCACCCCCCAGTTCCCAAAAACAAATAAATTAACCTGGAGGACTGAAATCTACTGTTCTTTATCAGACTGTTTTGAGTGTCTTGGCAGTGAGTTCTACAGGACAAATATTCTTTTTTCAGTTATGTTTTTTATTATTATTTTATTATTTATAACTTTAAATTTCCTACTTTTCAGTTAACAAAACACTTGAAAGTGCAACACCATTTGAGTTCATACAAACCTTCCTACAGTATTTGCTTATTAACATCTACTATTTGTCTCTAATAAACAATAAACTAGAGACTAAATAATCTGTAAAGCAGAGACATATTATCAAAAAAGTTTAATCTGTTCATGAGCTGCAACATCTCACAGCAATGTCATGACAAGAAGTACCTCACTTCTCCTCTAAGTTCAGAGAAATCAAGGAGCATTTATATGAAATTAACTACTATTTGAGATAAGCCATAAGGAAACAATGTATGAAAAATTTTTATGTGGAAATGACTAATATCTCTGACTTTTTAAGACTTAAGTGCTGAAAATGTTTTGTATATTACACATAATTTTTGTTGATCAGTAATAAAATGTTCTGCAAACTAACTGTCTGTGAAAGTGATGGTCAACACCTAGAACTTAACAATAAGCATTTTCACTCTTAAACATGATTGGACAAGTTTCAGTTTGAGTATTCCATATAGTTAAAATTAGCTTTGAAACAAAACATACACAAGAATCAAAAAGTCATAGTTTGTCATATACTTACACTAACTGGTTTTAAAACTATGCTTTGAAAAAATCTTTCAAAAACCCTATTAAAAAATTATTTCTGATACCAAACGGTAAATGCTTCTATGAAAACTGAAGAATATCTTTTCAATACCAGTACTGAGAATTTTTACATTAGCAAACTCAGACTTCTGTCACTGTGAAATTTTCCTAGTAGGAAAAGTCAAATACTCAGAGATGTCTTCATACACCTATCCTTGAATACCTGAACAACAACTTATACAAAGAGCTGGGCACAAATATCTGGTCCAATGTTATCAGAGAGGGCTGCATATTCCTTTCTAGGCAATCATTGTCCTCTGTCTACTGACCTTTATGTTGTCATTAAACTCTTTTATATATGTTTCTTTTCTGTTTCTCCCTAAATTGCACCTTTTTGACTCATATACCCTCACGACTTCTGAACTCTCTGCATATGTTCTCAGAATACTTCATCAAGATAGGGTCATCTTGCTACTCAAAAAACTCAAAATCAATCCAGAAACTTAATCTAACTAGAGATGGTACTGGTACTCTTTTCCTCTTGACCTTTACCTTTGGAGTGAATTACCCAAGTTCTCCTTTTTATAGTGTGCTGTCTGCATGCAGTCTTAATGGGATCCAGGATCTCAAAAGCAAAGAATCAGCAATTCTAGACAAAGTAGCCTTCCATAATCTCCTCTGTTGTTGGAAAACAAGTTTTCTTCTTCTACCAACTTCTAACTACATGATAACTGTCACTTTAGATCCATTAAATGTAATTACCTGCAATATGTGCAACAGTTAGTTTTTGCCATGACAATAGCACTTTTCATCCATCTCTAGTACTCCCACTATATGTTTTTATTAAGTAAGCTATCCCACAGTGCTGCAGTAGCAAGAGTGAAATCTACCTAATTTAGGCACTCACCTTTCACATACCTTTTTTCCTGCAGAAAATACCTGATGCTTTTCCACATAGACAAATGAAAGAAGCAGCTAATTCTGGGTACCACAGACAAAGATCTTGTACAGCTAAATTTAGATACCAAATTTTAGGCATTTGCGTGGGTTAATTAATGGAGATCAGAAAACTTCAGTTGAACAAAAATAACTATATTTTCCAGCGAACTGAAATGCTCTCTAAACTCCCTTCACTAATTATTACTAGATCTTCATTGACTGTAATGATAACATAAACATCTAGATAGATGCAGAATTACACACTGAGACAACTAAACTTAATTATTTGTAATCAACATCTACGATCTACAATTTGGGAACTCAATCCAGTTCCCAACTACAAGGAAAAGCTGCTTAAAAATGAGATTCAACTCTTACACCATTTAGATGTACACAATGAAGTTATCAGCTCAAAATCTTGTCAATAACCTGCAGCAAAATTTAGTTTCTAGATGGATCAGGAGAGCAAACCAAGATTCAAAGCCACTTCCACAGTTATCACAGAGGACTATTGCTGATGGTGTTCAACCAGCAGAGGTTTACTTTGGATATTAGGAAATATTTCTTCCCGAAAGGGTTGTCAGACATTGAAAGATACTGCCCAGGGAAGTGATTGAGTCACCATCCCTGGAGGTATTTAAGAGGCATGTAGATGTAGGGATATGGTTTAGTGGTGGATTTGGCAGTGTTAGGTTTACAGTTGCACTCGATGATCTTAAAGGTCTGTATTTGGTTTCCATAGCACAGTTTTGGTAGCTGGGAGGCTACAGGGATGGCTTCTGCAAGAAGTTGCTAGATACTTCCCCCATGTCTGATAGAGCTAGTGGGAAAGTCGAAAAAGCAGACACTATTTGCTACAAATGCTAGAGAAGTGCTAGAGAAAATCATATAAATCATAACGTAGAACTGCTCAAAACTAATGTAGTTCTCCACTAAAAATCATCTTGTACTTTTGATCACAGTTTAATTCTTTATCCTGGATGTTTAATGTCTAGCACGTCTTACACGGGCTTTGCCCTAATTACTTAAAATAGTTCTCCCATAGTAATGTAAGGATTTCAATTTTACACCTACTGGATTAAAAACCACAACAGCAGCCTGTGTATGTGTGATTATTTCCTCAATCTGGATTTTCAATAATTTTAAAACAGGCTTAGTCAGTTACTCTAACTTTTTTTTTTTTTTAATTGTTACTAGTTACTTCTCTTAGTAATTCAAGTAGTGTTTTCCTGTAGGTTTATAATACTGTAGTTTTTAGCACTATTCAGACTGGCCTTTTCCGGAATTTAACTGACAAATATGCGACAAAAAGCAGTCTGTAGAGTTAGAAGATTTCTGTAATATTTCACATTAATATGTTGCAATATTATTTAAACTTTTATAATTTCCTGCTCTGATCTAAGGAAATTGAGGACAGTACCTAAAATAGAGATTGCCAACCACTAAACTGGTGGCAGAGACAGTATGAGAACTCTTTTGTTCTCAGTCCAAGAATAAAGCTTTCTTTATGAGAGGCAAAAGTTCTTAACTCATGCAATTGAGATATCTCCCTCTGGTTTCCTTATCAACATTTTCTTCTTTGTCGTCTCGTCAAAACATGTCCTTTCCATCTCTGCTGTTAAAATTAATTGATCACGTCAATTGAGTCTCTTTAGACCTTTAAACTGATATGCCAGTGCCTTCCTCACATGCCTAGCAATGTCTGATACTCCACCCTGAACCTGATGCTTCAGAAGAATCCTGACATTCTGAGTGTTGATGCCTACCTCTCAGCCTATGCTTGTTTTACAGACAATGGAGAGAAATAGTCATATATAAGACCTAGTCATTTGACTTCTTTCAGAGCTCCATTACTGGAAAAGATTCTTCACACCTAGAAGTGCTTTCTATCTACATTAATTTTAAAGAGTATTTAAAGTAGCTAGCACAGATGCAGATGCCTAGAATGTATCTATTGTCATGGATTTAAGAAAATGTGACCTGTCTTTTTTTCTCTAAGTTGCATAAGCACAGTAGTCAACCATGATTTGAGACACCCAGAAGTATATGAAAATCCACATGGGCCTGGTGTCTTTGTGTCACAGGACCTGCAGGAGACCCATGCCCTTCTACTGGCAGCCAGGAGCTGCTGGCAGCCAGGCTCCCAGCATCTGCAGACCCTTCAATAACAGCGGCCCCTGTAGGCAACTGAACTGAGCCCAGTCAATCTCCTTTTCCTCAACTCCACTTCTGTAAATATCTGGCTAACTGTATTAGGTGAATATGCAAACTATCATGCATTCCTTTTCTCCGTCTCTAACTAGTCCATCTCCAGCTTTTCCTGTTTAGCCCCAAAATGAAAACTTGCTCTTCCACTTCCAAACTTTGCTGAGAACTAACTTCTTTTTTTTTCAGCTCCTCCTGCCCTTCAATTCTCAATCCAGACACCATCTTTGCAGACACTAAATGAACATAAAGCAAGAAGGAAAAGAATATATAAAAAGTATATGCATACATTTAGCACACATCATGTTTATCATGCATTATAAAAATTCCATTGTCCCATATCGCCCATTTTGTCCCTTCCCTTTCCATTCATCTTGCATCAGGTTATGCCAAATCAAGAACATAAAACTTTTGGGGATTTTTTGAGTTAAAGTCTTTACCCTTGAAACAGATCAACTATATATAGCACTAAAATAAAAACATAGCCAAACAAAAATATTAATGATTCTTTGCACTGTAGTAGCTGTACAAGGTCTTGAACCACCAGACCGCCTGAGTCATGCACTAGCTTAAAGATAGGCACTCAGGTCAAGGTAATAAGAACACCCTTTTCCTAACTTCTCTATTAAATGTACCCGTTCATTGCAATGAAATACTCACATTAATGCACAAGCTCATGAGCATCACCAGCAGTAGTAGTGCAGAAGATCACTCTAGTGACACTTTAGTTTTAGCCACTTGTTTAGTATTCAGAATTGCTTGCCTCTTGAGGATTCTCTTGACAACCACTAAAGAGAGAGACTACAGTAACACATTTTTAGAAAAGGTTGATTCTTGAGGCATTTTAGTTCATTGTTAATTCAGTTCATTTCAACAATACAAGTAAAAAACTTAAAAGCATTTTTTCATAAAAACCATGGGCTTTGATCTCAAAATGATGAAGTACCATTGTTTTTTAATTTTTTATTTTTTGTATTTTTCATTTAGAATTTCCGTATGAAAGTGATTTGTCAATAAGAGTAAAGGAAAATATATATTAATATTTTAATTCCTCTGGGCTAGTTCCTGGTCCCGCTGAAGCCAATGGCAAAATCCTAAATGTCTTCCGTGAAACTGATCTGACCATATTTTTCTTTGATTTAAGGAAATGTGTCAATGTTAGCATATGAGAGATCCATTCACAGAAATTACCTAAAGGGAGCTTCCACAATTTTTCTGCCACTCCCAGTGCAATACAGCTCTCCATTACCAACTGTACTCAGCAATATTTTGTTTCACAATTATTTTTAGTAGTTTTAGCAGCCTTAAATATGTTACTAGAAAACAAAGAGTGATAGAAACATGGAAAATTAGATTAGGAGTTTTTTCTGTTCGAGATTTCCTTGGAAATCCTGCCTGGCCTCCATCTGACACTCTACTAAATCTTGAATGTCTCATAAGTATTCCACTGTATCTGTTAGATCCATACAGATGTCTCAGGCATTCAAAGACCTTTCAAGAGGCACTAAGTGCCTGTGTGTGGACAGCTGAGTCACAGTTCTCAGGCAGGATTCTGTGCCTGAGATCCCTACCTCTAGGTAGGGATCCATGCTTTCCTTATCATTAATGCTGCTCCTCAGAGCTTGATTCAGCTGCTGACACTCAGCTGCTCTGGGTACTGACTCAGAGCACCTTAGTAACCCTTGGGGAGTCCAAGGCAGCCATGCAAGTTTCTGGTAGATATGAGATAAAGCTTGCAAAATACCAATACCCTTCTGGAGTGGTAGATACCCAAGAACATGTACATTTGCTCTAGAAAAATATATATGCACTAATTAGTTGACCTGTACATTTACAATCCAGCCAATGGTAACTTAAACATCTCTGGTGGGATTCAGTTGGCAAATATGATTATCTTATGTCATGCAACACATTCTTCTGGTGCTGATAGATACCACAAGGTATCTACAAAAAACCTTCATTTGTTCATATCAGCATCTGTAAGATAAATAAGATGCTCAGCAATGTCTAAAATGACACTAGATGCCTACAGTAGGCAACTAAACTTTCTGTTTTGTTACCCATAGGGACAGAGAGGAGAACTTCCCAAATTAAGATGTCTAGTACTATTTTAGATTAACTATGTTATACCTACTGGCAACTGCTGCAACTGAAGCTGCAGCGGAGCATGTCCTTGCAGTTCCATGTAGATTTGGGTTCTCTTAGCTGTAGGTAATTTCTTTGTGGAAATGAATTCTGCCCCTACATATAGAAATCTATCTTTAACTGCAAAGGTATCACATATTTCTACTATAAAGATATCACATATTCCTGCTATTGCCTTTTTGAAAATCAACTTGTTCTGTTTCATACTGGACTTCAGAATAAGGCTATGCAAAACTGATCTCAGGTTACATAGGTATCTGCCACTTCATTTTGGCTCCCTATTCTATCAGTCAAGATAACTGGGTGCCCAATTTAAGTAGGCTGAATCTCCAGTCATGTGGATATACATTTTAAACATTTCCAATTGTTTTTCTACACAGTGAATAGAAAAAGGTGGTTACCTTACTTGAGTGCATTAAATCACACGCTCCTGCAGTTTTCTAGCTACCTACAATGACTGAATTGTTAAACAGGTGTGTTGGGTTGAGATTAATGACATCCTGGAATACCTATGTTTTACTATTGACTATAAAAGAAGTCAAGATGAGTAATGTAAATGCAGATATTGCAATACAAATGTCTAAAGTTAGCTGACATGCATTCTGCTTTGTGTTCCTATCTTTTCCCTTCTCTTCTTCACAGTGAGATGTATTACATATTCCCCAGCTTCTGACATTCCTCCTCTTATTTTCTTTGATAAAACCCCAAATCTAATACTTTTATTTCAAGTTATTTTTGTGGAATTTTTACACTATTTTCTTCCTAATCACACTCTTAATTTATTTTGTAAATATTCAAATTATGCAGTGATATTTTACACAGCAAAGCCAGAAATTTTCTAATTAAAATATTTTTGCACGGAAGAGTTCAATCTTTTAAGGAGCGGATATTATACTTACTGCTGTCTTTTTGATCAGTCTTACAATATGCAATGCTCATTCTGAGTTGATCTGTAATTTTTGTCTCTTGTAAAGAAGCATCTTATTAATTTGAAAAGTTTTGAGCTTTGTATTGCACCAAACTATTTATTAGAGACCTATAAGCTTGATAGGAATGATTTAACTCACAGAATTTATATAGACTCAATTGCCCTATTAATATAGAACACATTTCGAATTATGATAGAAATTATTATTTCAAACAAGGGAATGATTTTTCATTCCTAGAGGACAGGAAAGGAGGTAAATGTTGGCTCTGTGTTAAGATTGATTCTGGGTCCCATCCCAAAAGACTACATGCCCCCTTTACTTAATATGCTAATTACACAGCTGTCCATATCGCCTCTCTGTATGAACTCGTATGTACTGTACTCTCCACTGACAGGGTGTCAGCCTGTAATCAGTCTCTTTCAGGAAAGTGCTTGCAGTCTGGAATGAGCCAAAGCTACCCCAGAAGAAAACACTTTGCAATAAACTATAGCTGAAGGCTCTGAACCTGTTAACACATGAGCCCATTTGCCTGCCTTGTTCACAAAACCACTTTTGTTAGATCTGCCATGGTTCTACATGATTTTAGACAACTTAATAGAGTTCTCATCTTAATGAATAGACATATGCTGGCCTAAAACTGGAATGATACAGAGAGAGATTATGACCCTTGCATATCAGATATACTTTCTGGTCAATCTCTGGCAGCAATTTGTAACAGAAGCTGTTGAATTTGTTCAGGGAAAAAGCAAAACAAAAGATTATTTTTTTTTATTCATAAGCAAATGAGATTTTGTTTTGTTTTGGTTTTATGTTTATTAACAGAACTTGGAGAATAATGAGAGTGCTTCTATTTAGGAAATAATGGCAAATCATAAATATGAGTTCCTTTCGTAAGAAAGTGGTAATCAAAGACAGTATGGTTTGTATACGTCCATGCCACTTTCTACTGCTTAGTGCAGATGATAACTATTTCAATTAAATTGGATATTAAGTAGGTAAGTATATTTGAATCACCTCAGACTATTGCTGATACTATCAACTATCCCTATTATTGTATTTATTTATACTTCATTGGTATTAGAATCTCCTCCAAGCTCAGGAGAGGTGCATCACAAAAAAGAAGAAGTGGGGCAAAATAGCCAGCAGGCCTGTGTGGATGAATAAGGGACTGCTGGTCAAGCTCAGAACCAAAAAGGAGGCCTATAGAGGGTAGAAGCAGGGACGGGTAGAATGGGCAGAATACAGAGGAATGGTCCGAGTGATCAGGAATGAGATCAGGCAAGTGAAAGCCCAAGCAGAACTAAAACTAGACAAGAACATCAAAGACAATAAGAAAAACTTCTACAGATATGTCAGGGACAAAGCCAAGACTAGGGAAGTTTTGGGCCCTCTCCAGAAGGAAACAGGAGACCTGGCCAGGATATGGATAAGGCTAAGCTACTGAACAACTTTTTTGCCTCAGTCTTCACTAGCAAGGGCTCAAACCGCACTGCCCAAGTCACTTAAGGCAAAAACAGGGGCTCTGCAAATGAAGAACTGCCCACAGTATGAGAAGATCAGGTTCAAGACCTCTTAAGGAGCCTGAAGGTGCATAAGTCCGTGGGACCTGATGAAATCCATCCATGGGTCCTGAGGGAGCTTGCAGATGAAGTTGCTAAGCCCCTTTCCATCGTATTTGAGAAATCGTGGCAGTCTAGTGAAGTTCCCGCAGATTGGAAAAAGGGGAACATAACCCCAGTATTCAAAAAAGGAAACAAAGAAGACCCCGGGAACTATAGGCCAGTCAGTCTCACCTCTGTGCCTGGCAAGATAAAGAGCGGATCCTCCTGGAATCTCTGCTAAGGCACATGGAAAATAAGGAGGTGATTGGAGACAGCCAACATGGTTTCACCAAGGACAAATCTTGCCTGACAAATTTCATGGCCTTTTAAGATACTGCCACAGACTTGGTGGACAAGGGCAGAGCAACTGATGTCATCTACCTGGACTTATGCAAAGCATTTGACACTGTCCCGCATGACATCCTGGTCTCAGAATTGGAAAGTCATGGATTCGATGGATGGACCACTCAGTGGATAAGGAACTGGCTGGATGGACACACTCAAAGGGTTGTGGTCAATGGCTTAATGTCCAATTGGTGGCCAGTGATGAGTGGTGTTCCTCAGGGGCCGGTACTGGGACCAGTGCTGTTCAACATCTTTGTCGGAGACATGGACAGTGGGATAGAGTGCACCCTCAGCAAGTTTGCCAATGACACCAAACTCGGTGGTGTGGTCAACATGTCTGATCAAATTACATGGTTTTAGGATGATCATCGATTACCAATTATTTTAAAGGTATGTGCCACTCTAGTATATTCCCTTGATGGATCTTCCATAGAGCTCACAACTAGCATAGAATGAGATCATGGGGATGTTATTCAAGATAAAGACTCCATTCCTAGTTTCAAAATCTCTGGAGTCTGGCTTCTTTTTACATCACACTTACAGGAAAAGCATACTGATGACCCTAACAACAAGAATATAAACTTAATACTTCCCATTATATAATTTTTTTCAAAATAATAGAGGAAAACTGTCTCGAATTAGAAAAGAATAAACTATAGTCTATTTGTATGTTCATAAAAAGAGAAAGTAGGAAGGACGTTCCACGACTATTTTGGGTGGTTCACCAGAACTCTATTACAAGAAACAGTAAGGAATCCTTTAAAATCAGATAGCAGGAAAACAACTTTCTGTAACTTTTTGTCTGTCTTCTTCCTCTCTTCTGGGATGGTGATAGAGAATTAGAATAATCAGCAGCTTGCTTAACACATTAAGACAACTTCTATTCAAAGTTGGTAGAGGGAAAGGAGAGCAGAGAAAAACAAACAATCTATATCAACATATCTAACTACAAATTTCTACTTTTTTTTTTCTCTTGTAATTTTCTTCAGTAAGTAAGCATATTGTACTATTTCTGAACAAGACTATATGTAACAAGTTTCATACATACGGCAAGATTTGTGAAACAAATACCATGTTTCCTTGCAAATTACTCCACTGTATACAAAGGGCCATATTAGGCCTCTACAGAACCTGCAGCAACTGGACAGAAAAGTAGAGTTCAGGAAAAAGTGGATACTTCCAATGTCCACTAGCAGCCAGCCAGGACTCTTGACATGCAGAAAAGTTGTAGGGAACGTACTGGAACACAGTAGTAGAGCATATTTATGTTATCAGCTTTAGAAGTGAGTTCCTCTTCACAAAAGTGATTACATGAAGATATGTCCAAGGTATTTGTAATCTGTTTAAAAGGTTCTGCAAGCCAATGCAGCTGATGCCTGACAGATCTATTTATTTAAAACCAAGAAATCAAACACCTTTGGTTTATTTAAGAAAAATCTTTGCACTATGCTCCAAATTTAAGATTTCTCACCTAGATGCACCAAACACATTTTGTTATTACACTGCAGTCACAACAACATGGACCTGGTGTAAGCGCATCCTGTTTTTCTGTCAGGTTCTCACACCTGGCCACACAGATTCAGTAAATGGAAGTCTTAGCATGTGCAGTTTTCAATTATCAAGATACATGTAGTTTTACATGTCTTTCAGGGCTTTTTTTATTTAAAAAAAAAGGTTATTAAAATCTTTGGCTGCCTTTTATATAATTTATGATGCCCTGGAGACCCTTTCATCCACAGATGAAGGAAGAGCACACGGAATGTTTGTATTTGTGACTGATCTTCAAAATACACCACATTATAAACGAGAAAATGTTTTTCCCATTCTAGATGTTAAGATGTTTAGAAATAATAATCAAGAGTATAAGTGTAATAAGCAGGTATTCCATGTGTACTATATATATGACTTTACTGAAAAATGGCATTAAATCACAGCAAATTACAAGGAATTGCACCTTCCTTGAAGTAGGGTGTAGAGACTTCCATAGTGTACAGTGTCACCATAAGTAAGGCAATAGGGACCATAATTATCTCAGAGAAAGGCAGGCAACTCACTTTGGGTCCTAATTAAGTTGGTGTCCTAGTTCCTTCAAAACATAACTGGCTCTGTGTTAAAATCATAGGGGCATGATTCTAGACTCTGAGAACAATTGGTCATGTGGGATTACTATAGGGGTTAGAGTAAAGCAATACTGTGTGTAATTTACCGTCTCTTATTCAGTATTTAAAGAGTAGTCCTCTGAAATTTCTCATATAATTAGTATCACACCATTAATTCACCCTTCTTCATGCATTTATGACATTATTAATGATTACAGTTTTGTTTCATTGTAATAAAGGACAAAAATCCCCAAAGAAATGTCATATTATGAATGGATTCCTTGCAAAAACCTGATTTCTGCATTAGTGCTCACCCAGCGACTTGAGTGCCACTTACTGAGTCAACATCACCATTTCTTGGTTTTCTCTTCAAGTTTTCCCAGAACATTCTAGCATTGAGCAATTTTGATGTTAATTAATGTGCATAACTGACTTGAATAAAACAAGACCGGAGAAATGTTAAAGCTGTGAGCCCTGAGAGCCAACCATGACTTCTTTGAAACACTAAACCATCTGAATTCTAGTTTAGAGCTCCGTAACAAAAATACTTCTTGAACCAAAGAGGACACTGAATTAAAATCTGCACTGCTTAAGAGTCTAATGTTAATCCATCAAAATAAATGAAAAAAAAATTTATTTATTTCAAGAGCATTTTTGGACCAGATCTTAGAAGCATATTTCCCCCCTCTTGCAAACAAGAGGTGGCTCTTCATTCAGCAGTTAGTTCCTGGGCTTCAGTGAAAGCTCTGAACAAATAATATGTTATCATATATACATTGCTGTATCATGGTCAATCTGTTATGTACCGGCATCCCTGCCAGGCTGAAGGGAATACCTTAAAGGAGAGGAATGGAAGTAAGACCATGCTTGGGGTGGTAGGTGAACCCCGTCCTTGCTCATTCAGCCTTCCCAGGTGCCTCTGTACAACAAGTATGAGGCTCTGGATGCAGAAAGCCAGTCAATGGGCTGCATCAAAAGAAGTATGGCCAGCAGGTTGAAGGAGGTGATTCTGCTCTTCTACTTCTGTCTTGAGAGACCCCACCTGGAGTACTGCATCCGGCTCTGGAGCCCTCAACACATCAAAGACATGGACCTGTTGGAGCAGGTACAGAGGAAGGCACAAAAATGATCAGAAGGCTTGAACACCTTTCCTATGAGGACAAGCTGAGAGAGCTGAGGTTGTTCACCCTGAGAAGAAAAGGAAAGACCTTATTACAACCTTTCATACTTAAAGGGAGCTTATAAGAAAGACAGGGACAAACTTTGGCAGGGCCTGTTGCAATAGGACAAGAGGTAATGGTTTTAAACTGAAAGAGGGAAGATTTAGACTAGATACAAGGAAGAAATGTCTTATAATTAGACTGATGAGGCACTGGAACCAGTTGCCCAGAGAGGCAGTAGATGCTCCATCCCTGGAAACATTCAAGGTCAGGTTGGACAAGTCTTTGAGCAAGCTGATCTAGTTGAAGATGTCCCTGCTCATTGCAGGGGGCTTGAACTTTGAAGGTCACTTCCAACCCAACCTATTCTATGAATCTATGATTCTATGATACTATGTATCTGAACATATTTCAAATTCCCATAAATGTCTTGTTTCATATTTCTGGCAGGTACTGATTTTTCAGAAAACTCTTACCTGCATTTAGTATCTGATAACTTCTTTGTTTTCCTTCTAGCAGAAAATTAATATATTTCACCAAGGGACACAGGCCTCATCTTTCAACCTGTGGGCATTTCTAATGCTAGAAAGTTCAGCAATTTCATATACTTGAATGAGCAATGATATCACCAAGGGTGTAACTAGTCCGTCTTCCATCAGACATACCTGAACTCATTTTGAATAATCAGTAGGGAGAAATGGGGAAATTTTGGAGCAGCAGTCTCACCTGTTGAAAATAACTGAGTTAAATGTCTAGCTAGGTAAGATGAATTGCAGTCTAACTATCTGTCATAGTTGAGAACAAAGTGGCAACCCACAGTGGGCTTAGATCCCAGGGTTTATTTAAGAACAGAGCAGATAAGAGCTTTAACTTCACTGTTGCTCACTCACACATTAACTCGCTCCCATTCAGCTCTTCAGTTCACTAGGTCTTGGCATCCCTTCCCTACAGGGAGGCTACTGCTGGTCCGGGACAGCTGGGCAGAAAGTCACGTTGGTTCTTGCTGTGCTGCTGCTCACAGTCATCAGCCTTGTGTATTGCTGCCCAAAGCCATTCCTCAGCATTTGTATCCACACAACTCTCTGATCTCTGGCATCTTCTCTCACTCCCCAGATCTTTCCTTCAGCCAGGATCCTCAACTTCTTTCTTCCTGAAGCTAAACAGTCAGTGTGCAGAAATGCAATATGTGATAGGTCTCCTGACTGGTAGTTCTGTCTCATGTCGCTGTCAACTAGAGGATTCAGGACATGCCACTTTTGCTCAGTCCGAGCTTTATCAAAATTTTCAGACACACATATACCCAGTTATCTGCCATGTTAGCATTCACTTTTAAGCTGTTTTTTCACCGGTAATGGGATATTACAGAACTTTCAGTGTTTTCACAGTTTCAGAAAACATTCAGAACACTATAAACAATTGTGAAAGAAATGACAATATTCAGAGGTGATTCCTCTATGTTCAGAATTGTTTTTTCTTACAGATTTTTGCTCTGTCTCTGCAATATTTTCTTTAACAGAATAGATATTATTTTCTAAAAACCTGATTTCTCAATGTAAATACTTTTTCAGTATTCATATTGAATACCATCACTTTTTGCCTATGCCAGATGATGCAACTGTATACTAACAATGACATAATTTATTAAAGTGAAAGCCATCACCTCATTTCAATATTTAATCACCAAATAAAAATTGACTACACTAAACAGCAGTTAAAAAAAAAGATAAAAATTAAGTTACTTATTTTGAATAAAATATTTATGTCTGGAAGTCAAGACTGGAGTTATAACTTGTACTGAAGCACTTAACTTTTTTATAAGAGCCCTGTAGGGTAGTTTTCTAACAATAATCATGAACGATTCCAAACATTAAGACTTACAAATAAACCTGTGTGTTCAGGTTCAGGGGTTATATAGAAATGGTCTGTGGTAAAACAAATATCACATTAAGATCTATGTATAATTTTAAATTCAAACAAATTCACAAGTTATTACAAAATATTGCATGATAAAACCATTGGATTTTTCAAAATACTTTATTACTAAAGCTAGACTGTTCCATATTCTGCATGAAAAGCAGTATCATTTAATCTCTCATCATTTTTATTTTGTCACATATTAGCACCCCAAGACCTTTGAAAACACAAGCCAGTATACAGCTGAGTAGTTTAAGGGCGAAAAATTCTGCCTGCAGAAACACAGGTACTCCATGACAGTAATGTTGAAACAAGGGTCAGAGAAGGCTGACAGATGGATCGTTAATTTGTTTGATGAGGCTCACTGCAGGTCAAATAGATTTCTGTGTATTCAGTGATCATAATTTCTCTGAAGCAGACAGGCATCTCTCTGCCTGATTTTTATCTTCTTAAGGACAGTTGATAGAGAATTTGTATTTTCGAGTTTAGGAAAAAAAAACCTGCTTTCTGTATCTCATGATCATCATGTACTGGAAACAAGTAAGATGATTTTAGTTGCAAGACCACTCAAAACATCCAGACAACAGTAGGAAAGTTCAGAGAAACCACTTTGCTTTTATTTTGTCTACCTTGCACAATTGCAGAATTCAGTATTCTTCCTTCATAAGTCACATTTATAGACAAGTACACAATAAATATTTCTTCTTAAAACTACCACATACTTTCATTTTGCAAAAGAATCACAAATGAATGCTCAGCTTAAGATACATAATATTTGTGTTTGAATCCTTCTTCTCTTCCTCCAAAGTTTTTGAAAATTTTTGGACTGTCATGTTTTGGCACAACTATAAAATTAGTTCCTTTCATACTGATTCTTATGTTTAGTGTTGACAATACAGAGGTCTGGTATGGAGGAAATGTTTGGAGGAAAGCATGTATTGGGTGCTAGGAATGTCCCTTCTTATAGAAAATTATTTGTAAAAGTTGTACTGTTGTAACATTTGTTTGCAATTCAAATTGTACTTTCAAGAGGTACCTGCCATAAATTCAACTGAAATGAATTACCACTATAAACCAAGTCGATTTTCACTTTGTAAACATCTTCCACAAATATTTCACACTTCAAAGTGATGAGAATTTTTAGTAGATTATTATAATCAATATTGGCTGTTACTACTATGTCAGATAAAATTAGTTTAGAAATGTTTATCTCATGGCAGTCAGAATTGGTAGTTCTTCTACCATTCTATTTTTAACTAGAAGTGTATGACTTATATTAGCTCTTGAATACATATGCTGTGGCATGAATGTGTATACCCTCTTTGCAAAATCCTCTCTTCTCCTCAAAAAATTGTATTAGCCTATTGAGAAATTGAAGTCTACACTGAGAGCTGATAATGAGACAGAAATAGTTAGATCTTTCTGTTGGAGTGTTCATTTACTCTATTACATGTATGCCTCATTCACATCTTGTTCCTTCCGTTGAGAGGTACATTTTACATTTCAGTTTTCAAGATCTATTTGTTGACAAAATATTTTAAAATCAATATTTTCGTGAGTGTTTCTCCCTCTCTCTAGTTCTTGGTGGCTTTGCTATTGAATTTTAACTAGAAGGTGAAATATATTGGATGACACAGTCAGCCTTGTCAAATACCCTCAGCTTTAAAGGGCATATGAAACATTACAATTTGAATAGATTTCAACTCAAATAATATTTTAGTAGTTAAGTGGTTGGATCAGATCAAAGAAAATAAGAGGCTTACAACTGAGACAAACCAAATCAATAACAAGATTTAATTTAATTGGTTCATCATTTCGCACAATTTATTTTTTAATGATTACTTGGTTTCAGAGTATGTTTGTTTGGCCTTTGTGGGAGGGACATTCATTTTTATGCTTCTGTTCAATTTCTGATGAAGGGATATTGCATGAAGAATAAAAATAAATAAAAAAAAAATCCCAATCCTAAATGAAGGCTTTATTAGTTTCATTTCTGTGCAATAACATAGAGATTATAAAGGACAACTGGAGCAGAAAACATTATGCAAGGCTATACTGACAGCAGCAGTCAAAAAGCAGAATCACAAACTTGGTATCATATACAAAAGTGTGACAAGTTTTAAATTGTGTTTCTGGGGGTGGGGAGAAGAAAGAGAAAGGTTTCACAGCTCCATACAGCGAAGTGATGATCAGTGATTATTCATGCTTAAATTAAGGACATAATTTAAATGTTTAGTTAGACCCGATCTTAAAAGTTTACCTTCCTGTAATTTCAGTTCTTAAATGACACAAATTTGTTTATATGGGAATTTTGAGAAAAGAACTGTAACTGAGAAGTAGACCTGTTTACATGCAAATGTTTTAACTTCCAAAAGTGAACTAGAATAGTAAATCATAGATTGTTCACTTTTTATATTAAATTGATTTCACACTAGACCTTCATCTAATACATGATGTAAACTCAGAGTTTCACAGTTTTTCACAGTGTTGACAAAGCCAGTTCTTTAAGAGGACCAAGCCATAAAAACTGTATATGAAAGAAAAAAATAGTTTTTTTCAAAAATCTTCTTAAAATTGATAAAACATTAAGAAAAAAAATAAACCATTTTTTAAATTACTATTGATTTGTTGATTTTAATTGTTCAGTGGACAATAAATGTGAGCAATTTAAGTCTGCAGATATTTTCCCACAGTTACTCATAATGTTCTGTACATGATTAGTCATCATTATCACATGATATTTTTTCTGCTCCTGGTATAGTTGACTGTAAAGAGAACAGTAGAGAATAGCAAACACCAAATAATAAATACATATGTCCATATCTGAATTCCTTTCTTCTCATATGAGTAAGTACCTATAGAAAAAATGGTATTCCCCCAAGCATCCTTACAAGAAAACATTTCTTCTTGTAAATATTTACAGTTTGCAAATAAAAGCAGTTTGAAAACAGTTAAAGCAAACACTCATCTGGAATTCAAACAAATATTTGTAAATATTGTTTTAATATATTTCTCCAAACCTGCTTGCATACGTATTTTACCCTCTTCTACTTTTATAAATGCAGAGGAAAAAAACCTTACGAATCATGGAGTTTTTAAACCGTATTTTATATCATATTTTTTGTATTTGTCTTATTCAGTATATGAAATAGAGCTAATGTTTTCTACAGGGGAGCCTTGACTGTTTGTTGTTATTTTTCATTCATTAATCTTATGTTTTAAAACCCACAGCAAACACATCATATCTCTCTGAATGTTATTGTATTCCCTGACTGTTGTTTTATGTAATATGGAAAGTTATCAACTATCCAATTTTTGTTGAAAATCACAGAAAGACTGTCATATAAACTATAGGAAAATAATTTCCTGAATTCATTGACCTTTCAATTGATATCATAACGAACCATAATCACTAGGCATTCAAATTAGCAACGTAACTCAACATAGACGGGTAGCAGTGAAATCTCAAGGGTTTGTTGCCTGAACAGGAATACGGCACTATAGCTAAAAGGGTAAATGTGTTTCATGTTTAGGGATGACCTTTAATTCCCACAGCTGCCTATCATATGTCTTGTTAATCAGCCCTGATGTTGGGTTTCTCTGCTTGTTTTATGCTTCTCTTTTGAGGAAGAAGTTTATTCTTCAGCCAGGTCTAACATTTCTGCCATAGGTGCAGTGTGCTTTATCTTAATCTAGGTACACAGTCATCTGCCTGAGAAAAATGTTCAGGTACTCTTAAAAAATACAAGCAGAGCTTAATAATACTTATTCTTTGACACATGTATCTGATTAATAGTAGGATTCATGCCACAGGATTTTAACTTCCTTAAGGACAATCATATAACCTAACTGGTTATAGTCTGAATAGTCAACACAGAAGAGCTGGCACTCCCCAACATATTCCTGATATTTTAATACCTAACCAAAGATGACGCAAAAGAATGTCTGCATAGAGGTATCTCCCCTTCTGTACTGAGGATAGAGAACAGCAGCCTCTCTCTCTGATGGCATGGAGGAGAACTCAGTGACAACTCAATGAAGGGAGGGCAGCAGATGTCATCTACCTTGACTTCAGCAAGGCTTTTGACACTGTCTCCCATAACATCCTCATT
>JAOTQQ010000001.1:166635423-166659819 GCA_026546715.1 Gallinago undulata
GTATGACCTAACATGATCTCTGTACTCCTCCTGAGTTGCCTGTCCCTTCTTCCAAAGGTGGTAAACCTTCCTTTTTTTCCTTAACTAGATTGATCTCTTATCCCTTCTTGATTTTCACTGGCACATTTACTGTGTAATACAGAGACAAATATAAAACTTCTTTCATATAAATCTTGCCTAGTAATTTCATGACATGCAAACCAGCATTACAAGCAAATACAAACATAAAAAAGAATTATTTTCCCTTATTTTTCTTTTTAATGAAGCCAGTCACCAAAAAAAAAAAAAAAAACCCAAAAACCCAAAACCCTCAAAAACCACAAAAACAAAGATTAAGACATAATTCTAATGTTAGTTTGTTAGGTAAGTACATCTGAAATATATGTGACCAACCATAGAGCAGCCTCTGCTAATGAAACACAGAATATGAATACATGGAAAGTGTTGCTCCGGTCCCACATCCGTGTATGGTAAGTATAATGTGATGGAGGTTTTTTGTTTGTTTGTGGGGATTTTTGTTTGGATTTTTTTTTTTGTTTTTTTACTGAGGCACATGCAATGTTATTATTTTAGCTTTTTTTTTTTCTAAATATTTTTTAGATATTTCTGTCTTTTCTTGGTACTTCAGGGATCTGCAGAATCTTGTTCAGTGCCTGAACTGAGAGGAAAGACAAGGAAAGTATCATTAAACTATTTAGCACTGAAAAAGCAATCAAACAGTGTTATGCATTACCCACTGCTTCTGAAATTAATGATAAAACTATTCAAGAGTAAAAATTAAATGACAGTTAAAATTAGCATTATCCAAACTGGTTTAAATAAATAAATAGTGACCACAGCAACAACACAGGGCAGGTGTGCTCTACAATCTTGGATCTATAAGTACATGGTCTGGAAGCATCCTAGACGCATGCCAGACACCTGAGTATGCATTGTGTCTTTGTACACTAAGATTTCCTTTGGAAGGCAACTTGGGCACGCAGAGAAAGAACTACAATGTGTTCCAGTCTGGATGACTGGAAAAGCAGGTGCATGACAGAGCAACTTGCTCAGCAATACAGACAGTAATTCTGACTGAAGAACAGATTTATCCAAAGCCTCTACAAAAGCTACAGGCATCTTTCTCTTACTATGATTGGGCTTCCAATCTTCTTTCCAAAAGACTCTGTTCCAGAGTTGAAACCATGAATAATGCAAAGTGTATATGAGTGAGCTAAAAGTAACCCACAAATATTAATAGTGCAAACTTTCGTTTTCTTTAGGAAAGCATTACTTTTAGTGTAGACTGGTAGTTGCTAATACTAGCACTGATCAATAATTTGATTCCATTTTACCATGTATGTAAAAACAGACATGTATGAAAAAAATATAATAATAAAAATCTTTAATGCAGTAGTTTAACTTCTCATGGAAATGTTAAAGTTTCTCTTTCCTCCTCTTTTTACGTTTTATGCCATTCAATGGCATAGGAAAAATACAGTGAAAGGCAAGGAATTTTCCTCCCTTTCCAGTGACTGCTACTACTTTTTTCTTTTTCTTCTCTATTATTCCAAGTTTTGGAAAAGTACAACAGCAAAAGGAAATATAAATAACATCCACAATGAAAAACGTTTTTCTATTATACATACTGTTAGTGGCAGAAACAAGAATTTGGAATATTAAAATAGCCCAATCAATATATTGTAACCCTCTAACTAGAATCCCATTTTTTACTCATTTGACTGAAAAAATAAGCAGTTTTTAAAGCACTGCAGTCCCAAACTTCTATTACAGTCAAGAAATGGAGATGCCAAACTTCCTACATATTTATAGGTCTAAATATAGTTGTTCATTGTCACATTCTCAGATCTGGAAATTGATTCAGGCAACAGTTTCAATTAAAGTTCCTCTAACATGATGACAAAGATCTTCAGTAAGATAGTTTTCTTTTTCAGTGTTAAAGCAGGTTGGCTACCTATGATCATATTTTTTTGATATTTAAATAAAAATTCTATTAATTTCTGGTTCAGCAAGACAGAGTTCATCCAGAAGCATATTGTACTTCGTAATAATGTATAGAACAATATGTCTATTAAAGTAAAGCAATGAAATTATCTAGGGAAGTTGAAACATTTTAAAAGAAACCTTGTAGTCATTTTCTATGAACTCAATTAAGGCCAGACTGCAGTGGATAAGCCACTTGTGGTGGGTTGACCCTGGCTGGATGCCAGGTGTCCACCAAGCCACTCTATCACTCCCCTTCCTCAGCTGGACAGGGGAGAGAAAGTATGACAAAAGGCTTGTGGGTGGAGATAAGGACAGGAAGAGATTATTCACCAAGTACCACCACCAGCAAAACAGACTCAACTTGGGGAAATTAGCTTAATTTATTACTAATCAAAAGTCAGAGTAGGGTAATGAGAAATAAAACAAATAAAAAACATCTTAAAACTCCTTTCCCCTACCCCGCCATTCTTCTTGAGCATAATGTCACTCATGAATTCTCTACCTCCTCCTACTGAGAAGTGCAGGGAGACAGGGAATGGGGGTTTAGGTCAGTTCATCACATGTTTCTTCTGCTGCTCCTGCCTACTCAAGAGGAGGACTTCTAGCACTTCCCCTGCTCCAGTGTGGGGAACCTCCCATGGGAGACAATCCTCCACAAACTCTTCCAACATGAGTCCTTCCCATGGGCTGCGGTTCTTCACAAACTACTCCAGCATGGATCCCTTCCACGGGGTGGAGTCCTTTAAGAACACGGTGCTCCATCATGGGTCCCACATGGGGACACAAGCCCTGCCAGGAAACCTGCTCCAGCATGGGCTCCTATCTCCATGGGTCTACAGGTCCTTCCAGGAGCTTTCTTCAGCATACCTTCCCTCCTGTGGGCACATCCATCTGCTCTGGTGAGAAGTCCTCCACAGACTGCAGGTGGATATCTGCTCCACCATTAACCTCCATGGGCTGCAGAAGGACAACCTGCTTCACTGTTGTCTTCACCATAGGCTGCAGGGGAACCTTTCCTTTGATGTCTGGAGTACCTTCTTCCCCTCCTTCTTCACTCACCGTGATGTCTAAAGAACTATTTCTCTCATGTGTTCTCATTCTTCTCCTAGGCTGCAGTTGCTGTGTCTTGCAGTAACTTTTCCCACTTCTTAAATAAGGGTGCTACCCAGAGGTGTTACCACCATCAGTGATGGGCTCAGCCTTGGCCAGCAGCAGGTCCATCTTGGATCCAACTGGCATTGGTTCTATCAGACATGGGGGAAGCTTCTAGCAGCTTCTCACAGAAGCCAGCCCTCTACACACACAAACACACCCCACTAACAAAACCTTGCCATGCAAACACAATACAAGCTATACGGAAATTGTTTTCAGCAATCTCATAATGGAGTACTTAATGATCACAGGTACAAATGCTACCTGTTGTTACAATTTAGGATGCTCAGCTATATTTTTCTTATAGTATGTACACATTTATGGATTAGACTGCTGGTTAGGATGCTGATAGCTTCAGTGTGAGAAAGGAACTGATTTTGTTCAAAAATTAATCTTTTCCTGTAGTAACAGAGAGAGCAAGAAACAAAAATAATAAGCCAGGGTGGTTGCTAGGGTGCTTATGTCAGTGCAAAATAAACCCCTGTATTTACAGAGAAGAACAGTTATTTAAAAAATATTAAAGGAGATGTTTTGATAGATGTCAATTAAAACAAATAGACACAAATTGTCTATTTGTTGTGTGTGACTGACCAAGCAGATGATCTGCTATCTAAAATGCAAGCTTCGGGGCCTATTCTTGGAAAGAAAGAAAACAACAAAAAATCTTCATATTTTGTATTCTTGCTCAACAACGTATTCTGATTAGGTCACTCCTTGACTGTAAGAATGTTTATGGCTCTATTTGAACCCAGGCATTGAGTTGCAAGGCTAGCTACTTCTGACAGCTGTATTTCTAAAAGATGTGAATAATTCCCATATTTTGATTAATTTAAGTGTACTCTTGTAGTGGATTGGCCATGACTAGCAGTCAAGCACCCACACAGCCATCCATTCTCTTTCTCTCTGGTTCCCATCCTTCCCGGCAGCACAGGGGAGAAAATATGAAAAACAAGTGCAAGAGAACTCATGGGGCAAAATAAAAGCAAGAAACGCATTCCCCGGTTACTTTCATGGGCAAAAAAATTGATTTTACTTGGGAAATTTATTTTCATTTGAAATATTTACTTACTAATTCAGATGTCACGAAAAAAAACCAAATAGCTAGGGAAAGCACCTTTCCATCCTTTCCTAGACTTAACTTCACTCCAAGCACCCTCATCTCCCCTTCCCAGTCTCTACTCTCCTTGTTCTTACACTCTGTCCCTTAGGTGAGGGGACAGGCAAGCACAGGGGGTTGATGTCAGGGTACAGCGATTTCCTTCTTCTGCTCCTTGTTCCTTACTCTTTTTTTTTTTCATTGCTCCTTCCTTCTTCTTCATTTTCTCTGTTCCAGCATGTTACTCAAGTGCTTCAATCACTTTGGGGATGACCCTTCTCCACCATAGAGCACCAACTACTGGTCTACCTGTTGTCAGCACTCTTTTTAATGCACCCCACGAGACCATTGGCCTTCTTGGTCACAAGGGCACCTTGCTGCCTGATCAACTTGTTGTCCACCAGGACTCCCAGGTCTCTCTCTGCAGAGCTGCTTTCCAGCAGGTCAACCTATAGCACTTTGCATCTATCTCTCCTAGGGAGTTTAATAAATGTCAGTATGAGAAATACTTTTTCACAAATATGAACATGGAGGCACAAAAATAGGAAAAAAGCAATAATAATCTGGGATAAAGCCAGACATCTGAGTCCCAACCCAGAAAACAAATCTTACAGATGTCAACAAATCAGTTTAGTCACATAATGTTTCTGACCAGTGAATAAAAAGAAAGGAATGCTTTTTCTGAAGCAGGTATTTTGACAATTTTAAGCCTGTCTTACAAAGAGGTGGATCATGCCCTAGACTCCACTGAATATATAAACCAGATTTTATTGACTATGAAGTAAGACCTCCATGAAAAGCTTGGATAGACACATCTAAACTCTTTACTTAGTGAGACAAATCCCATCTTAAGACTTTGAAATCATTATGCAATACATTAAACACTTTTTAACTTCATTCCTCTTCACTAAAAGCATAAATGAAAGTCATTTTAAGAACTGCCTCGTTTTCTTGAAAGCTTTATATTACTGCATGTCCTGTTTTTTTCTGGTTTTTTGTTAGTTTTGGGGTTGTTTTTTCTCATTTTTACCAGAAAATTAATAGCCTAAGAAAACCTAGATCGAGAGAAACTGTAGTTTAGCAAGGCAATTTTTTATTTTCAGTAAGGAGTTTATATATTTTTCACTAGAACCACTTCTAAAAATTATTTTACTTTGACTTGTATTTGCTACATAGTTATAACAACAAATTAATTTGATTATTACTGCTGCTTACTCCTCTTTCCATATGCTTCGTTCCCCTTGTGGATTGCAATATATGCAAATATCAGCCTATAATTTCTCTGTGCACCATGAATCTAATATCCTGTGATGGAATGCTAATTTAATTGAACTTACTTCGAAGTGGATGTTGAGCTGTCATTCCAACAAAAATTTCAATAAATCTTGTCTAAATCCTGTGTAGTTCCTTAAAGAATAGTCTTTGTAAGCTCAGAAACCTCTTCATTAATTTATTTTGATAGGTTTAGACATCACAAGAGAACTTATTGTATCAAACAAATATTCAAACACAAGTTTTCATGCTAGGGGGAAAAAAAACCTTGAGTATTATTTTCTTTAGCTCAGTGTTTCCAAGAATATGAGCGTTGTAAATGGTCAATGTAAATCTAGAACTGATGTAGGTGGCTAAAGACAAAAGGCTGTATTTCAGAACTAATTTCTGTACCTGTTATTTGTAATTAGGCCTCTACAAACCACTTATTAAAGAAAAATGAACATAAATTGGATATATTGTGTGGTGACAGAAGCATGATTTCTTTACTGAAATTTCCATTTCTAACAGTGAGACCCAAAAACCTTCTAGGAAGATTTTGCATGACCCTGCCCCATAATGCTTGAGATCCCCTGTCCTGATATCATTTTCTAGGACTGATTGGCTGGCTTTACCATCAAAGTGTAACTGACTGACAGCACAAACTATTCATGAGTCTTGGAAAGGTCAAAAAGATGCATCTGGAATATATATTTGCAATTGAACTTCTGCTTGAAAGGTGAATTAAATAATGGAACTGTAAATAAGGGGGTGCAACAGAATATAAATGAGAAAGAAACTCTGAAAGACTTCTGAGAAGTCTCTTCAGTAGGACAGGAAAAGGACTTGTATCTAAGGCATTTATACAAGGATTCATTTCCAAATTTTTCTGACTAATTCAAGCCTCTGAAACATGGTGCTTATCTTTCCAAATTTTCTGCTATAGCAGCTATACAGCTCCTGTACTACACCTATAACTACAAGATTTTTCATGGTCATTGTTATTGTCTAAAATATAGCAAACTTTAAGAATGAGAGATGTAATTCCCCCAAAATAAGACAAATTCTGAGAATATATAGACTTCATAACTGAAAGGCTACCGTGTTGAAATTGAAAGTTTAACACAATCACAGATTCACAGAATGATTTAGGGTGGGAAGTGACCTCTGGAGATCATCTAGTCCAATCCCCTACCAAAGCAGGTCCACCTAGAGCAGGTTGTACAGGAACATATCCACATGGGTTTTGAATGTGTCCAGAGATGGAGACTCCACCACTTCTCTGGTAAGTCTATTCCAGTGCTCTGCCACTTTCAAAGTAAGGAAGTTCCTCCTCATGTTTATATGGAACTTCTTATGTTCAAGTTTGTGCCCATTACCTCTTCTCCTGTCACTGGGCACCACTGAAAAAAGACTGGCTTCTTGACAACGACCCTTTAAGTACTTAGAATTATAGAATCATAGGCGTTGATCAGATCTCCCCGTAGTCTTCTGTTCTCCAGACTAAAAAGACCCAAGTCCCTCAACTTTTCTTTGTAAGAGAGATATTCTAGGCCCCTAATCATCTTTGTAGCCCTCTGCTGTATCCTTTCCTTCTTAAACTGGGAAAGCCAGAACTGGACACAGTACTCCAGAGGGGGCTTCACCAGGGGAGAGTAGAAGGGGAGGATAACCTCCCTTGACCTGCTGGTCACAATCTTCCTGATACACCCCGGGATGCCACTGGCCTTCTTGGCCACTGGGGAACATTGCTGGCTCATGGTCATACTGTTGTCCACCAGGACTCCCAGGGCTTTTTCCTCAGAACTGCTCTCCAGCAGGTCAGCCCCCAACCTGTACTGGTGCAGGGGGTTATTCCTTGCCAGGTGCAGCACCCTACACTTGACCTCGTTGAATTTCATCAGGTTTCTCTCTGCCCAATTCTCTAGCCTGTCCAGGTCTCACTGTATGGTGGCACAGCCTTCTAGTGTGTCAGCCACCCCTCCCAGGTTTGTGTCATGATCGGGTCATTGATGAATATATTGAAGAGGATTGGAGCAGGTACTGACCCCTGGGGAACACCACTTGTTACACACCTCCAACTAGATCCTGGGCCACTAATCATGATCCTCTGAGCTCTGTCTTTCAGCCGGTTTTCAATCTACCTCACTGTCCATTCATCTAACCCACACTACCTAAGCTTATCTATGAAGATGCTGTGGGAGACTGAGACAAAAGCCTTGCTGAAGCCAAGGTAGACAACATCCACTGCCTTCCACTCATCTATCCATCCAGTCATGCCATCGTAGAAGGCTGTCAGGTTAGTCAGACATGATTTTCGCTTGGTGAATCTCTGTTGACTGCTTCCGATAGCTTTCTTTTTCTCCATATGCTTTGTGATTACACCCAGAATGAGCCAGGGATTTTTCCAGGGATGGAGATGAGGCTGAGCAGCCTATAGTTCCCCAGGTCCTTTTTCTTGCCCTTTTGGGAGATTGGAGTGACATCGGCTTTCCTCCAGTCCTTGGGCACCTCATGTGTTCCCCAGGACTTTTCAGAGGTGATGGAGAGTGGCCCAGCAATGACTTCTGCCAGCTCCCTCAACACTCGCAGGTGCATCCCATCAGAACCCGTGGACTTATAGATATGTAGTTTACTTAACTGTTCTCTAACTTGATCTTCCTCAACTAAGGGGAAGTCTTCCTTCATCCAGACTTTTTCTGTTACCTCTAAAGTCTGCAGCTCCTGAGGGCTAGCCTGAGCAGTGAAGGTTGAAGCAAAGAAGGCATTCACCAACTCTGCCTTCTCTACATCCTCTGTCACCATGGCATCTTTCTCATTCAACAGCAGGCCCACATTTTCTCTCATTGTCCTTTTGCCTCCAATATAGCTGAAAAAAACCTTTTTGTTGACTTTGACATCCCTTGCCAGTTTTAATTCCAAGGACTCCTTGGCTTTCCTCATTTCATCCCTGCATTGTCCAACAGCATACTTGTAATCTTCACAGGTGGTCCACCTTAAAGAGGATGATCTGAGAGAGATACTGGTACATTATGGGACACTTCCAGGATAAATAGCCATCCTCAAGCAACTAGATAATCATGAAATGAAATTAATAAACTTGTGGGGTTGTTTAGGTTTGTCTCCAAAGAAATACAGTGGAGGAGAGTTGGAAGCATACTGATGCAAAAGACTGCACAATAGAAATGAGGAAATAATACAAAAGCCAGAAAAGTAGATTAGTATCACTATCTCATAAAGGTATGTCTATAATTTTTAGGCTTCAGAATTACATTTATGCAAAAGTGCAACTTTCACACTGACTGTCACAGAATCTTGAGTGTCAAGGCAAGGTGAACAGGACTTCCAATACATCCTACGAAAACTGAATAGCAAGCTGTTTATCCTCAGTTCATCAGTGTCAGCTCTGACAGGACTTGAATCTGTGATCAAAGGGGGCACATAAGCCAAAGTTATTAGTGGTATAACTGAGCAAGTACAAGCAAATCTAAGTATTTCCCCGAGGAGTTTACTGGAAAAAATACAGAATATAAAGTAATGCTTTCCAGCTTTGAATATTGCAAAACCCCACAAAGACTATATTACATGTGTAAAGGATTTGGTCAGTTTGGTCATATTTTCTTTGATTATTATTGTATCTTTCCACAAATGTTTGAATGATTGAAGAAAAACTGACTATTTGATTTCTACAAACATGACATGTTATTATCGTATTATATTATATTGTTTGTATATTATATTCTGAATTGTATTGTATTATATTGTATTGTATTATATTGTATTACAGTACATTAATTATATTAGTTATAGTTATTACATTATTTGACACCAAATATTTGTGTTCGGATGTGTGGATCTTTTACTTACATGTGGACTAATTATACAAAAGATTTTACTCCTGCCTCTTACAAACTATTCTTGAAATCTCACATATTTATATTCTTTCAAGACTTCCACTACCAAAGACTAACAAAGCCATATTTAATTTTTTCTAGGTTCTCATTAAATATTTGTAATTAAATCCAATTCTACTCAAGTCAAGCAAGGTTAGGAAGATCATGGATTTGGATTATTTTAATGGAATCTGGATTTCATCTGTTGATATACTTCTCATCAGCACACTAAATATTGACACTACCTTACACTGACATGAAGAGCTAAACTTTTCTAGGATACATATACAGCTGACAGTTACATATATCTTCAAAACAGAGTTAGCAACTGCACTGAAACTGAAAATACATGATGTATGCCATGGATCCTGTGCCTTCATTTTTCAGATTTTCACTCTCTTCTTGTCAGGCTCTTTGGCCTTCTTTCCAGTAATTCCAGCTAACTGTTATTTTTTGTATATTAATAAAAGCAAAATTTAATATGTTGTAATATAATGCTGTCTCATTACGTAATGTAAGTAATTTTTGTTTTAATTAAATAAATTTCTGAAACTTCTTGGTTTATATCCTCAAAAGTTTTTAGGAAGTCCACAATTACTTTCCTCTTCTGCTGATTTTTATTTAGCGTAACGAATTGTTAAGCATTTTTCTTCTACTCTTTTTTAGATTGTCTCCAACTGGTGCATAAATTTCTGGACATATGGTAACTTAAATGAGACAAAATACCAAGTTGAAAACTTGCTAGTCCTGGGAATGTCAGCCATTTATTTTATATATCTTAGAGATTATGCTATTCAAAGATCACAATATGATATTAGGAAATTTTTTTTAAAACAGCATGATTTTTTCCCATGTGTGTTCAACTTGTGATCCACAATAACCCCATTTTTTTTTTTTGCAATACATTGGATTTTTTTTTTCTATAAAATATGATTCTGTGATTTTTCAGACTAAATCAAGATTTTCCTAAATCAAGATTTTCCTAAAATTAAATCTGCAGAGTTAGGACATATATAAATACATATATATTTGATCTGTTCCAACACTGAAGTCATTAATAAAATTACTACGTTGTACCAAACCCAGGAGATACACTCCAGAATTCATCATAAGAACAGCTGCATTAACATTTAGTTAACTCACAGAATGGTTGAGATTGGATGGGACCTCTGGAGGTCATCTTGTTCAACCCCCTGCTCAAGCAGTGACACCTGGAGCATGCTGCCCAGGATCATGGCCAGACAGATTTTGAGGGAGACTCCCAACCTCTCTGGGCAACCTGTAGCAATGCTCAGTCACCCTCACAGTCAAAGTGTTTCCTGACATTCGAAGGGTATCTTCTGGGTTTCAGTTTGTGCCCTGTTGCCTCTGGTCCTGTCACTGGACATCACTGAAAAGAGCCTGGCTCTGTCATCTTTGCACATTCCCTTAAGGTATTTATGTACATCAATAAGATTTCTCCTGAGCCTTCTCTTTTCTAGGGTAAACAGTGCCAGCTCTTTCAGCCTTTCCCCACATGAGAGCTGACTTATTTTCTTAATCATCTTTGTGGGTCTTTGTTGGATTCTCTCCAGTATGTGCATGTCCCTCTTTTACTGGGGACCCTAAAACTGGACACAGTATTCTAGGCGTGGCTTCACCAGTGCTCAGCAGAGGGAAAGGATAACATCCTTAACCTGCTGGAAATACTTTGTTTAATGCAGCCCAGGAAACCATTATCCTTTTCTGTGACAAGGGCACACTGCTGGCTTATGTTCAACTTGGTGTTCACCAGGATTCTTAGGTCCTTTTCTGCCAAGCTGCTTTTAGCTGGGTGGCCTCCACCATCTATTGGTGAATGGGTTTATTCTTCCTAATATGTAGGACTTCACACTTGTTGAACTTAATGACATTCCCATTAGTCCACTTCTCCAGCCTGTCGAGACAGCTCTGGATAAAAGCACAACCCTCTGGCTTATCAGTCGCTCCTACGAGTTTCATGTCATCAGCAAACATATTAACAGTACACTCTGTCCCATCATCCACATCATTAATTGAGATGTTAAACAAGACTAGAGTCTTGACTCCTGGGACCTCCAACTAGACTTTGTTCCACTGGTCACTGCCCTCGGGGCCAGTCCATTCAGCCAGTTTCCAATCCACCTAACAATCTGTTCATCCAGCCCATACTTGAAAAGCTTCTCTATGAGGATCTTGTGGATACTTAGGCCCCAGTGTACACTTTTTATGTTTGTTATTATGTAAAGAAGAAAAGACAAAAATATAAAAATAAGGTTGGAATTCTAATTCAAGAATAGAACTGAATGCAGAACTGAGAGGCAAAGATAAGAAACCCAGGGAGAAATGATGTTCACTGGGACTCAGAAAAATTTAAAAAGCTTCACCAAACACAAAACTCTTACCTTCCTGAGAGGTAAAACAGAGAGTTATTAATCAGATATTTCTATCTGGACTTATCTAAAATAAGTCCATTTAATGCCTCATTCCAATGTAAAGAAATTATTGGGAGGGGGAGGTAGAAGGTAAAAAAAGTTGTGGTTTTCCTGTATTTGATACTTGACTTATTACTTGTTGCATAGACAGATTCTAATCCACTGAATTCACAAGAAAACTGAATTTTATTGGAAATCACAGAATCATAGAATGGTTTGGGTTGGAAGGGACCTTAGAGATCATCTAGTTCCAACCCTCCCACCATGGGCAGAGACACCTCCCACTAGACCAGGTTGCTCAAAGCCCCATCCAGCCTGGTCTTGAACAGCTCCAGGGTTGGGGCATCCACAACTTCCCTGGGCAACCTGTTCCAGTGCCTCACCACCCTCACTGTAAAGAATTTCTTTCTGGTGTCTAATCTAAATCTTTTCTCTTCCAATTTAAAAATGTTGCCCCTTGTCCTGTCACTACACTTCCTGACAAAAAGTCCCTCTCCAGCTCTCCTGTAGGTCCCTTCAGATATTGAAAGGATGTTTATAAGGTCTCCCAGGAGACTTCTCCAGGCTCCCTTCTCTTCTCCAACTCCTGCATAATTTTCCATCTTTAAAACCACTGGTATGTGTACAGTGCTTCTGGATTTGTAAACAGATGTAGAAAGAAAATGAAACAATTTCTGAACATGTTGTTGAATTAACAAAATTAACAGTGAAATATCATCTCAGAGTTAAATGGTGAGCTGGCCATGAAGTGTACTTCATAACATTACACGAAAATAAGCACTAACTGTGATCTATTTAACCCTAAAATAGACACAAAACATTGCACAGCCGGAAAGCAATAGTAATAGTGATCAATTATTTCAGAGTAGCAGTTTTACATACTTGTAAAATATATGAATGGTAAAACAACTAGGAAATAACATTTGGATGTGAGCTTCTGTAGTGAACCAGAGTTGCAGCACATACATATGTGGTTCATTTACCAAAGGATTTCTGAATAACCTTGCAAATGACAACACACAGTCCACTGAAAAATTATAGCAGCTCTCCAGCTGTTTAATTTAGGATATGATAAATGGCATGCTGTTTGGATTTCTTTACAACTAGAAAGGATGAGATTCAAAATCAAGCTGAATGTCTGCTCTTTCTGTAATTTCACAGTAGGGTTATCAGAGACTATTCACTCTGGTCTAATTGAAGAAAAGTCCAGTGCTGTTGGAATACGTATTTGTGAAGTAAATGTTTCATTTCACGAGAAGACAAACTGTTCTTTGTCTCATACTTGAAATAATCACAGTAACACCTCTACAGAAAGGAGGTAATATGCTAGAATACTCATCTAAGTGTGGTATGTGCAAAGTTGATGCTTATGAAGCTTAATGCATTCATACAACAGGAACTCCATGAAAGACATTTGAGACCTGTGACGTCATTCCTTACCGACTGCTGTGTAATGGCAGGACTGATAAACTAATGGAGGACATAGCAAAATGAAGTCATGGCTCACAGTAAACAAAAACATTTTTACATTCTTACGACTGGCAAACAGTGCTACGAATCTTTTCTTTCATAATTTTGTACCAATATCCAGTAATCATGATGATATTTTACGAAAGCCTAGAACATACAGTCTGCTCATGTCTCTAATCAGTTAATACCTAGAAGGACACAGTCTGAAATCAGGTTATCTTTGAAGAAACTATATAAGGAAAAGAAGTTTGGATTCACCATCTGTTGGTGAGACTGCACATCCTAGATATTTATTTCTAAATCAGAATGATATGAGGTTTTTCCCAATTAGAAGTAAAATGATTTGAAAGGTTTGAAGAATTCTATTTCCACCTTTATCAAAAGCTTTGTTTAGAAGCGCCAATGCCTGTTTTCACATGATTGGACTTTAACCCATCAAGAGCCAAGAGTTTGAATAATAATCACCATCTAAAACAGAGTTTATGTGTAGTGTCTTTTCATTATCAGATTATAGGTTCCAGATAATTTCACTCTCCATAGAGTTAGATGAGGGTATTTATGGGTATTGAGATGGAAAATTGGGTGATATTTTATGCTATTTTCAGATCTATTTCAAAATCTCTCAAATTCTTACCAAACTAATAGCAAGACATGTTCACAGGAATGCATCTCTGATTGAAAAGTTATATTCCTAGCAGTAAACAAATACTCAGAGTAGTACAAAATAATAGTGATCTATTATTTGTCTCCAATCAATCATCATATTTTTGTGATCTTTGTATAAGGGAATACAAGATAGTTTAACTCCTTGATCTTTGATCTTGACTGCAACAGAGCCCCGGAACTGAAGGAAGGGTTCCTTCCAGAACTAACTATTATGACATAAAGTAAGTCCAAGATTTCAGGAAAATTCTTATCTGCTCAATTAGGGCAGGTCATGCTGTACTGCTGAAACTGCTGGAATAAGTGTTTATACAAAAGATCTATCTCACACTCTCAAAAATCCAATGGCTTCATTGCTTTAACTTGGCTGAGAAATAATAAAAACTGACTGCCAAGTGCAACAGCAATCACAAGTACACATCTGGGTCTTACTCAAATCTCAATTATATTTGTGTAAATTAAAAATAACTTTATTGAGGTCATTACATTCAAAGTAATGTAAAGCCAATGTAAGTTTAGAATTAGGCCACTTGTTTAAAAAAAAATAATAATTATCTAGTAAGAATATATCTTGCATAGATTTTGTCGTACTCTTCTTGAATAATTTCCTAAATCATAAAGTTGTATTTGTGTAACATTTATTAAATGCTAAGTCATAGTATAGTATACATTAAATTATTTTGTTTGAAGCTCTCCCATCCTAAATCAGCTAAAAGACAATATATGCTTGGCTGTTCCTTTAAAACAGGTTTTGCTATTCCACAGCTCAAAATTACATAGATAGTAATTTCAACTCTACATGAGACCTGCAATGAAATGACATGCTAGAGGTCAGATACCTGATCAGCAATATAGACAAACACCTGAGCCTGCAATAAATAGAATGTTTCATTTCACCTGAAAAAGTATGTTTATATTTCACCTATGCTTTGACCCCTCTCTTGGATACTATTCATTCAGTCCAAAAAAACCTGCCCTTAATGAGCATCATGTGTTGGCAAGTCTGCACTACTTCCCACATCAATACAGCCATAAGAGTCACAGCAGCTTACAAAACGTGTGGAAGATAAGATACAGGGGTCTATATTTCAAAATATCCTTGGTCTTCGTTGAACAATTATTTTGCATAATTACAACCATTTGTATTGATTAAGCTCTCTGATAACTGAAGACTTAACTCCTAATAAAATTTTTTTGGATCCTTTCAAGTGATGTGTCCTGCCTTAGTCTTTCAACACATGCACACACACTATACACAAATGCAAAAAAAAAAAATAATCTCACCTCTTATCTTCCACTCTATTACTTATTCTAAATCAGTCAAACAGTTGATAAGTGCAGTATTGAAGTACAACTATAATAACAGTTGAAGTACAGTTGAATTTGAATTATAGTTTGATACTTTACAAAGGCTGTATCTCATCCCTCAGGCTGGGGATTACAAGCGTACAGATTCTTTCTATTTATAACATTTGTAAATGATTCAGGACATTGGTTAGTATTTTAGAAATAGAGAAAGAGTCATATCTTTTCAATGCATACAGTTAGAAGCCAGTTCCAGGAAGACAAATTCTATTTTTTCACTGTAAACTGGAGAGTAGCCATGAGGCTTTCATTCAAGCTTCACCAATTGATTGTTATCTTTTCTGGAGTTAAACTGCTTGCTATAATTAGTGCTGCCCCCAGGTAGTTGTAAGTTTTACAAACAGCATTTACTCAGCATGTCGTCATAGGTCTCACTGGCCATGATAACAGCATGGGGTCACATTAATACAGATTAAATGTTCTTGAAAAATTTCTTCACTATTAAATTTATCTCTCCAGCTATTTTGACTTACAAATAAGTCTGTTATAGAAATAGGGAAAAAGAAAACCCTCACCAATTGCAGATAATGTTTGTCCTCTTGCAATTGTCTTGAATTACCAATGTGCTATTCATTCTTATTCATGCCTTTATTTTATACAGATCAGGCTTCATCTTTCAAGTGCTGTAAATTTATAATAAAGTTTTTTCAAGCCAGTATTTAAAATGCCTGTTAGAGTACGCCATATTTAAATGGCTGCCCACAAAGGAAAAACACTTGTTCAACTGTTGTCTTGGTTTCAGCAATATACATTCCATTACTCTTTCCAGTCCATCACATCTCATCTCAGCCACAGCAATATAAAATTAATACTAACATTTAATTTGCTCTTTTTACTGTACCTGAAAGCACAAAGATAGGCTAACGCATCTTGTTTTCACCCCAGTTAACAGGTGAAATTTGAAGAGCTAGTGGATATGTCTAAAGAGTTTTTGCAGTCTCCTGGAATAGTTGTAGAGGTTTTTCCAGGCCAAAAAGAACACAGTACATACCCAGTATATCTGATATGTGTCTAGACACATCTGATGCCTATGAGAATCTGGCAAGCTATAATTTCAGTCATGCCCAACTTTTACTCCAGAGACAGCTAGTTGACTCTCTCAGAGCAGAGAAGGCCCAGGAGTAGACTAACATGAGTGTAATTTGCATAGTCAGTGGACCAATGCCCTGCAGCAAAACTGGGAAAGAAACTTACTCTGTGGCCACGCTCATTTCTTAATCCTTTGTCTTCATGTCATATCTGCTACTTTGGAATTTAAGACAATATTAAGATATCTGCTAAAAATTATGAGGTAACTGATACACAAAGTCAGTGACTGAATTAGAATGAGAAGTCTGGTGGGTCTTAAGGGGCTTCAATTACTTTGGTTAATTGGTTGGAAAATTAGTAACTCTTTTTAAGGCTGAAAGGCTGAAGAATCAGCTTTCCCAAGGACAATCACACGCCTCCTCAAAATGCAACATGTAGATAACATCTTTTGTTTTCTCTCACAGAGTTGTACAGAACTGTGAATTTTTTTCTAGATACAAGTGTGCCTATAGCATAATATTCATAAATATTTTTACTGCTGGGGAGGGAAAGAGAAAATGCATATTAATGGAAGATTCAGACACAAGAATTGTATGACAAAATCACCTATATAGCATATATTATAGAACAAGTTAAGACTGCATATCTCATTTCCAGGCCTCAATACAATGTCTACATAACCTCATTTCTCAGCCTTTCAATTTTATCTCTGCTATGTTCTCAAATGTGTTACAAGAACATTCTCATAATCTAATTTAGTACTGCTAAACATCGCTTTAAAAATCAGCAGCTGCACTGCTTATTAAATAGTTATTTTTTATGTAAGTGGGATTTTGCATTGTTGATAATCACTGTACACCAGCAAAAAATGGGATATTAAAACTATAGCAGTCATGTAAGCATCATTTCAGTAATGACTCATGTCATTTCTCTGGTGTCCTGACCTCACTGTGCCTCCCTAGATCAAGTCTGGCATTATGACACTGATATCTTTAACACTAACAGGTCTCTTGAGACAAATTGAGGCAGCTTGAGATGATCTCAGAATATTCAACATCCAGGTCTTGAATAGATTCTGATTCATGAGGAGGATACTTCCGACAGTCAAGCACTGTCCTCTAAAGTGAGCTCTAAGTCTCAGAGGTGGTTAAAGAGTAAAAAAAGCAGGTAGAAGTCAGAAAAGCTTGAGCCTTCTTTGTATGACACTTGGCCTGATTAATGTTAGTGAATATGTTATGGGCCAATAGAGCAGTCACTCACAAATTCGCGATACGTTGATTTTGTATTCTTCCCATGAGGTTAGGATAGCTTTTGCAGTTGTGTTAGGTCAGCTTTGCACAAAAAAAAAAAAATGGAAAAAAGAAGTGCCATTTAGGACACACATAGGTTATTCATTGCATTGATGGAGAGACAGAAAATATGAGGTTTTCAACCTTCTTTATATGTACCTTGAGGCCTTGTCCAAAACCAAAGCTGCAGTGTACTTGTCCTCGAACTAATAATGAAGACATTACAATTGAAATATAGAACTTAAAGCAGGATAAAATTAAGAGTGGGTGTTTTCTTGCAGGCAGATAAAAAGATACAAAGTAAATAGCAGAAGGTTGCAAAAGATTTTGTCTCAGAGCCAGATATTCAGCAGTTTTACAAATTTTATGCTAAATTAAACAAAAATGTGACACAGGAGAATTCATCGGTACTCTGTTGTAGAATATTCTTAACTCAAGGCCTTTAAAAGTGCCAAGAGGTTAGTACAGGCTTTTCCACTGGTTAGCTCTCTAAAACTTTAAATTACCTTATCACAATAATAAACTAAAGCTCAATCTTAAGTGCTCCTGTGGGAATGGATGTCAGAAAGGATTATTATGGGTTTTGAAGACAGTGACCTCTTGGCCATACATTTTAGTTTAATTTGGCTAAGTAATAGTAATAAACTGTTATAAAAAAATGAATATTTAATAGCATAAATACAATTAGATGTGTGTTGTTATTTTTGATTAATGATCTAAGTCTGATTCTCCTTGATTTAAAAAAAAAAGTTATGTATTCATACATAACACCATTTACATGCAAATACCTTTTAAAAGATAGGTCTATTACATTCTAAATTGAACATATAGCAAAGGACTGCTTTAGAAGACATAAAGGCAAAGAGAGGGTGATACACTAAAGAGCAATGTGTGTCTGTTTCCTTTATAAGCCAGCATTTTAAAAACAAGTGCTATGAGGCCTCTGCAACTGAGTCTTAGAGTTGTAATCGTGAACTCCTGCCTCTTCTCAAATTTTTTGAGATAGTGTTGTGACTTAAACCCAGCTGGCAGCTAGGCCCTGCAGCTGTTCATGTAGTTCTCCCCTTTCCTCCAGAAAAGCAAGGAGAAGAGGGGAAAAAAAGAGAGGAAAGGGAAAAAATGTCATGGGTTGAGATAAAGACAGCTTAATAAAACAGCAGAAAAAGGAAAATAAAAATAGTAATAATAGTAATATCAACAGTAATAGTAATAGTAATAGTGACACAGCTCACTCTCACCACTTGGTGAATTGGTACCTTCCCAAGCAGTGATCTCAGGCACCCACCACCCAGCTAAACCCCATTTATATACTGAGCATGACGTGTATGCTACAGAATATTCCATTGGCTATTTCATCGTTCTGTCTAGGCTCCTTCTCAGCTTCTCCAGGAAACTGAAATAAGAAAGAAAATTAACTCCGTTCTGGCTGAAACTGGGAGAGACAGTTAACAGATACAGTCTAGGAAGAAGTCTTCTGACAGGAGAGAAAAAAAAAAAATAAGGCAGCTGCTTATTCTCTCTTCATACCTACTCGGCCAACTGAAAACAAATCATAAATTAAACCTAGTGAATATACTTATCACATAGGCCATAATTAATTGAAGGTCCAGTCTTGAAGAGGTTGTCTTGAGGATGAGGGGTTCCAGCTACTATATCACTGTACTTTTTAAAGCATGTTGTTGCTTAGATGAGAGTGACTAAACATTGCATCCATCTATTTATGGGTTTGATTGCGACAATTAATTTGAGACTCTCAAAGAACTGCAGTAATTATCGACCTGGCTCTTCTCACTATGAAATTTCAATACTATTGACTGAGGTGATGAATAAAATCATGTGTCTGTAAGGCTTCAAATGCACTTCTGGAACCTGGCTGGTGCTCCAAAAGATGTTTGCGTAATGAAACAAAGCCAATGAACGTGATTCTCAGAAATCGGAGTACATCAAAGTGCTTCAAATCAGCTGAATCCCAAGATCACTCGATAGCACTTCTTTAGTATTTTATTTGCATAAGCATAAGAGACTTTGGGATTTTGGATACTGGCCACAAGCACAAAGAAAACAATAGTGCTCCTCTTTTTTTCAGAGGTCAGTGTGATACACAAATAGCTGAGCAAACTGGCAAAACCACAACCTTTGCAATAATTTTTGCGAGAGCAGAATCATGGAACTTCAAGTGCTACAGCACACTGAGAGTGAAATGTTGAACACCAGTGAATGAAATGGTATCTTGCAATGGGGTTTACCACACATCCAGTGCTGCTATACTCAACCTTATTACCTCTTGTGTTTAAATCTGTAACATGCAAAGAATGCTCATAATTCAGCAGCAGCTTCATTTTAACCATTGTCATTGTGTGGAATTTTAAACTGGGCATAAATACCAACGAGAATCAGATAGTTTTCTTTCTGAATCATTAAGTTTATATAAAGAAGCTGGTCTCCAAAATATGATCAGAAATTACATATATGTATATTTCTACTACATGTACAATCACGCATTATAGATAAAGTGCTTATAAAATGAAAGTTTTATTTTGAAAAAAATTATTTTTGAAACATTTTCTGACAATGGAAAAGTAAATTTTTATTGAATTATGTTATTCCCTGTTATGATAAAGTATTTTCATATAACAATATATTATATTTTCTTCAAATGTGGGAAGTTTTATCTATATCTTTGATATACAAATCTGGGAATTCAGATTAGCTATTTCCTTTTAGGCAGCATACCTTTAAATACTTTGACTGAAAGGCTTTTCTGACAAATTTCAAGCTAAGATGTCTTAGAAAGTGATTTTGCTGATGTTCATAATCAAATGTAAAAGCAATCTATATTGAAAGTAGTTGTTTTGACTTTTTATGTATGATTGTCCTGCTGTATTCAGCACTGGTAAAGCCCCACCTTGAGTACTGTCTTCAGTTTTGGTCCCCTCACTACAAGAAAGACATCGAGGTGCTGGAGTATGTCCAGAAAAGGGCAATGAAGCTGGTGAAGGGTCTGGAGAATAAGCCTTATGGGGAGCAGCTGAGGGAACTGGGGTTGTTTAGCCTGGAGAAAAGGAGGCTGAGGGGAGACCTTATCACTCTCTACAACTACCTGAAAGGAGGCTGTAGAGAGGTGGACGTCGGTCTCTTCTCTCAAGTAACAGGCAATAGGACAAGAGGAAATGGCCTGAAGTTGCACCAGGGGAGATTTAGGATGAATATTAGGAAAAAGTTCTTCACTGAAAGTTTTATCAAACATTGAAACAGGCTGCCCGGGGAAGTGATTGAATCACCATCCCTAGGGGCATCTAAAATACAGGTAGACGTGGTGCTTAGGGACATGGTTTAGTGGTGGTTTTGGAAGTGTTAGGTTGATGATTAGATTCAATGATCTTAAAGGTCCCTTCCAACCTAGACTACTCTATGATTCTATGAATCATAGATTCTATGACTCTACTGTTCTAAGAAGAAAGACATTTTTTTTTAAGGGCTGTTGTTTGAAATATATAGATAATTGCTGGAACTAGAATAATCGTGTCATGGCATTTAAAAATCCAAACACTTGAATTCTTCCCTTTTACTTTTCACTGATTTTCAACTTTCTTCTACAAATAAACAGAAATTTAATTTATAAAACAAACAGTAATGAATTAATATATTTCCTTTAAAAATATCAAGGAATTACTCTTTTTTTTTTTCTACAGACAGTAATAATAGCAAAGTTGACAGATATTATCACTATAACATGCTTTCTGTAGTCACCTCAAGTGAATGCTGAGATTGACTATTCACATTAAAGTTCTAAGATAAGAAGCTTAACATATGGTAGGATATTGTAAGTGACACATATGACTCAAGTCAGAGGTCTGATATGTAAAGCAGGAATCAGAGATTTAAATACCTTTTCGAGAAACACACAGGACATGGAAAGGCTTTTTAAATTTTTCATTTCCTTAGTCAATATCGCTCCACCAAATTTTTCCAGAAATTTTCAAGATAATAGACCTTTTGCTTACCATTGCACCTTTGCCTATAATGAGTAACTAAGACAAGGTTCAGTATTTCTTCATTTTTGCCAGTCAGGAGAAGACAGTTTATCACTCACAGCCTGTGTACAACTATTTAGTTTCGTTAATCTGTTTAAGCACTGACCTACAGAGACTTTAACAAACAGTCTCATATATCCTGGATCTCCTTGTTTCACATGAAAAGATAAATTATGCTCATGAGCTTTTGAAATTCAAGACGGTTTGAATCCCAAATACCTTTAAAAATAAATCTTTGTAAACTTCGTAATTACATTTATTAGTCTTTAAAATAGTGAATTATATTGTTCAGAAATCACTAAAGGCTAAGGCCATCAGCAGACTGCTTCACTTAGTATATGAGCTTTGGTTGTCAGTACTCAACATGAGCCTCCAGAGAAGAGAAAATGTGGTCCAGGTGATGTATGTTTGACCAATTATGTTCTCTCACAACACCTTTCTTAGGCATACAATATTAACTAGTAATCCACAACAGTAAAATTTTAAAAATATTTTCTTTTACAAAACATCTAGTTCATCTGTGTCCTAAAATTAGCTAGGAATGTGAAATCAATTTCTCAATTGCCTGACGCTGTCAAAAGTATTAGAGGATCTTCCTTTAAAAAATATAATCACAGAACAGCCTAACTATTGTTACGTAGAAGCTCCGTTATTTCCAAACTTGACTGGGATTTTTTTGTCAAAAGGGACAAATGATTGAAAGATCTCCAGATCTGTTTTTCCTGCTGGATGATGTTTTTTAGAGCTGGGATCATTCTATATTGTTTCCAGTTGAGTACCATCTTTTCTTAAAAAATTCTCCTTCTACTGAAAATTTACTTAAGCCAGGTATTGCAGAATGTTTACTTCATTTCTTGGAGTCAGAAAAAAAAATTCCTTTTTACTGTCTTATTCCTTTCTGCAAATTGGAGAGAAACAAGCATTTCAGAGTGATCTTGCTCTGATGCGCTTTGGATTTTTATCTTTGGATAAAATGAAATTTTCTTTAAAAAACATTTTCAACACTGTTCCATTCAGATGTTGATGGTACTAAATGGCTCTATTTGTATAGGTGATGATTTCTTCCTAGGGTAATACCTTCACCTACTTCTAATGAATGTGGTCCAATTTCTCTCTTCCTCTATCTGCAGAGTTTTGGATGTACTCCAGGTGTGATTTTCCAACCTCTTTCTGTTTCAGTATCATTCTGTGTAGTATATTCTCCAACAGTTCAAGAATCCTGTCCATTCTCCATCACATTCAGTCTTGTTTGGGTAATTTCCTTTGCTTAACAAATTCTGTTTATTTTTTTATCTCCAGCTTGTTTTCATCCAGGTTTTTAAAGGGTTTTTTTAGTGTTGTTTTTTTTAATTTTTCCTTTTATTTCTATTTCATAATAGGATATTCCAATTACTCTGTCAAATTGCAAGATGAGATCTCATCCATAGTTGCATTATAAATTTCTTTCTGCTTTTATTTTAATAAACTCTATTAAAAGCATCTTTCCATCTATTTTACATAAAGTGCTGTACTTCTCATTTCTATAATAGTTATATAGTTTGCCTCCTCTGCTTGAATTAACTAAGCAGTATTGAAATCACGTAATGCTTCAGAAATAGCTGCTTTAGAAATAAGACTGACTCTAAATGTCATCTTTTCTGCTGTCGCCCATTTATTACAAATTTCAAGTGGAGTTGAAATCTTCCATATTTCCAGTCTAGTGAAATTTTTCAGTCATATTTTTCAGTTCTCATTTAATCTTTTTTTTTGGTGCTGTATATTGTTCAATGATCACTGAAAATTGTAATATCTTAAGAATGGTGGGGTACCTTGAGTCACACTAGTTTTTTAACTGGTATGCATTGTAAGGCTTGGCCCATTGAATCTAAAAACATTCAGTGACAATTAATTCAAGACAGAATATTCTTCCATGGCATACTAGTTTAGGCATGTACTTTAACAACTATGTCATCAACATTTTAAGTATTTGGCCCCAGGGAGGCAATTCAGTGACTCTAACATAAAGTTCTCTGTTGAGTCAAAGGGACTTTTTAAAAGAGAAGCAGAAAGACACAGTCCATCCAAGTAAGGTGTCTGCCTTTTTTCATTGAATGTATAAGAAGACAGCAAATTTCTTTCAAAAAGAAACTCACTTTATTAGGTCAAGTGTCTAGCTCTTTCTACTAGAGGGAAATCATAGGAAATTACTCTCAAACTTCTTGTAACTCAGTCCATCTAGCCCTCTTCACTAAAGGAGTGGAGAAAAGTACTTGACCTAATAATCTACTAGTTTGAGCATTTGCTCAAACAGGTTGTTGTGAAGGGACTTAGTCTTTTCCATAATAGCAAAGGTGGGTTGCAACCACAATTAGATTGAGTACTGCTCCTCTTCTCTCTAGTTAACTTCAGGCTACTGTGAAGCTCAGCATAAGACCAATCAGAGGAAGGAACCTTATTAGTAGCACATACAGATGTGTACAAAAAAGACTGATGCTTTCAAATTTGCTCTCAGAACCATTTTTTTTTTTAAGGACCATCTAACTGTAGTTTGAAATTAAATTTTACAATTAGACAAAAATTTTCCATCTCAGGAGACAACACATCTCAAGCACGTGGAGCAAAATCTGGTTGGCGGCCGGTCACCAGTGGTGTCCCTCAGGGCTCAGTTTTGGGACCAGTCTTGTTCAATATCTTTATTGATGATCTAGACAAGGGGATTGAATGCACCCTCAGTAAGTTTGCGGATGACACCAAACT
>JAOTQQ010000001.1:166659919-166675521 GCA_026546715.1 Gallinago undulata
ACTGAAAGAGTGGTCAGGCACTGGAACAGCCTGCCCAGGGAGGTGGTTGAGTCACCATCCCTGGAGGTATTTAAGAAGTGTGTAGACGTGGGTCTTCAGGGCATGCTCTAATGCCCAAGATTATTGGTTTGTGGTGGGGTGTTGTGCGTGGGGTTGTAGGTGTGGGGGTGGGTGGGTTGGTGGGTGGTTTTTTTATGTGGTTTTTCTGGTTTTTGTGGGTTTTTCTGTTTTGTTTTGGGTTGTGGGTGTGTTTTTGTTTTGGGTGTGGGTTTGGGGGGGTTTTGTTTGTTTGTTTGTTTTTGTGGATCTTTTTGTTTGTTTTTTGTTTGTTTGTTTGTTTTTTTAAATGTGATTGGACTCGATGATCTCAGAGGTCCCTTCCAACCATTAAGATTCTGTGATTCTGTGATTCTGTGTTTGCAAACAAAATTAAGTACATAAGGCATTTTCAGAATAATGAATACTAGATGCTCAAGTAGATGTATAATGAATTAAAGTATTTACTGTGTTAAGCAGTCCCCTAAAATAGGCAGACTAGGTTTCTTCTTGCATTTTAAGGGACTTTTAGGAAGACCATATTCTATGTCTACCACTATCTGCAGGTAAATTCTCCATTTTAATTTATTTTCTTTTCTTGGCTTTGCAAATTTCCTATAGCAATGAGTTCCATACAATTTAAGAGAAAGCATTTATTTTCATAATTTTTGAATATACTGTCTTTAATTTCATTAAATGTCTTCACTGTTCTTGTGTTTTGAGCTAAACATCATATTTTTATCTTTGCCTTTCATTAGTTTAATTTCATTTTAATGAGAATTTTTCTATGATTGTGATCATTCTTATCATAATGCAGTTCATTTAATGCACATTGGACTCTCCAGTCTTCACTAATGTGACATACTTTATGAGAGACACAACACAGCTTTGATACTGGAGTAATTTACTACTATTTCTCTGTACACTGTGTACGAGTCTATAGCACTAAAATTAATGTGTGTAATCTCTTATTATAAGAACTGTATTTTTTTATATGAAGATTATATAGGTATATAAACACATGTGGATATATGTTCATAGCAGCCCAAAACTTGGTCCTGATGCTAAGTGCCACATACTAACTTGTGTCCACAGTCCTAAGAACTATACCCTTTAGAGAAGATTTTTCTTTGAATAAATTAGTTGAAAAGCCTGAAAGCAGAAGTCACAGCTGCAGTTAACTATTAAGCAGCATGGGCATTCAGGGTACAGTGATTTCCTTGGCACTCTCTTGCTTTCAATGCAGTTATACCCAGATTAATCAAAATTCATGTCTAAAGAGTGCCACTCATTTTTGTGTAATCCTAACTCAACTGGAGTGAGTCTTGGTGGAACCCTGCTTAGAGTGACTCAGAGTATGTGATAATGTCACATAAAAAGGTTTATCTGGGACAGTGGACTCTGGCATTATTTAAAAATTGAGAGGCGTGTCAAAAATCTCCCTTTTTCTGATCTGTCTTATTCTTATTTTCTCAAAGCCACTGGGGTTATGTTTATCCTGAACAATTTTAACTGGTCAAGTTAGCTTGAAAATAGTTAAGGAGAGTAGGATCATTGCCTTCTAAAACATGTCCTTTGCTCCAGAGGCCTGTTTACTAAGAATAAATAAATTTACAAAGAAAACATCTACTGAAGATAACACCATACAGTTGCTTACTCAATATTAGTTTAGAAATTGGTAAGAATTAACAAAAATGATCTTTTTCTGCCAACAAACCAATCAACCAACCAACTTAAACATTCTCTTCACTTAGGAAGACTTGGGAGGAAGCAGCAAAAGGTGCAGGGACTAACAGTATTGTCTCTCTTGCTTTTGTTCAGTAGTGTGACATCTGCTACATTTGACTATCTGCAAATCATAACACTTTTTACCACTTCTGCATAATGTTTTTGGAACAATATGAAGCATCATTAGTGTATTTCAGTTCCCAACATTATTGTCTCATGTTGCTTTATTACCATAATAAACTTGTGAATCATAGTAACTAACACAGTAGGGCTCCCGTAGTGAATTCATTTTCATAACCTCTTTTGTTATCATAAATGCAATCCAGAAAATTGTGAAGTCAGCAGTTCTATACAGCTTATTAATAAAGCACATTACAGGGATGCATTAAAGACTCAACAGCTGTATTATAATGAAACGCTCTACTTATAATTACAATTATGCTAACACTTAATAATAATTGTGCCTCTGTGTCTGTAGCTCATTTGCTCAATAGGAGATTGGGTCTTGTCAGAAGTAGCCATTCCCTCAGCAGGTGACCTGGTTGCAAACATAACAGTTTAAACAGGGCATGAAGTTAGTAATGGCATGAAAAGGGCAGATCTGCAGGTGGGGTTACCATCTGTGAGGAAGAAAATGTGAAATAATGAGATATATGGGCTTCTTTCTTTGTGGAGATCAGCTATCCAAGGGTGAAAAGAGGAGAAATAAAGATAATGGATGAGAGAGGGAACAAGGTAGGCAGGTGAAGAAATATCCTGACATGCAATGCACAGCTTGCTGCCATTAACAATATGTAGGACTATAATGTCAAGAGTAAACAACTAGTTACATATGTCCCAGTAACGCTACCAACTTTTCTTCTGAAGTGAAAAATGAATTTGAGAAGACTGGGAGTTTATTGCTGAGTCCCAACTTTCTCTTCAAGGGTGACAGCAGGGATCTTGGAGATAGATAGACTAATGTCCATTGTAGCTTCTTAGTCTCAAACAAAAATCCGCTGATACACTCGTACCTTAATCAAGAAACAGCAGCAGGAGTCAAGCTGCAAAGTTATTCTTACACTCTAGACATGTAGCTGTATAGTCTGGAAACTCTTATGTTCCTATAGGTTCCTGCAGTTTCTTAACAAGGAGCCAGCACTTCTCCAGTATGAAAAAGAGTGCTTTGCATCCAAGAATTTAAAGGAACGGAGACAACTGAAGTTTCATTGATGCATTCATCATTACCACCCCCACCAAATTATAGGAAGCAGAGGTAGTGCATCATGAGATAAAGTTGCAGTTCCTATTGCTGTACCAGCCATTATCTAGATCAAGGCTACATTTGTTTTTGGACTCATCGCGGAAAGATAAAGAAGATTCCTGTTTCCAGTAGGACAATCTGTACCTGGGATTCTCCTTTCCCCAGTATAACAAATAGGCTTATTGTGTTCAAATTGTGAGGTTTATTATGTATATATTGTGTAGAAATAGACACATTGTGAACTCTTTCAGCCAATGTGTGGAAATAGTGACTCCACAAGCATATTCTCTTGTACTGTATTCTAAAATGACTCATCTGTTCATGGAAAGACATTCACATCTTGTGGAAGAGTGACTGGGTGTCAGTGGAGTATTATCAACTACTGGTCTGTTGTTAATGGGGGGAAAAAACAGCATGTTCCTTCCATAGTCATTCTCCAAGGTATAGTAAGTGTGGTCTGGTGCATCTGAACCTTCTCAATGTGAGTACATGGCATGGGAAGAGGAGCCTGTCTCAAAGCAAAATATACCCTTTTCAGAATCTTCCATTTCAGTTAAGTACTTGGGGGCAAGAGGGAGAAGGAAGAATTCAGTCCTGCCTGAAATACTGATGAACCTCTGATTCATGAAAGGCAGGGAAGCTGACAGCTTGCATGTAATTCTCAAGTGTTTCAACAAAAACCAGAAATAATTAAGAAGGTGTTTTCCACTCCTAACTTTATGTTTCTTCCTCTCAAATTTTCTTGGAAAAATGTAAGAGGATATAACCAGTGTGATGTGGGGTGGGCAAGATCTGAAAGAGTTTAAGGAGGTAATGAGGGAGCTCAGAAGGTTTGAAACATTGAAATTGAAGCATAGAGAGACTGGATCACTGAAACAACATCAGACATGTAACTTGAGGTCATGATCGCGCACCAGAAATGTGGAAACAAGGGTAGTCATCTGCTTTGGCTTATGCATCCTTCCTGAGTTAGGATGAATGCTCCTTTGGAGGTATTTATTCCTCTTCTTGGCAAGGTTTATATAACTGGCTTAAAGTAATGTTTACGTGCCTAGGAGTACATGAAATGAATTTCACTTCAGGCAAGATGATATAAGAAAGATGTTATAAGATGTTGAAAGATGATGTAAGAATTAATCTCTAGGAGAAGAAAAATGCATGAAAAGTAGCCTTCAGATACTGAAAGGACAGAAATGGGGCCACACATACCCAATATTGATTCTTATCTCAACCTTTCAATGAAATGCTGAATTAAATATAAATATAAACATAAAATAAATAAATATATATGTCCTAATGCCAGTCCATATTGGCCTAAAATAAGTGCCATAATGCCCCAGATGTATGCATTTCTAGTGGAATATTCAGAGCTAGACACATATTTATTTAGTGAAGTGACTTAGGCACCTTTAAAATATGAATCCATACTCCTACATGTTGTTCCCACCTAGAACTAGAGTTGTGAAGACACAGTTGGTGATCCCTCAGAATTCCTTTTAGATGTTGTTCAATTAAGCCCACGGTATGCCTTTCTTAGGATGTATGAATATCACGATGCAAAAAAGCATGCTGGTGATATTTCTTTGATGGAACTTTTTAGTCCATCACAAGTTACTGTCAAGTATTTAAATTCTTGTAAAGGATGGATATAGCATAAGTGTCACACACTCAAGTTGCTTTCAGTAGATAATATTTCTAAGGACAGATTCTATGTAACAATCAGTAAAATGCTAAGAAGTTGAGTAAGTGAGCATTCTTTAGGTGAAATGAATATTCACCATACTCATGGTTACTTGCAGGGACATAACCTAGAAAAAACCTATTTCGACTGTTCTCTGGAAAGAGGCATCTAGACTTAATAAAAATGGAATGAGAGAATAAATTATCTCCTATGGAGAAGTGAATAATGAGGTTTGTGCACAGAGAAAAGTTTTCAAGATGTGATTCCTCTAAAAAGATGAATATAATTGTATTTTTATTTCTTACCAATTTGATCTTCCTTTTATTACTTACATTCTTATCCAATTAGAGACATTTCTATAAAAAAGTAACTAGTAGGCAGATTTCAGAAATTTATTTACCACATAGTATCTGTCTTCTGTCTTCACAAACTGTCCCATCTACTTCTGTGAAGCTTTTCATATAATAATTTGCTATTTCATCTAATTTAGGGAGACAATTAAAAAAAAAAACAAAGCCAAAACAAACCATTCTATATTAAAAACAGATGCACATTAGTAGAGCATACACATTAGTATAATTTTCATTTTATCACTAAAACATTTTTGTAACCAGTAAGATAATGTACATGTGACATTATAGAACCATAGAATACCTCCAGTTGGAAAGGACTCATAAAGATCATCAAGTCCAACTCCCCACTTCTCACAGGATTACAAAAACTAAACTATATGACTAAGAGCATTGTCCAGATGCTCCTTAAACTCTGAACTCCTTTCCCTCGGGAGGCTGTTCCAGTGGCTGACCACCCTGTTTGTGAAGACCTTTTCCTAATGTCCAGTGTGAATTTTTCCTGATGCAGCTTCAGCTTTCCTCATGTCTTATTGCTGGTCACCAGAGAGAGTAGATCTCTCTTCTGCCCCTCTTGAGGAAGCTGTAGATCCCTCCGCATTCTCTTCTCCAAGGTGAACAAGACAAGTGACCTCAGCCACATGTTGTAAATCTCTCTCTCAAGACTTTTCACCATCTTGGTCATCCTCCTCTGGACACATCCTAATAGTTTGACATCCTTCTTATATTAAGGCACCCACGACTGCACACAGTACTCAAGGTGGGGCCACACCAGTGCAGTGTAGAGTGGGACAATCACCTTCCTCAATCAGCAAGCTATGCTGGGCTTGATGCACCCCAGGACATGGCTGGTCCTTTTTGCTGCCAGGGCACACTGCTAAAACATATTTAACTTGTCATCAACATATCTCTTTCTGCAGAGCTGTTTTCCAGCCTCTTGTTCCCTAGTTTGTACATATAACTGGGATTACCTTATTTCAGGAGGAAAATCTGGCACTTGCTCGTGTGAAATTTCATACAGTTGGTGATTATCCAGCTCTCTAGTCTCTCCAGACCACTGTAAGGTATCACTGCCCTCGAGGAAGTTCGCAGATCCTCCTAGTTTAGTACAGTCAGCAAACATACTTAATATACATTTGATTTCTGCATCCGGATCATTTAAAAAACATTAAAGAGCACTGGCCCTAAAATTGAGCCCTGGCGAACTCCACTGGTGACCAGCCTGATGTATCCCCTTTTTCTATAACTCTTTGAGCCTAACCCATCAGACAAGTGCTCACCCAATGTATCATGTGCTTGTGTAGCTTTATGCTGGACACTTTTTCCAGAATGATACTGTGAAGCACAGTATATGTGAAAGACATCGATACATCTAATATTGAAATGTAGTATTGGAATATATGTTCTATATTTTCTTCATCCTGAGTATTTATACTAATGAATTAATGAATTATGGGAATAGATTTAAGTAGGATTACATGAAATCTTACTTGTGCTCTAGAGAGGAAATAATGCTGTCATACAAATATCTTCCATCTGATCATAATCATTTATCTTCAGGTTTGAATGATTAAACCTGAATTACCAAAGTTTTAAGCAAATTGTCTTCTTCTGATTTTCAGATATTAGGGAACTGTGCTTGCTGATTTCTATAACACCATATGGGTTGGGGTTTTTTTTGATTTACAGATATTACAATATTTTAACACATCCTTAAGTTTTTTAGATTTACACTGGCTTGCTTTATATAAAGCCCTCCTGTGAAATGCACCAGTGTTCAGTTTTGATTGTTCAGTTGATTTAGTATTCAAGAAAACATTTTCTTATTAGCTAGACTGCTTCACTTAGGGTATTGTAATTCCATAACACTACTACATCATCGTTCATACTTTATTATGGATTATACAATTTAGGGGCAGTATACTGCCCTTATGTTTTAAATCTTAAAAATACATTTCCAAGCATTTCATTATTATGATTCAGGCTTTTGCAATATGGTCAACTGCTCTCCATTACTTGAGTCCATCAAAACTCAATATATTTTTATCCAGAATTGGTAATGGCCTCTTCTGCCATTGCTTGAAGAAATGTAAAATTGTTAGCTGAATAAATAGATTCTAGAATATTTTATAGCTGAAAACATCTGTCATTATATTCTAAAAGGTTTTCTTTAATATTTAATCATGTCTTCATGATAGTTAGATATATTGAAAAAAAAACCCAAACAAACCCATAATACAAAGAAAACAGTTTATGCACTCCACCGCTCAGCTTTAGTATTGAAAATTATAACAGATTCTAGGGAAATTATCTGTCAAATTCTACTGAATTTCAGGTTAAATTGTGCCATTACTTAAAAGTCTTGGCATGAACTGGTGTGTCCTCACATTGCATAGAAACTTCACCCAGAGTCATCCTAACATCTGTTTAACTTTTAGAATAGTTTTGCTATATATTGCTCAGCACACATGAAGACAGGAATGTGTGGGAGGGTGAAAAAATAGTATTTTAAATGTGTAAGTCACTAAATAATTTATAAAAAGGTTTATTAGCTCTTGATTTTTTTCCCCTTTTTTTAGTAATTCATTCTTAAAGAATATCTATGTTCTTTCAATGTCACTAGAGACACTGTTGTATTTTCTTCTTAACAACTGTTGACGAGATTGCTTTTATTTGTTTCCTCCTTTCACATCTTGTAAGGAAAGCTGAGTAATTAACACCAACAAATTTTGTAAATTGCTATACATATTTTAAATTCAAATAGCATATTCCGGCTACGTTGCTGGATCATGTACTACGTTAGTAGAAACTTGAAAATTAGTTCCTTGTATGTACTCAAGCTGTCAGCATACAAAACAAAGGAATTGGGAAAAACTGTGAAGTATGTAAAGAGATACCATTTATCTTATAAATGCAAACAAAAATGACCCATAGAAGAAAATTTTGGCCACAAGAAGGCTGCCAATGGTGGTACAGCTCAGATACAAGATAAACTAAAAGTAATCAACATTCTTTGTAAAATAGTTTTACATCAGCAATACTTTATTACAGTTTGAAGGAATTATAGTGTTTACAAATGAAAGGCTTTCAATAATAAAGCCTTCCCAATGGGAATTTTTATCATAATTTAGTGAATTTAAATTACAGGTTCATTTGCAATATGAGAGAGGAAAGTCACATTTTACAGTATAGTTTATCCCTGTAATGATTCCTAACTTTCTCATAATTCCTGAATAGTAAAATACATTATTACTAATAATAATAGATCAGTACATCAGTATTATTTTAAAAACATATATATTGTGTAAGGTTCACTCGCATGAATTCTCTAGTAAAATAGTGTCTTATTCAAAGAACATGGCTTTATGAAACAATTATTTGATTGGTCAAGAGTTCTTGATAACATTTTAACTTTACCATATATAAACAGTAACGTATTCAAAAGACCTCAACTAAACACATTTAACCATTCAACAGTTATGACATCACATATACTTTTTGCAAAATACACTGCACAAAATTATAGGAAGTTTAAGTGTGAGAAACATATTAAGAACATCCTGGAATGTATATAAAAATATTGAAATTACATAACTATAGGTGTTATCTCTTTATATATTCGATATTTTCTTCACAGTGACTGAAAACAGAAACATCAAAATTTGGTAGTTATTTTGATCATTTAACAAAAAATATGTCTAATTTTCAAGCATCACAGGTTTCTCTTAAAATTCAGTAGAAGCATAGGTAAACTCATAATAGCAGTACATGATATGAATATATTACAATTGTTAAATTAACAGCCACTCTTGATTCAAAATTGAGGTTTTCCACTTCAGTGAGAATATGAATCCTAATAAAATATGCATATTTAAGTATGTAAGACCTAAAGAGCAATTTAACACTACTACAATCCAGTTACTTAATCTCTTACTTTCTGTGTTATGTAGATGTTCAAGAGACTTCAGAAATCTATCTTTTAAGTAGATTTACTGTCATAATAAATGATCTGTTCCGAATATGCTTTTTAAAGTTGCTTGTCTGATTCACAGTACACTCTTCTCACAGCTTCTGATTTTTAATATTTTATATTAAAAAGGAAACTTGTAGCAAAGAGTAATGCACAGATTGTTATTTATAGCAGTTTCATATTAATTCTTCAGTTTAATCAATGAGTATTAAAACTGGAAGTGGCAAAACAAGCTTGCACTTCTTTCTCCTTCCAAAACACAGACAGTAAATCATAACCACGCATAATTTCTGCTGTTATATATTGTAAAGGTTATGTTTATACTATGAGCTGTGAATTAGATTAATGAGTTTTCTCAGCACCATAAACTTCCTCCACCAAAATAGGAGCTAAATTGCAATAAATCACTGTTTATGTTCACATATTTATGGGACAGCAAAGATTTAGAGTTCCTCTATAGGGAAAACTACCCCAACAGAAGCAGAAAAAAATTACAGCTTCTCTATTGTAAGGTGGATGAACAGGGGCAAAAGCATAAACATTGTTTTCATTTCACTATAATAATGCCAGTAATTTATTAAAAGCAATTGCTAGATCAAAGCTTTTTGCCAATGCTTCAGCCAAAGTGACAATACACCAACACAATATGTTTTCTCCTTCTGTGCCACTGAAGATCAAAACCATTGAATTACACATCTTTTTTCATTGCTCTTCAAACAAATATTTCTTTTTTGTCAAAAAAATTATTAGTGATGGTATGTGAACTGTATTCTTTACATACTGCATTAACTAAAAGCTCCTTACATGAGCTTGAAGAGTATTATTTACTTCACATATTTACACTGGTGATTTCAGACTGCTGTGACCGTGATTTCTAAATGTATTTCTCATAGAAAAGTACTGTCCTTTCTCCATTTTCTTTCATCAGACTTTCTATCTACATTTCTTTTATCAACCGCCCATAAAATTTTCTATAATCTGTCCAAAAGAACAATTTTATTAAGCCCTCTTTAATTTTTAAAGAGTTTTTTTTCCTTGTTTTTGTTTTTTTGTTGTTGTTGTTGCTGTTGTTGTTGTTGTTTTGGGTTTTTTTTTAATATCTGGTCTTAAAAAGATAAACCTCGTATATTTTCATGGGAATCTTATGCAAATACACTTTCCAATGTCTATAGTAATATTTTCTATTTATGGAGAAACACTTGAAATTACAACAAGAATATTTTTTGGAGTTACTCCTTTTTATTTCTTCCAACAGCTTCAAACAGAGGAGCATTGCAGTGTTCACTCCCCTGCCCAGGTATAAATGCTAGCGCCAGAAACTAAAGGCAGTTAACAGCCATTCCTTTACCATAAGTGCTTGCAGACAAGTTTTCAAAACAACAAAGAAGGGGGACATTCTTATTACACCATGCAATGTTAAACTGAGGAACTGATTTTTTTAGAATGTAGCAGATGGCAAAAACTTAAATGAAATACAAAAGTCATCAGATAAGTTTGAAAAAGAAAAGCACGCATGAATAGGAAGCTTTGCTAATGGAAGTGATATTTTATGCTTCCTACACTACAACTTTGTGTTCCAACATTCTTCTCTAAAGAATCTATTATTTGCTATCAACGAGTATGAAACTGCACGATCCTTAACCATCATATGGTTCTTAACCCTACAATGGCTCTTATGGTTCTTACTTTACATTGTTACAAAATTGCAGTGTCTTCTTCATTTTCTAACCCGCAGGCACCAATCTGCTGCCACCTCAGCTGAGAAACAGAAAATGGTGGTAGGTATTGAGGTTTTTATATAAGCAGCAAAGTGAATGCAAGCTCCTTCCTTGAAATAAAATTACTCATTTTAAATTGAAGTGATTGGTTAATAAAAAGTAAGATTTTGAAGGAAAAGGTTTAGTTTAGATTTATATGCAGAAGGTGGTGCACAAAGACACTTGACCCTGCAAGGGTGGATTCCATTTTCAAAACTTTGAGAACCACTGTATGCATGGAAACATGTTGCTATGCCAGAGAAACTATTTCAGGATGGTAGCTTCTTAGGGACCAGACATGTCTTTTAAAGAAAATAAATCCCAAATCTATAGAATCTACTTTTTTAAGAAGAAAATTGTTCTATTCCCTACTGTAGTGATTTCTTTTCTTATTCCTTCTCCCTTGAACCTCCTCAGTAAGCTTACTCATCAACTCTGGTTATTTAAAAAGGCTGGAAAATGTCACTCATTTAAAGTCAATGAAGAGAGATAAGAGTTTCTAGTAAAGAGTCAATCTGATCTCTGCCGATTGTGTGCTTCAGGGTGCTATGCCCATGTCCTACAAGTGCCTATTCTTCTTCAATGAGTGTGAAGGGAACATGCACTCACTGTGTCAGACATAGTTGTCTTCACTGGGGCAGTCTATGTGTAGTCAGGTAAAGACTCCCACCTGGGGAACAGTAACTCTTTCACACAAAATGAAGAAGCACGAGAGTTTCTTTTGACATGTATAGGGCCAAAATTGATAACGTCTACTCTAGAAGCAGAACAGTATGCTAGGTAGTCTTATTCAGTCTGAAATTAACAAAAAACCACAAACAACAAACAAAAAAAAAATCCCCAGTTAATCAACAATCCCAAATGTTCTTACTCAGGTTACTAAATCAGAATAGTGTCTATCACAGTTAAAGCCAAAAAAAAGACTCTAGTGAGATTTAATTTCTTAGGCACACTACAATAAGCCATCTAATTGCAATACTTGCTGCTCAGTTCATAATTCTTACTGGGGAAAAAAAAAGTTTACTGTTAAGACCTTACACATTAGAAGAAGCAGACAGAACAGTAAAATATTTCAATTCAATAATTAATTATCTTGTTGATCTGATACAACAGGATCTTTCCAAAGAACTGATACTTCTTATCAGTGCTTAAGTGAATTTTCGCCTTGGTGATAGTATCTGCCATGCTAAAACGCCATAAACACAACTTGAAGTACACAATTTAATGGACCCCCATTCAAACTGGGTAAACCTCATTTCTCGAGGAGAGACCATCCTTACATTTGCAATACATATGATATAGACAAAATGTTGTGACAGATGTCGTACTTTCTATTCTGCAGCTAGTGTTCCCACGCGCAACAATGAGCATGTTTCAAATTTAATTTTCTTCAACATAGCTGACAAATTCTGGAAACATCCAGCTCTTTATGGCTTAATTAAGATGATTCTTAGTCATCTGTATATGCAATTAGTCATCTCTGCAGTTTTTTGTGTAAGAGTTCACCACACAGAATCTTTGAGTTTTTAGCATATAAAGGCTTGCAAATATATCCATCTCATTAAAAGCAAAATTTCAAGAATATTTATAGACTTATCAATTTTCCAAGCTGTGCTTTTCCCCTGGGATGAGCAATTGGTTATTGTATTCTCTCTCCCTAGAAAAAGCCCCAGATAAAGTAGACTTTTCCAAATTCTTTATAGTTCTTAATTCGTTTGTGCTTGAATGCTGACCTAATTCCTAACAGTTTGGTTAAATAAAAAAGAAACATAAAATCCAGTAACATTGTGACTGTACCAGCTGGTTTTACAAAATCTTTTGTCTTTCTCTAAGAAAAATACAAATTCCATTTTTGTAGTTTCTTCCATGATACAGAAAACAAAGAAAAGATTTACTAATGACAGGGTAGACAAAATGTAAAAGTTCTGTTTGGTGACTAAAATTCCGTTAAGTTCCATAACATCTCTCAATGTTTTGCTTTATCTTGTTTGTTAATCCCCCTGCTAAAGCTGCTATATGAGGTACACCGAGTAAAATCATGTTAGACTTGCACCAGCATAACAAGTCCCTATTTTACAGAGTTAAGGTTGCATGAGGAAGTGTTGAAATAAAGAGTCATTAAATTTCTATAACAAGAAGACTAACGATTTAGGAAAGATATATATATATATCTATAGTTGATAAAACTTGAGTCGTTTCAACATGACAAGATCATTTCACTATTTTTCCTACTTTTCTGCCCTTTTAAAAGCATTATGCTCAGAAAATACGCTGCTTCCATTTCTCATGAGCAAATAAAGAATTTTACAAGACAAACGTTTCTTCCCTAATGCTTTTTGTGTTTGCAAGGCTATGCCAGTTACTGTCTGGAGAATTAGGTTGTTTCTTAGGTAATGGAAAACCACATACAATTTAAATGTCCAGATTGTCTCACCAGATAACTCAGATATTACACTAAACCCCCGATATTATGCGACATATCTTATTATGATTTATGGACAATCACTTGCAACTTGCTGTAGTCTGAATTGCAATGTACTGATGTACTGATAGGTAAATAGGAGGAAGGATAAACAGTCACAAGATGGCATTGCTTATACAGAATAGATATTTCCATCTAAATGATAGTGACCATTCTCTGCCTATTCTTTATTAGGCAAAAAAAAAGTTAAGGGAACTGTGTAAGGTAGTTTCCAGAGAACTACAATTCATTATGAAATTATTGATTGTTGATTTTTTATTTCAAAAAAGGAAAGTTCCTTTTTTTCTTTTTTTTCTTTTTTTTAGTTTTGTTTATAGCTATTTACTATTTGGTGAAGTAGAGGTGTTAACTCATGCATTAGCTTGAACTTGATTATAATAGCTTTTTCTGAAGCAAAATCTGAAAAAATATAAATATACAGGAGAGTAGAAAAATTTGAAGCAGTCTGGCAAAATCATATTCAATTCATACATTGGAGGTTTTAATTTTATTAAGTACCCTCGGAAGAAACAGAATGTAGTGTTTTTATCACAATCCTCTTTGTGGATCTTAGAAGAAGAAAGCAGTTTACATTGTGCATCGTATGAAAAGGTGGTCAGGGCTGAATATGTGCTGGAGTCATCTTTGGCCAAACAAGCAGCTTTGTGACATTGATTATTACCAACAATGGTTTTTGAGTGGAATAATTTCCCATAATTTTTCATTTTCTTCTAGTGAAACTTTTGAAAGGGTTTAGGACCTATGTAAAATGTTATAAGGGCATTAGATCATCTTTCAGCTGATACTTTTACTTTCACACCAGATATAATCACTATTTTCTTATTTTAATTAACTGAATCATCTAAGTACTTGACAGAATTTTTTTTTATGTATTTATGAGTTCGGGAAGATAGAGAATTTTTTCTTTTTCAACATTTCTTCATCCAACTTAGACACTTGCTATCTAAGTCTTTTGGGATTGCCCGTTTTCCCATGGGACACTCTCTTCAGGGGTTATTCAGGTCTTCTGTTGTGTTACTGACTGACTTTATCGTAGATTTCTTCTGGACAAGGAATTATTAGACAATGTGGCCTATGGTCAGATTATAAGAAACATGATTGATTTACTGTAATGATTAAATTACTATAGCCTTCAACTTATTGTAACTATCTGAAAGATTAGACTTCTCATCTAAGTTATTTTAGTCTCTTAGGAAGCAGAGAAAATAAACGTGTTAAGAAAATTAACTTATCCCCTCTGAAAATAGGTGCTTGAGTTGGATAACACATCATCTATGTTGCCTGTCTTTCCCCATTAACCAACAATAGTGGAAACCAAGGAAAATATCTCAGAGTAAACAGTTAGGAACTCAGAGTAAATACTTTGGAGCTTTCTTTCTGCTATTTATACACATTAACACCTTGTTCCAACAAGCTTCCTATAAGTATAAACCTAAAACAAAGATGAAGCCGGTCTTGCTCTGTTGGACTTACGCTGTTTTAAAAAAAGCAGGAGATGACAGAGAGAGTAAAATACAAAGAGCATGTAAGAACTGTATGAGCCCTCCAGACTTAAATTACAAATGACACTAAAGAGACATAAAATACCTATGTGAAAGGAGAATCTTTATTTGTGACCTAATTGGTTTTATTAGAGGTAATTAGGTCAGTGGAGCTGACCTAATTTTTTCATTAATAAATTGATTCCAAAGGAACACATGAAAATATTGCCAGACTTTCATAAACCAGGCAGGGTAATTGCATTGTAGAGATTACAAAACCAGATTGTAACCACTAATTTTTCATCTGAATAACTAGGTTCTTACACAACAGTTTTAAACTGTACTGTAATGTAGATACAGTGAAAGTGATACTTCTTACAGAGTTTATATAAATATAAGCCAGCAAGTATGTGTTTTTTTCTCTCCCAAATTCTCTAGTCAGTAGTATTTGGGAAAAGTTTATAAGCATATACCTTTTTGTACCTTTCCTATGTATTTCCAAATAGAAAATATAGATAATTTTAGCAACCAAACACAACTGTGTAAATTTCCCAGAAGTTATTTCTAATAGTGTCTTACAATTATTATAGTTATTCTTTATATTCAGTTTCTCTGCTGTTATTTTAATTATTTTTATATTTTCTTAAAGAAGATTAAGTTTTCCTAATAGTTAGAGGACATCTTAATTGGTTTTGAATATTATAAATAAATCAGCAAGGTTCTTCCCTGGAAAAAAAAATGTAGACCTGATGAAGTGTTTTATATTAGTGTTTTATCACTGTTTTATAATAGTGATTGTCCAGAGAAGTGATTCTCCCGCTTTACTCTGCTCTAGTGAGACCTCATCTGGAGTACTGTGTGCAGGTCTGGAGCC
>JAOTQQ010000001.1:166675621-166690621 GCA_026546715.1 Gallinago undulata
AGGGGGGTCGGACTAGATGGCCTTTGGAGGTCCCTTCCGGCCCAGATGATTCTATGATTCTATGATTCTATGATATTACCTAAGGAATTTTGAACTCATTTAGGTTAAGTTACCACTAAGATTAAACACGGGGTTTTTTTAATATGCCTTGCAGTTTGAAACCTAGTTGTAAAGAAATTAACATAGGGAAAACTAAGCAGGGGAAAGAAGTTTGATAACATGGGTAAAAATGTTATTATACTATTGCATCAGACCAATTTCTTTAGAGGAAATTTAAAAAATGAGAATGGCCAAATCATCAGAAATCACCTTTTATTAGCACTAGATCTAAAGCCATTTTATTCCTGGTTTCACGTGGCCCATCTCTGTTCAGTTTGGTAAGGTTTATTGCAAGTTCTTACACAGTATGTAAAAGATGACACTTTATTGTGTGGTCTCTGCAGAGGAGAAGTAATATAACTCTGATTCTGTAATGACTTATACAAACTCATCATCTGGGAGCTCCAAGTTTAGAAGTTTTTGAGCCTGATCTCTCAATTCCCATCACACAAAACTTCTGCTGAGGTCCAGGAATCTTAAGAAGTACTGAATCTATTATTTAGATACATCCAAGCTATTACAATACTATTTAGAAATATTTCTGTACCTCCTAAGATTTGTCCTGTACCTTATCTCTGGAGAGATAACTATCTTCAGAAAGCTATAAGAGGTGTTGCCTGCAATATTTCTGTAAGAAAGGGTCCAGAAATCAAGAAATTCACAGATGATTCACAGATTCATGGCTCTTAAGGTTGTTCCGTCATCCACTGAGGAAAACAAAAAAGCAATGTTAGTTGTCATAAGCAGACCTACCTGAAAGCACCAGCCTGGACTACGTTGGCCCTGCTCTAATGGTTTAGGTCTGCTCAGGAAAGACACACAGAAGCACAGAGGAACAGTTAACATTACTTCCTTGCATGACATTTGAGGAGAGACCACAGTGCAACAGTCACCCTTGTAGCAATTGCTTTATTTGCTTAAGATATGGGGAAAGTCAAAGAGATTGGCCTGGGCCTGTGTGAGAGGTCACTGGGGGCTTATCCAAAACAAGAAATAGTTAGATCATCAGGTCCTTGAAGGGGATCTTGTCCATGGTTGTCCATCACTATGCAGAAGGCTAAACTAGAGTAGGAACATCTGCATGTAGGGGCCAGGCTGCCAGCCAACACCCAGCCCCATTGAAAGGTCAGAGTGAGCATCCTCACTCCCCAGTTTTAAGGTGTCAGACACAACTGGACCCGAGGAGCAGCAGCCTTGGCTGTCATGAGTAGATTTGTACATAGTGTATGCTTGTCCCAGAAATCTTAGAGTAGAAATTATTATACACCCGATATACCTATCCTGCTTAGTAAATAAATTTTAAATTTTATGTTACAGAATGGTGTGGTTTGTTCTTGTAGCCACTCCACCCTGTTCCCCTGTGATGTCATATTATTATGGGCTGATGTGTACTCCAAAGTATACCTGCCTATCAACCCTCAGCTTAAAACCTCAGCTAGACTCAGCGAGAAACCCTCCTGTACAGAAAGAGGAATTAAGTCCACATAACTAATCAAAATTCCAACTTCATGGACACTCTCTGTAGAGGTAGTCAAACACTATTTAGAGGCACAACAGTGTTTTCCAGTTCCTAAATAAAAGATTTTTATCATCACTGGAACCGAGTCCTGGTGTTACTATCAGGAAGTTTGTCAGCACATATACTTACGACTCCGAAGCAAGTCAATGGTACAATTCCATTGTTGATTGCAAGACCACAGGTTCTTCATGGCACTAATTAACAATACAAAGGAGAACACACATGATATAGTCTTTTCTTTAGAATTCTACCAATTTCTTTTCATCACATTTCTTCCTGTGTCTCCTTGGGGGAAGCAAAATCATGTGGTAGGATCCTTTCATTCATAAATCTCACTGTGCTTACTAGTATCATTTTTCACTGTCCTCACCCTGACTTCTGAATATATTACTCCCCAGTTGCCTTTTTCATGAACTCTAAATTTTATTCATAACTCCTAAGTAACAGAAAACATCCCTAATCAACAACTAAATATGAAGCGGAGAGAGAATGAAATGCAAAAGTGTAAAAAGTATAAGCAATGCTTCAAAAATCTAGCTGAAATTTAAAGCTGAGGGTTGACAGGCAGGTATACTACAGAGTTCTGGTACTTACTTCATCAAATCCTAAGAGCTATAATTTCCTAATTATCTGCTTCAGTGCAATGATGAAACCTTTTATTCTCACTTTTTCCTGCAAGAAGAGAATTTCACTATCTGAAGTGTTACTGTTTTGCTTTACCTTGAGATTCAGAAGAGAAAGACCTTAGCAATCTGTTATCCTCCATTAGCTATCCACCCAGCTACTGCTGCTGTATCCTTACATATAGTATTTAACAACTTTTTTTCTTCTTTCACTTCCTTGCTAATTATCATAGCTTTTCCTGAAAATTTCAATTTTAAAATTATTTTTATGCCATGTGCTTTCTTATACTTTGGAGACAATAAAGTTCCCACTTTCTTTCTGTATTGTGTATCAGCTCATACTATAAGAAAACTCGGGAAATTGTTTGCATTAATCTTGATAAAAACAAGAAATTCATCTCATCTGCCTGCATATACTGAATTAATCAAATTTGACTATTAGAAAGAAATTTAATAGAATGTAAGTACTACATCATAATGTGCTATCACAGAAAATACTAAAAAGGGAGCAAGGGTTGTTATAGGAGTAATAATGGGTAATTTTTGACAGGGAGAAGTCTTCCAAAGTAACCGAAGGTGTTCCTCCTAACCAAGAACCAAGCTTGTAGAGACTTGAAGCAGCTGACCCTATAAGAAGGTCAGTAAACTGTAGCACATGTTGGGAAAGAGACTCACAGAGCATGGAGAAATTTCTAGATTGTCATGGGTTATGGGAAAGGGAAAGTTTCCTTGATGGAAAGGAAAAATTTAGAAACTCTGGGAAAGGTAAGTAAACTGCAGCTAGTATTTTGAGATACTAAGCTTTTTCTCTTCTTTTTCATTTCTTTTATATTCCATGAACCTTGGGTGAACCAGTAAGTTAGATTTTGTTTTTTAGGAGAGAGTTTTTACCTTTCACAATCAGACGACAAACTTTGCTATGCCTGTCATGTTAGTATGATCAGAAAACGTGGGATTCAGTGCAGAGATCCTGCCTACCAGTTCTGGAATGGTATAGTGCTATCCAAAGAGGAATGAAGGGACATAAAATCTTTCCCAAAGGACTGCACTTCAAAGGAAATGAATGATTCTAAAGTTGCATCTGTTCAGGAACTGGGATATGTTAATGGTAATTTCCTTGCTAGTACCACCTCAAATAGTACACTTGTCCCTGCTGTGCTGAATATCAACTGCCAAAATCAATGCCCCTTTTCAGTCACTGACAAAAAGCTCTGCCTCGAGCCAGTTTGCAGAACAACGGACCAAGGAGGTCAGCAGCAATAAGAAGTTAAAAACAACAGTGAGGAATTGAGTTTCTCCTTGTGCTGTCCTGGGACTCTTTTTATGTCTCTTTGACGTGATGGGCATATTTTAAAAATAGATAGATAATTTAGAATTCATGCAAAGACTCCAACTGACTTGGGTACCCAACTATTCTCTGTCACTAGTAAGAACACGAGTCTCCTGATTCACAGAACAATATGTTATTGTCCGATGACCAAAAGTTTTACTATCCTTGGTGACAAGACAATTTAAAACACATGCAAGTCCATGTAAGAGTTATAATTGCGGTATTTGGCAACAATTTTTTTTTCAAAAATACCTTTATCTCAAATATACAGGATCAAACATACAAAAAAACCCAAAACAACAAAAAACCTCAAAACAAAACCACCACTGTTTTTAAAGAGAAACTGCAGATTTTTACATTAAGCTTTACTTTCACTGTGATCCTTTTTGTACTTTGCAGAGTAAAAACTATTAAGGATTATTTTATTCATAGAACAATATATACTACAAATGAAACATCAAAAGAATAGCCCTCTGTAGCAGATCATATTGTAATGCTTGCAAATACATTGCTACAGCCTAAGAATTTTGTACCTATGTCTTCATTTTACAGACAAGTTTGATAATGACTGTGCATATAATATATTTTATTTGGATTTGTAGCGAGCCTTTGATCAAGTTCTACATGACAGGCCTCATCTTAGAACTACCAGCTTCAGAGATACAGATTAAGACACAAAAAAGGATAAAGAACTAGTTAAAAAACAGACTAGTGATTATGTGGTGGAAAAAAATAACTTACTGTGGTTTTATGTGGGTCAATGTTCACATTTGAAAGTGTTAACATCTACAGAATGTGGGAGGTGAGTAACAACACCTATCTAACTGCCCCTAAATGCAAGGATGTAGCACAGTAAATGGAGAGGTGGATGGCAGCTTTCCACAGGGAGGGGGGTAGCTTGAGCGAAGCTGGGGTACATCCCCCTCAAGAAGCACAGCTGACTTTTCTCAGGAGTAATTTGGGTGTCACAGGCCCACTGCTGCACTCAGGGGTGATACCAACAGCATTGGACATCCTCAGTTATGACTGGACACCAGATTATCGCTATGGAAAACTATTATGTCTGTACGTAACCATTTGCTTTCTTGCTCACTTTCTCATGACCTGTATCATTGACATGGCCACTAGTGCTGTCCCACATGCTCTGCTGTGGGGTAAGAAGGGAGATAAAGATGCATTATGTCCCTGAATTACCTATCCTGGATGAATATCCTTCAGTGAACTGGATAAAGTCTATTAGTTTATGGCACAGGAAAAAATATACCAATAAAATTATATGAAAATCTACAACCCTTTAAAAATGCTTATATTTGTTCTACAGAAGTAACACAATTCTGAGTTACTCACACTCATTTATGTGCATTGCTTCAATGCAAATTAAGTTCATAAATCCAAATGTAGAAATGTAAATAAAAGTAGACCAATTTTAGAGAGGTTTAGCTCTTTCATCTTTCTGTGATTCCATCTGTGGGTTGCTCGTTCTTAGGAAATAAGAATAAAGCTAGTGTAATATTTAAGCACTTAAGTACTAATCAAAGAGGTTAACATATCGACTTGAATTTAAAATTTTGTAATATTTCTCGCATGTATACTGTAGTAAAACACTCATGTCACGTATGTTTCAACATTTCTGAAATGAAATAATTTTAGGTTATCATTCTGGGAAAAAAAACATAACCTCAAGGTGTTTGGGTTTACGACAGGGCCTCAAGGCTTTACAGGAAAGCATGTCCACAGTTTAGGCGGAAGATATCTTCTGCCTGGAAAATGGAATCAAAATTAGTGTGCACTACAATTGTGATTAGACAGAGCAGTTGGGAAGCTGACTTGTATTTTTTACTGGTCTTGGTTGGAATAGAAATCTATCTGTCTCTCTATCTTCACAGCTTCTTTAGGACTACACAATATACTGACCCTACCATGCTGCTCTTTTGAGTTTTATTCAGATGAAAGATTTGGGGAAAGGTTAGAAGGGTGAATAAGAATATTTTAGTCCTGATTTGAAGTAAAAAGACATTTTTAAAGTATCTGATTTTTTATAATTTTTGTTGTCCCACACCAATCTTGAAAACTTTTTCTTTCCTATAACAGAACTTACCTCCATTACTCTCCTGGAATTAACTAAATCAATACAAATTGTATTTAGTACCTTCAGAGAGCTTTATATGTCTTTTAAGTTTGGGAGGGTTTTTTTATTTATTTATTTTTTAAGAAAGCACGTTAACTGCATTTAAATTTTCTAGCCAACTAAATAATAAACACAGGAATTAAGATTGACTACAAATCTTCGTAGGTGTCTGCCAATTTTTCACACAAAAATATGTCCATGCATGCTACGTAACTCATGCACAGTGCCTCTTGTCCAGTCAAGATGATGTGCAATCTGCTGCCTACAGATAGTCTGTTCATTAACAGCAAACCTTATGCACTCTGAAAATCATATACATGATGTGGTGTGTAGACCTTGGCTGGCTACCAGATTCCCACCCAGCTACTCTCTTACTTCCTCCTCTTTAACAGGACAGAGGGAGAAAGTAAGATGAGGAAACCTGTGGGTCAAGATAAAGACAGGGAGATCAATTACCATCATAGGCAAAATAGACTTGACTTGGGGAAAATTAATTTATTGCATTGTCAACTAAAATAGTCAGGTATTGAGAAACAAAGGCCAAAAAAAAAGTAAAACAACACTTGTCCCCCAGCCTCCTTGCTTCTGAGGCTCAGCTTCCTCTTCCTTTCCCAACTGTTCTACCCTCACCTGGAATAATGCTGGCAGATGGGAAATGGTGGTTGTGGACAGTTCATAACATTTTGTCTCTGCCACTCCTTGCTCATCATGCTGTTCCCCTGCTCCAGTGTGGGGTGCCTTCCACAGTACACAGTCCTCCACAAACTTCTCCTTCCCATGCGCTGCAGTTCTTCAAGAACTGCTGCAGCATAGTTCCTTTCCATGAGTTCTTGTCCTTCAGGAAACAAATTGCTCCAACATTGCTCCCCCAAGGGCCAAGGTTCCTGACAGAAAACCTACTCCTATGTGGGCTTCTCTCCATGGGGCTGCGGTTCCTGCCAGGAGGCTGCTCTGGTTTGGGCTCTCCACAGAGACAGCTGCAACTTCCTTCAAGGGCACATCCACCTGCGCTGGCACGGGGTCCTTCATGGGCTGTATGGGGATATCTGCTCCAACATGGTCCTCCAAGACTGCAGGGGGACAGCCTGTGTCACCATGGTCTTCACCATATGTTGAAGGGAAATTTCTGCTCTGGTGCCCAGAGCACCTCCTCCCCCTCCTTCTTCTCTCACTTTGCTGTTTCTCACACTTTTTGTCCTCGCTTCTCATGACCTTTGTGACACGTTACGCTTTCTTAAGTCTGTTTTTCCTGAAGCACCACCACCTTGGCTGCAGGGCTCAGCCATGCCCTGTGGTGGGTTGGTTGGAGCTGTCTGGAACCAGCTGTGTCTGGCTCAGGACAACCCTGGCCTCTCACAGAGACTGCCCATGCAGCACCCACTGCCAGCACCTGGACACCAGCACCTCCCGCACACTTTCATTACTTGGGAAGAACATCTTTACTAGGTAGATACAGTAATCCAACACATTTGTGAATTTTCACCTTTACTGTGTACACAAACCACTTGTATAATGAGTGTGTGTGAAGTAAAACCTAATTGTGCATGTGTGATAGATGTGGATGACGTTGCTGAAAGTTTAAAATTCTCAGATACTTCATGGATTAGAATTTGCAGTAGAAAAGATAGACCAAATTGTGAAAGAATCAGTTTTCCTGTTGAAAGATCTGAGCACCAGAACTAATTTCTGTATGAATAGTTCAAATTTGGCACAGTTAAGAATTCTCTTTCTCCTCTGAGATTTTCTTGTCACAGCACATTTAGTTCCTCTTCTTGAACCCCATAAATCGTTCTTATCTCCAGATGCTTACCGTTTTATTCATTCACTGAAGTGCGAATATTTACACATTTGATTTTTTAACTCTACCTATTATGCATGATTATTCATATAGTCTTTTCTTTAATTCAAATGACACCATCTTATAGTGAGTTTTATTTACCAACTAATATTTCCTCTGTACACAGCGAAAATTACTCTTGTTGTTGCGTTTTAGTTTATTGATTTTCAGGACTGCTGGTTGCTCACAATTCCTTGCCTGTGAAAACAGATCATACTTACTTTTCCTTTATTCTTATTACATGTGCTCCTTTCATTAATTATCAGCCAAAACTGCACTGTCCCACTGTGTTTCTCAAGTGCTTCTAGGTAAATTTCTTTCTGCATTGCAATAGTTGCGCTTCATGCAAGGGATATATTACAATTTTTCTTGCAGAAGTATCTCCTATTCTACTGAGGTTAATTGCTTTAGGTAGGTTTTCTTAGAAATTGTTTTAGAGTATAGTCTTTTGGATTTCGTTTAATCACAGGGCAGATGCTTTCACCTCAGAGTTTCCATGTGACCAATGTCCTCAATGCTCTTAAAACTAAAGGAACAGCAGGATACAGAAAATGAAAATTAGCTCATTTAGGCCCAGAGTCTACATTTATGTTATTGCACAGAAGCCTGAGGCTTTTTAATCATTCATACCATGGCTGACATTGCACACTCTGTTTTTTTTAACTAAAAAAAAAAAACAAACAAAAAAAACAAACAGACAAAAAAAAATCCTGCAGAATGCTTAATAGCTTAGGCTACGGAATAGTAATTGGACAAGGATATTCTTCTAAAAACATACTGGGAGAACATTGTGAGAGGTTTGATTAAACCTCTCCAACCCAACAAGATAAATTGCATCTTCTATCAAAACCAGTTAAAATTATTAACTTTATTAGGAAAGCCTCCAAATTGAGACAAAACCATTGTATTCATTTAGACACTTGAGCTTTCTGGACAGAAATCCTCTGGGATGTGTTCTTAAAATTGTGGAGGTCAGAAAGAATTGAGAAGGACACAAATCAGAAAACAAACAAATGTTTTTTGAAACGGAGGCTCAAGGGAAACCTTCCAGTAGTTAAAGGGGACCTACAGGAAAGATGGGGAGGGACTTTGTATCAGGGAGTCTAGTGATAGGATGAGGGGTAACAGTTTTAAACTGAAAGAGGGTAGATTTAGATTAGATATAAGGAAGAAATTCTTTACTGTGAGGGTGGTGAGACACTGAGACAGGTTGCCCTGAGAAGTTGTGGATGCCCTTTCCTTGGAAGTGTTCAAGGCCAGGCTTGGGTTGGAACTAGGTGATCTTTAAGGTCTCTTCCAACCCAAACCATTCCTTGATTCTATGATCCTGTGATTTTTTTAACAAATATTTGACAAAGAAAATATCCAAGCCTGAATATTTTTTAAGTTTAGATTTGATAAGTATAAAAAAGAATAAAAGCCTTAATTCTGGTTACATGCAACAGTTTGTTGCATTCAGGTTACAGAATACTTGAATTCCCACCAGTTCCACACAAAATCTTCTTATGGGCAAAAGGAACACATCATATATGCAAAGCTGAAAATCTGTCAATGTCATTAAAGTCTTAACAGTGTAGTCAAACAATTATTACTCCAGTTATATTCATTTTAACATTTCTAGGTCAAATCGTGTGCAGGTAGAATGATGTATACACAAACTGCATAGTATCTACCCCTTTCTTGGGTATTATGTTCAGCCTTCTACTGCTCCTCTGCATCTTTCAGTAAATGGCTTCAGATCTTGGGGGTTAGGGGTGGCAAGTCAAATTATCAGCATATTAAATTATTTAATGGAAAAAGTACGATGCTATTGTTAATGGTTTCTTTCTCCTCACCCTAGGATCTCCTTGGGGTCATTTTTATACATATATTATCACATTCTAGATCCCTCTTTTGCCTGCAAGTCCACCACACATCTGCATTTACTGTATATGGTGTGATTTACATATAATGGGTACTTGCTTGGTCTTTTTTATTTGGTCACCTATATAACTGTTTCTCCCCAGCTCCCACGGTTGCATTCCTTTGAAGACCAATAGCTGAGCACTGATGAGTGATTTAAAGACATCTGAGTCTGCTTTCACCTTGTGCTTGTATTTTCCAGACCTCTGTGATTACCTTGTGTCTCTATTCCCTCTTCTGTTCTAGGTCTGCAGCCTGTCACAGAGAATAGCAGTAATATATTTACTGGGTCATGATGCTACAGATTTGCAACACAGGAATTTCTGATCCAATTTGACATCGAGTAAGGATGTACTTGCCCACAAAAATAGTACAGTACTTTATCTAAAAGAGAAATATTGAATTGTTTTCATAGTGATTAAATAACATATTGACACTTTCAATATTTTTTTCATCTTGCTAACTCTGGTAGCTCAATATTTTTAAGTAGAAATTTTAACCTGTTAGTAGAGCATTAAAAGAACTTATGTCAATAATATGCCATATAATTGTCAAATAAACCTCTCAAAACTGAATGCTATATTCTACTTCCTGATTTAAAGAAAATAAATTTAGTGATCTTATTTAGTCCCTCACAAGTGTAAATATCCTATTAAAAATATATTTACTTAAAGTTTCTAAGATTTATTACCCTTGTTATCCTTCCACTTTCTTAGTTGGTTTTATTACCACTTTAATTGCCAATATTTAAATAGGTGTGAATTTTAAAATACCAATTGTATTTAGAAAACCTCAAATTCAGCAGGTGAACAACAAATATGGTATGTTTTATTTAATACTTGTTTTATATCATCTTTATGCTATCTTTTTATCGATTGTGACTACTCTTCAAGAGACAAAAGTAGTTATTGGCTAACTATGATCTTTCCCACTGAATTAATTAAGCTGGTCATAACACCTCCTGTAGTTAGACAATGATATTAAGCACCAGAATGGCACTGTAAAGTGGTAACTGTTGTCAAGATAAAACAAAATAACCCTTCATAGTTTCCAAATCATCAGCAATATTGTTTCAACACCTCTATACTATGCTTTCAAAAATAGATGCACTTTCAGAGAGTTGTGGGTTTTTTTATCATTTTGCCATGGTGATAAAGAAAATTTTCAAGATTACAACCTTTGATTCAGAATATTATAGAGCCTCTGAAATACGAAAGTCAATGTTTATTAGACAAAGAGATGACAAAAGAAGAGAGGAAAAGCAAGAAACTAAAGACAGAGGAAACAACAGGAGGCTGCTTGTTGAGCCTATTGACCTTATTTGATACCCTTAATATGCTAAAAATTTTTTGCCAATCACAGAAAAAAAAGGGAAAAATGTCCTTTTAAATTCAAATTTTCAGCATAGTGGTTGGATATTGTTGGGGTTTTGTTTCCAGCATCTGTTTTCAACACTTTTATTTTTTTCCCCTCAGGGTAATACTTAAAAATGCAATTTGGTGTAAGCTAAAAATGGAAAAAAAACCCTGATTATACATCTGTAACTTATTATTACTGACATGTATGCAAACTGCTAACTAATACTCTGTGCCCTTCATTCAGCTTGTATTATTTCCTTGACAAGCAGCACCAAAATTACTTGGGAAGAGTGAAATACAGCCTTGAACTAGTCTCAGAGCTTATTAAATATTTAGTAAGTAATAAGAATCCATCAAAGGATGGACTTTACTTTTCCTGTGACAGCTGGAGGCAAGAATTGTTTTACAATTTGGCCTGAAAAGTGATTCTCTATGAAAATAACATGAGCAGAAGAGTCAGGAAAGAGGAAAAACTATTCTATTGCTTGTATTTAAATATAGAGTAATCTATAAATAGCTGACTTATTGGCTTTTACATTTATTATTATGGGCCCCCATGAGCTAGGAGCTATGACTGCAAACAGTTATATGTACCTATACGTGCATACAAGTATGAGTTGAGTAACATGGAAGGCTTAGATCCAGTTTCAGCTGAAATGTCATCATTCCTGCTTGTGGTACCAGCTATTCAGATACCATAATATCTGAAGAGTTTTGGTGCTGTTATTTTGCAATAAATTAAGAAAGGATATGTAGTTCAATGCTACTTTTGGTGAAAAATACATACATTCAGCATTGCATACCCTTATCTTGAATAAGAAAAGAAGAGTTTCAGTGAATTTGTTAAACTTGGAGCTTTTTATCATAATTTCCTATCTTGTTTAAATCTAGATTATCAGTTCTAAGAGATACTCATCACTTTTGTAGCATTGGAAACTGTTGGTTTAAATATTTTTGGCTGGGGGGGTAAAAACTGAAAAAGAGATGGAAATCCACAAATTATTACCAACTTCAAAGTAGCCTGGAGGAATGAGTGGCTAAAAACTGTATCTGTGCTGAAAAATCCCTGAAAATGCAGAAAATACCCAGTTGAATCATGGCTTCATCCAGGGTCTCTGGAGCAACAAGCACCAGTGCAGAAGAACACCAAGAAAGCAAGCTTATGTCATATGGTCACAGGTCCCATTGCACTTGTTGCATCTTTTTCCCATTTAATCTGAAAAATGCTACTTTAACAAGCAAGGAATTTTAGAACTCTGGCATTCTGCATATAATTAAGGATGTGCGAGGCAGGGTTTCAAACAGTGAAATAAAAAGAAAAGTATAACAAAGTTTTGGAATGTCATAATTATTAAGAGAAGAGTATGCTAGAAGCCAGTTATCTCCACTAAGTGATAAAAAAATCACCAAGTCCTAGAAAAGGGTCTGAAAAATTCCTGAATTAAAATTAATGCTTAAAAAAGTAGCCAGATAAAATAATAAATGGAAATAAATTATAATCAATAACTAAATGTATAGAAAGTACAGAAATACTCTGACAAGACTGAAAACTCTAATTTAATCCAATAAAAGGTACACAAAATCCAATGAATGAATGGTTCAGAGCTTAGAAACATCAACAGTACAGCAATTTTATCAAAATAAGTACAGTAAAGACAATGAGCATTCAAAAAATGGAAAAAAAAAAAAAAAGAAAGGTGTCAATTGGATGTGTTTGCAAACAGCTACAGTGAGTGCCATGAAAAAAGGACAACTGCAGCACCTCTAGCACAGATGAACTATTTGGTAAAGAAGTGGAAAATTTAATATAGGCAAACTATCACACTAAAGCAACCATAACATTTATTTATTTAAGGAGACAAAGGTGCACAGCCTACTGTTATATCAGAAGCATAAATGACACTAAAAAACAAATAATGAAGGGTGAAATGTAAAATTCCAAACTTCCAATGGTGTGCTTATTACCACATAAATGTATATATGAGAAAGATGTATGAGGAAGATAAAAATAAGAAAAACATTTATAAATCAGGAAAAAAAGGATGTTGTTGAGCTAAAAAATGCACCTACCCAGATGAAAAAAATTATCAGTATTTATATTTAATACTGTAAAGCTTATATTTTAAACACATATATTTCAGAATCATGTTCCTTGCAGACCGGACATGTCTTCAAGGAAGTATTAGAGTTAATAAGGCAATCCAAATGATCTGTTTCATGAGCACAGTTATGCCAGAGAATAAGAAAAACTAAATATCAGAGTATATCACAGAATCATAGAATGGTTTGGGTTGGGAAGGACCTTAAAGATCATCTAGTTCCAACTCCCCTGCCACGGGCAGGGACACCTACCACTAAAGCAGGTTGCTCAAAGCTTTATCCAGCCTTGTACACATCCAGGGAAGGGGCATCCACAACTTCCCTGGGCAACCTGTTCCAGCGCCTCACCACCCTCACAGTAAAGAATTTCTTTCTAGTATCTAATATAAATCTCCCCTCTTTCAATTTAAAACTGTTGCCCCTTGTCTTTTCACTACACTTGCTGACAGAGTCCCTCTCTGGTTCTCCTATAGGCCCCCTTCAGATATTGAAAGACCGCTACAAGGTCTCCCTGGAGCCTTCTCTTCTCCAGGCTGAACAACCCCAGCTCTCTCTGATCATGGAGTCTCCTCCAGTTGTCAGGTAACCTACTTCAGGATTAAAATAGAAGTTCTAGCTTTTTTCTGGTTTAAACCCAGAACCTGGGACAGACTACTGTTCAGAACTAATACAGAATTCAGAAGGCAAAATGCACTGATATGAGCATTCAAGCTGGGAAGAATTAGGTCTCTATGCCTACTAACTTTTATAAATGTTCTTAATTAGTCAGCAGATAAAATAGGTTCTGATATAAGTTGCCTAGAATAATCTTTTTGGGGTGGAAATATATTAGAGACCAAAAAAAAAAAAAATAGTTAACTGGATGATCTGGGGAGGTGACTAACTTTCAACAAGGGATAAAGGGTGGCCATTTTTTCCATCAAAGTTAGAGCTAGAACAGGTTGTAAACCTTTGTCTTGGAGAATGACTAAGAAAAACCTAGATAGTTATGTATGCTAGAAAATATTTCTTACAAGCCATGAGGGTTCAGTAAATATTGATGGCTACATATGCCTCTGACTGGACTAGAATGCATTCTGAGCTTTTCACAATGTGTGATATCCATTGGGTTGACTCTAGAAAAAAAAGTATGTTGTAGTTTCAGTGTCTAGTAGTATAGAGAACTTTCTGATGAAACAACGAATGCTTCACATCTCTAGCAGAGATTTCCAGAAGTCTCTGTGGTATGTATAATGCAGAAAGATCCAATCTTCTTATGAACTTCTGCACCTTTTAAGTTGGAAAAGTAAATTTAGATATCTCCAAGGGTAAAAAGGCTTAAGCAGCTCCAGGTAGTGATGAAAAGAGTGCATACCAGGGATAAATTCAACTTGTCTTACAAGACCTAGATTGTTCTCATACAGACATTTTCCATAATTGATGCCATTCTGATTGATAACTAGTTTAATGGGGTCCTAAGGGGCCAAAGAAACAAGGAATCCCTCAGCAATGTTTAGACTTTTGTCTTTAAAAGTTTAACTTTCGATCCCTACAAGAGATGAAAAACATATTTATTGTGCTTTATCATGGATTATGCCTCATACTGTTTTTCCTTCTGCTAAAAATGCATAATTGTTAGTGCTGTGCTAAAAAGCATTGTACATTTTCTGTGAAGTGTCTTAATTATTTAACATATTTTTTGATAATGCAGTGAATTTGGTGTCTGTTTTTTACCTACCCAAGACTGAACAGTAAATTAAACATAAACGATTAAAGAGTGCAGGGAATTTAGGAGTTTCTCTGCCGGGTAAAGAAATGTTCTCTCAACGTTTCTTCATCTTAAATGTAGAACTGACTAACTGAGCATATGTAATATGTAAGCTATGGAGACCGAGACCTAGCCCATTGATAATATCTAGGCATGTGACGTCTACTGATTTTAATGGGAGTTAACGTGTTTCTTGGGATTTGGCCTGCTCAGCATACCCATAATTACATAAAAAAGCCCAGTGGCAAATGGATGTTTCACATCCAAAACTTGTGTCCTAATAATTGACCCAGACCTCAAAATAAATTTTATATCCTTGGAAACTAAATTAACTATTTATATTTACATCAGTTTCTG
>JAOTQQ010000001.1:166700413-166730001 GCA_026546715.1 Gallinago undulata
AGAAAGAAAGAAAGAAAGAAAGAAAGAAAGAAAGAAAGAAAGAAAGAAAGAAAGAAAGAAAGAAAGAAAGAAAGAGATTAACTCATCATCATCATTTGGGAATTTTCTTCTTGTTCTTTTTATTCAATTATTCAAGTAGCATTAGAGAATGAAATATTATAAAAGGATTTCATTAATAACTGCTTCTGCTGGAGCTATTTTTAATTGTCTCAATTTTAAAGAAAAGAAAAATAAAGATTTCCTTTAAATAATTGTGAGAATCCGATATGCTACTGGAAAATTCAGAAAATAACAGCAAAAATTACCATCTATTCAAGAACACACTTGATTCCATCATCTGCCTAATATTACCTATTCAGATTGTTACCTAAGAGCTGGTTAAACTTTTACATATAGTGGTGGCAAATCCAGACCAAGTGGTGAGAGTAACTGCATATGACCTGAAAAAAATCCTACAAAGACCCCAATTTTTTGTGAAGATGTGGATCATGACTCTCTGTTCCCAGTCTAGTAAACAGAAATCTAAGTTCTTTAAAGCTTACAAGAAGTGCTTAGTGACTTCTAGCATCTTGTCCTTGATTAGCATCAGTTTACAGCTGAAACATTGGTCTGTTAATTTAAATTGATTTGATGTGATGGAGCAGACTGTGTTCTAAATGCTTTTTTCCTAAATCACACTCAATTAAATAAAAAGCTTGTGATGTGTTGATGTGATATCAGTGCCCACAAGCTGTAGGGTTTGTCTGCATTATATAAATGCTTCTTTTTAAAAATGAAATGTCAATCTCTGTACTTCTCTATGATATAGTCTTTGGATACCACTGTTGAAAATGTACCTATCCCCTGAAACATTCCCATTCTAATGACCACATTCCATTATCCACCTTTTTTCTCAAGTATGTTGTTCTGTCTGTGAATCTAGTGTACCTTTTACCCATTACCTCCCTGCATACATCCAATTTCTCATCTGTTTTGCGCAAAGTAGTGAATTTCATCCTCATAGTCCATTTACCACATATTTCTTCAAGCTCTTAAATAAAACATTCAGTTACCTAAGTAACTGTCACACCACTGAATTTTACTAGACACAAGAAAATGCATGCATATATGGACAACCCCTCTTTTTATTTATTTTTTTTTTCAGGTAAACAAACAAAACCAAATCAAATCCCCTCTACTGATTCACAGATTTGTCAAGACTGTTTACTTGCACTTTATGTCAGGTCTGGATTGAATAAGTGGACCCCATACGGAATCAGAATCACAGAATCACAGAATGATATGGGGTTGGAAGGGACCTCTGGAGATCAACTAGTCCAACCACCCTGCCAAAGCAGGTCCACCTAGACAACAGGCTGCACATGTCCAGGTGGGTTTTGAATGTCTCCAGAGAAGGCGACTCCACCACTTCTCTGGGCAGCCTGTTCCAGTGTTCTGCCAACGTCAAGTAAAGAAGTTCCTCCTCATGTTGAGATGGAACTATTGTGTTCAAGTTTGTGCCCATTACCAGTTGTTGTGTCACTGGGCATCACTGAAAAAAGACTGGCCCCATCCTCTTGACACCTTCCCTTTAAGTATTTATAGGTGTTGCTCAGATCCCCCCTCAGCCTTCTCTTCTCAAGACTAAAAAGATCCAACTTCTTCAGCCTTTTCTTGTAAGAGACATGATCCAGTCCTGAAATCATCTTTGTAGCCCTTTGCTGTACCCCCTCCAAGAGTTGCCTGTCCTTCTTGAACTGGGGAACCCAGAACTGGACAAAGTACTCCAGAGGGGGCCTCAACAAGGCAGAGTAGAAGGGGAGGATAACCTCCCTCGACCCACTGGTCACAATCTTCCTGATACACCCCGGGATGCCACTGGCCTTCTTGGATACAAGGGCACATTGCTGGCTCATAGTCACCCTGTTGTCCATCAGGACTCCCAGGGCTTTTTCCTCAGAGCTGCTCTCCAGCAGGTCAGCCCCCAATGTGTACTGGTGTGGGGGGTTATTCCTTGCCAGGTGCAGCACCCTACACTTGACCTTGTTGAATTTCATCAGGTTCCTCTCTGCCCAACTCTCTAGCCTGTCTAGGTCTCGTTGTATGGCAGCACAGCCTTCTGGTGTGTCTATCACCCCATCTAGTTTTGTGTCATCAGCAAAGTTGTTGAGGGTACATTCCATCCCTTCATCCAGGTCATTGATGAATATATTGAAGAGGATTGGAGCAGGTACTGACCCCTGGGGAACACCACTTGTTACACACCTCCAACTAGATCCTGGGCCACTAATCATGATCCTCTGAGCTCTGTCTTTCAGCCGGTTTTCAATCTACCTCACTGTCCATTCATCTAACCCACACTACCTAAGCTTATCTATGAAGATGCTGTGGGAGACTGTGACAAAAGCCTTGCTGAAGCCAAGGTAGACAACATCTACTGCCTTCCCATCATCTATCCATCCAGTCATGCTATCATAGAAGGCTGTCAGGTTAGTCAGACATGACTTCCCCTTAGTGAATCTTGGTTGACTGCTTCCGATAGCTTTCTTTTCCTCCATATGCTTTGTGATTACACCCAGAATGAGCCAGGGATTTTTCCAGGAACGGAGGTGAGGCTGAGCAGCCTATAGTTTCCCAGGTCTTTTTTCTTGCCCTTTTGGGAGATTGGAGTGACATCAGCTTTCCTCCAGTCCTTGGGCACCTCATGTGTTCCCCAGGACCTTTCAGAGATGATGGAGAGTGGCCCAACAATGACTTCTGCCAGCTCCCTCAGCACTCGCAAATGCATCCCATCAGGACCAGTGAATTTGCAGATATGTAGTATACTTAACTGTTCTCTAACTTGATCTTCCTCAACTAAGGGGAAGTCTTCCTTCATCCAGACTTTTTCTGTTACCTCTAAAGTCTGCAGCTCCTGAGGGCTAGCTTGAGCAGTAAAGGCTGAAGCAAAGAAGGTATTCAGCAACTCTGCCTTCTCTATATCCTCTTTCACCATGGCATCTTTCTCATTCAACAGCAGCCCACATTTTCTCTCATTGTCCTTTTGCCTTCAATACAGTTGAAAAAACCCTTCTTGTTGACTTTGATGTCCCATGTCAGGTTTAATTCCAAGGAGGCCTTGGTTTTCCCAATTTCATCCCTGCATTGTCCAACAGCATACTTGTAATCTTCACAAGCAGTCAGTCCTGTCTTCCACGCACTGTAAACTTCCTTCTTCCACTTGAGCTTTTTCCGTATGTCCCTTCTAGGTCATGCAAGTATCCTGCTTGCCTTGCCTGATTTTTTGCTCTTAGTGATGCACCAATCCTCAGCTTGGAGAAAGTGATATTTGAAAATCAAACAGCTCTCTGAACATCCCCTACCTTCTAGAGCCCTAACCTATAGAATTTCTCCAAGCAGTTTCTTGAAGAGGTCGAAGTTAGCCCTCCTGAAGTCCAAGGTTTCAATCCTACTTGTTGTTTTGCACATACTACCCACGATCCTGAACTCTATCTTTTAATGACTACTGTAGCCAAGGCTGCCCCCAACCTTAATCTCCTACATTTCTACATCTCCTAATCCTCATTAATGGCTAATTATATATTCCAGAAAACTTTGTTGGACAAACTTCTTTAGTTCAAAATCAAGTTAGATCCTCTTAATGTAATGGAACATCATATGGTGCTGCTGCTAACATTGTAAAACCTGTGCGTTGGCCTCCTTGAGACACAGCTATCTACAAAAATTTGACTTGGAAATTTTTGACAAAATTTTCTGTGTTTTGCAGTGTAGTCCAATTTCACTGTGACAACATTCAGGGACAATGCACAGGAAAAGGAAGAACCACTGGCTCGGCGTGGGTCAGTGTCATTTACACTTTAATATAGCACCAATCTACCTAAAACTAAACATCCCAAAAAGCATTTACCATTCCCATTTCTTTACCAACAGAGTGGATTCAGGGTTTAGGCTATGTCTTCAGCATAAACAACCCTCTGCCCTTGTTGAACCGCTCACCTGTCTACTGAAGAAGAAACTTCGCTGTTTGCACAGAGAACTTTCCCCTTTTAAAACAGCCTGTGACTCCTTTCAGCTCCCTGTGCTAATGCCGCAAATTTTCCAGCTCTGACATGAACATGCACTCTTTCAGCTTCTGGGCAGAGAGTTCAAAGTCAATGGCCCTGCTGCTAGCGAGCCCATTGATCCACTGGTGTGGAGCCATTAAGTGTTGATGGCCCTTGATTGCTCTATCAAAGCTTCCCAGCTATAGTCTCTTCACTATTCGTCAACCTCCTGCTTTAAAATGAATGCTCTAAACTGCACTTAATGTTACCTTCAAAATGAAGTGTAAAACACAACAGAGTATTCACAAAACACAAATGGGAATTGTACATTGACAGCGACATAACCGCAAACCTTCACCACTCTTGCGAATTAAAAGAATGTCAATTACTCTTTTTGTCAATTAAAAGACTTAAAAATATAACAAAGAAAGAGTGAAGAGCAGAGTTTGAAAGACTACCAAAAGTATGAGAATGGAACAGAGAAGTGCATCTCTGAGAAAATGGATGGATAATAGTGCTCTGACTTCATAGCAAAAAGGACAATCTCTTACTAAGGCTGAGCTAAATGAAGGGCTATAAGAATCTTAAGTATTGTCAGTCTTGTGACTGAACTATCCTAAGGAGTGGAGTTTTATATAAGACTTTTTAATGAGCTCAGCTCGACTTGTTCTTTGGCACAGTGCATATGATTACTGATGATTTGCACACTAAATCGATGAGTAAATTCTCATAATAAATTATTGATTTATTTCATCCCATTCCACCCAGTCAGGCATATAATTACTCACAGTTCCACAAAAACATGGACTTGTTAAAATCCAAATATGTATGTAATCACCAGTGCTTCTCAGATTAGTTTTAATCTGGTAACTAATAACATGCAGATTGATACCCCAACCCAAACACCCCCCTCTTCATTGAAAGTATAGACGTATATCAAAATAGCAAATGGATTTTATATTTTATCGTCTAAATACATGCCAGATGCTGAGCTGGTGCCACCTGGAATAGCTCTATTAAAGGCAATATCAATTTATACCAGCTGGTCCATGTGACTACATGTCTAGGTGAAAGTGAAATTTTGTTATTTGTATACAGAGTTCTTTGTTCCACTTACTCAGTTCTTCTTTAATGACAGAAAATTAGAGTCAGCTGCATATGTTGTTTTGGTTTAAAAATAAAATGTTCAACTTAATATTGTTTTTATATTTGTCAAAAGAGCTACATTTCCAAACAATACCAAGAAACGGACAGTTATTCCCCCATGAGAAGAAGGAGCAGATTTCAACTCAGTTAAAAATGCAAGTGAAAAGGAAGGAAAAAAAAGAAAAAAGACTGCGGGGGAGAGCACAGGAAACTCTAAAACGACTACAATTCAAGAGCAGAAAAATTCATGCAAAAAGAGTTTCAGTAACAAGCAGTTGCAGCCACAACGGGCTACATTGTCAGATGTTTCCATAGGTGATTTTTTTTCTCTGTGTTTTCAAGGATAACATGAATATGTACAATAGACCAGTCTATCCCAACCCTATATATGAGTTTTGGTAGATAGTTTCTCGTTAGTGCTTTGCAGTTGTTGTTTTCAAGCTGCTTTTATGTCTCATTTTGATATGGAAATAACAGAGGCTCAAATGTTAAATCACCTACCAAATAACATGACAGTCTTATTTCATTCTAATTTTCAAAACATTCTTTCCTGGTTTTGCTTTTTTAAAGGCAAAAAAGCTTTTCCATTTAGATGAGAGAGCTCCAAACTAGGCTATATAAACTAATGGGCTGATTCCAAGATTAAACCAAGTCAATAATTTATATTTTTTTTTACAGTATTTTAATAAACAGCAAGGTTTTCTCAAAGGCATAATTATAAATAGAAAAAAAAAATAGCAGGGAAAGTGCCCTGCTAGACCTGCTCCTTGTTAACAGAGAAGGTCTCGTGTGAGATGTAAAGGTTGAAGGTCGCCTAGGGCAGAGTGACCATGAAATCATAGAGTTTTCAATTCTTGCAGAAACAAGACAGAGAGCCAGCAGAACGGCCACCTTGGACTTCCATAAGGCAGACTTTGGCCTGTTCAGGAGAATGGTTGAGAGTGTCCCTTGGGAGACAGTCCTGAAGGGCAAAGGTATCCAGGAAGGTTGGTCGTACTTCAAGGAGGAACTCTCAAAAGCAGAGGATAAAGCCATCCTCAGGTCCTGTAAAACAAACCAAAAGGGAAGAAGGCTAGCCTGACTAAATAGAGAGATTTGGCTGGACCTCAGGGAGAAAAGAAAGGTCTACAGTCTCTGGAAAAGGCAGTCTTATACTTATGAACAATATCAAGGTGTAGCAAAGGTATGCCGTGGAAAACTTAGAAGGGCAAAGGTCCAAGGAGAACTTAACTTGTCAACAACAGTTAAAGAAGAAAACATTTTTTTCAATATATCAATAAAAAAAGGAAGGCTAGGGAAAATGAGGGCCTGCTAATGAATGAGGTGGGTGCCTTGGTGGTGGAAGACACAGAGAAGGCTGAGCTGCTGAATGCCTTCTTTGCTTTGGTCTTCACTGCCAAAGCTGCCCCTCATGAATCCCAGACCCTGGAGACAAGGGAGAGGGTCTGGAGAGAGGAAGAATTTCCCTCTGTTGGGGAGGACTGGCTTAGAGACCACTTGGACATACTAGACATCCATAAGTCCATGGGCCCCAATGGGATACACCCACGAGTGCTGAGAGAAATGGCGGATGTTATTGCTAAGCCACTCTCTATCATTTTTGAGATATCTTGGAGAACAGGAGAAGTGTCTGAGGACTGGAGGAAGGCAAATATCACACCAGTCTACAAAAAAGAGGAAGAAGGAGGACCCAGGGAACTACAGGCCAATTAGTCTCATCTCTGTCCTGGGGAAAATAATGGATCAGCTCGTGCTGGACATCATGTCCAAGCACATTAAAGATCAAGAAGTTATCGGTATTGGTCAACATGCATTTACCAAGGGTAAATCACGCTTGACCAATCTGACAGCCTTCTATACTGTTGTAACTAGTTGGTTAGATGAACGGAGAGCAGCAGATGTCATCTACCTTGACTTCAGCAAGGCTTTTGACACTGTCTCCCATAACATCCTCATTAGAAAATTAAGGAAGTATGGGATAGATGAGGGGGCAGTGAGGTGGAATGAGTCCTGGCAGTGTGACAGAACTCAGAGGGTTGTCATTAACGGAGCAGGGTCAATGGAGGCCTGTAACCAGCGGCGTCCCCCGGGGTCAATACTCGGCCCAGTCCTGTTCAACATATTCATCAATGACCTGGGCGAGGGCACAGAGTGTATCCTCAGCAAGTTTGCTGATGATACCAAATTAACAGGGCTGGATGACACACCAGAGGGCTGTGCCGCCATCCAGTGGGACCTGAACAGGCTGGAGAGCTGGGCAGAGAAGAACCTAATGAGGTTCAACAAGGGCAAATGTAGAGGCCTGCACCTGGGGAGAAAGAACCCCAGGCAGCAATACACGTTAGGGATGGATCTCCTGGGAAGCACTACTGAGGAGAAGGATATGGGGGTCCTGGTAGATAGCACATTTTCCATGTGTCAGCAGCGTGCCCTTGTGGCCAAGAGGGCCAATGGGATCCTGGGCTGCATAGGAAAAAGTGTGTCCCATAGGTCAAGGGAGGTTATTCTCCCTCTCTACTCTACACTGGTGAGACCACAACTGGAATATTGCATCCAGTTCTGGGCTCCCCAGTTCAAGAGGGACAGGGAACTACTGGAGAGAGTCCAGCGAAGGGCAACAAAGATGATTAAGGGATTGGAGCACCTCCCTTACGAGGAAAGGCTCAAGGAGCTGGAACTCTTTAGCCTGGAGAAGCAAAGACTGAAGGGAGACCTTATTTATGTTTATAAGTATGTAAAGGATGGGTTGAAGGATGTTGGCGCTGGACTCTTTTCAGTGGTTTCCAGTGATAGGACAAGGGACAACAGGCTCAAGCTGGAACATACATAGGAAGTTCCATTCAAATACAAGGAAAAACTTCTTTACACTGAGGGTGACAGAGCACTGGAACAGGCTGCCTGGAGAGGTCGTGGAGTCCTCTTCTCTGGAGATCTTCAAGACCCGCCTGGATGCAGTCCTGAGTGATGTGCTCTAGGCTTTTCTGCTGTAACAGGGAAGTTGGACTAGATGATCTCTAGAGGTCCCTTCCGACTCTGACAATTCCATGATTCCATGATTCTGTGATATACGACTGAGTGATCTAAGCAGTGTAAGATTACACTGAGACCAAGAGTCTAAAAGAGCTAAGTTTCCTCAGTAGAATTTTACCTTACCTTAGCTTTTAAGTTATTATTTACATCTAAATGCAGAGATTTATGATAATGCATTTGCAAGTGTTGTGGCCAGCCAGGAATAGTAAAGCAAATGCATCTGTTAGCTACTCATATGAAGAAATGCCATAGGAGTGAACGCCTGGTAAGCAGAGAATCCTTATACGACAGTGTGAGAAACTATCCCTCAAATAAGGACTGGGTGCAAGTGAAAAAGCTTTCACAGCACAGTATCAGCTGAAGTTGTACTGCTCGAAGAACCTCTTGAAAACCGCTTTCAGTATAATTCTCAGTGAATAGTTCCACCACTGGAATTAGCAGAAGTCACCAAGAACTGGTGGCATGGTCATGATCCAACATGCCTTTGACTATATATGGAATATGTGAATATATATTGCATATGTATATGTATATATTCCTGTGACTATATATTCTACCCAGGAAATTCCACAAGAGCATAGGCTGAAAAACCATGTTCCCAGAGCTGGTTTATATTGCCCTTTCTTTTTCAAATGAACACTGGATAACATATTCCACTTAAAAATCTTCTATATGACTAACTAGGCAACAGAGTCAGACCAGTTATGTTATGTCACAATTTGCCAGTAATCAGTGGCTATGACATCAAGATTTCCTTCTTGTCCTTGAGCAGTTCGCATACCACAGCATGCTAATAACTGGGAAATACTAAGGGCTTTCCTTTATGAATAAGTGAATAGTGAATAGGTGAATAACTGTAGTGGCTCAAAGTCAGAAGCAATATTAAACAGGAAATAATTAGCCGTGGTAGAACAATACTTATATAAACAAATCAAAACAAGCAACCTCTGAAAAATGATCCTGGGACATACTTGAAAGCACTCAGCAAACCAGCAGTCTGGACAGAAAATGAAGACAAATACTTAATTCAGTTCAATTTAGCAGATGAACTTCAGGGGCCAGAAAACAATTGCTTTAGATATGGAATTTGGTTCAGCCACACCCCAGTTATGTGACAGTAGTATAGATCTTCTGTGGCCACAAACAGGCAAACTTAGTCTTACGATTCACGGAGCTGTACTGGGATTACGGTATCTGTTTATAATTTTTGTGGGTACTTTATAGACTATTCCAATGCTGAAATGGCAAAGCAACTTGAAGATCAGTACATTAAAATTTTATGAAAGTGGATCAAAAAGATTATTTTAAAGGTTCTTCTGGGAAATGTTTATTTGTACATTCAACATTACAATATAAATTACTGTAAGTGAGTTAAAAATGCTAAACAAAGAGCATACCAAATGCTCAAAAATAATTCATTTTCCTATATCATCACCTGTTCAAGAGGCATCTCTTCCTTCAGTTTTTAAATGTAGTTGGCAACTAGTGAAATATTGCATAACACAGGGCCACTTGTGCTCTTCTGACCAAAATAATCACTGACTTCAACTGAGCTCACCAAATTTAGATTGGCATTGTCCAGAGGAGAAACTGGACCTCAGATACCATAAAATTTGTTAGAATTATATTTTTAAATTGTATTTCTTGGCAATTGCAACTCAGAAGATTTGCAGACTTCCCCATGGAGGAACTAAAAAAGTAAAAACTGTTGCTGGACCACAACTCTGACAAGTATATACAAAATGTACAAATATATACAAGATCTTTTTCTGCTACTGTGCTATTATGTTTACCATGCATTGGACAATATAATGTAGTCCATTGTGCCTGTAGCTTTCTTCAGCTTTCAGTTTATAATGTTCTCTGTGGTACTCATTATACAGCCTGCAGCCACTAACAGTTGCTGAACATGTTTTTGAAGTTCAGTATTTGAGCCTTTCTTGCTCTCTGACAGACACTGAAAATGCTGTCTGTGGAGTCAGCTCATTTAGTCAGAAGAAGATGTAGATATACCTAGTGGTACAGATGCAGGTTTTCTTGAGGTTTTCTTAGAAACAGTGTATCTTTATTTCAGAAGAAACTATATGTACTTCTCAGCTGGAGGGACAGTGTGGATCAAGCTTGGGGCATAATGAAATGTTGGCAGAGGAGAAGCAGAGAGATTTGTTTTACAGAGAGTTTGTTTTGCAAATTTTAACTTCATCTAACCCAACATTATGAAATTTTGAAATGGGAGCATGTAATTGGGAAAATGATTCTATGATTCTATGAAATTTAATTAGATCTGTCTGATGTGAAAACGGGATGAGTCACCATCTTCTGTAAGCAAATAATTAGTGCATGTATATTTCAAATATAAACTCTAAGGAGTGCATACACTGTCTGCAATATACATTAATGAATATAATCTTTTAAATGGGTGTCCAGATATTACTAGGGGAGTAAATAAAACTAATAAGGAGTTGTCATTTTTCACAGCATTCTAGTTAGGGAATGCAAATGTGGTAAGATGACTGAGGAACTGCCACTCATGGGAGTGCTTTTGAAATGTTATACTGTACTAGGACCCTTTTATTTTCTACTGCTTTGCTCGAGGGAGGTAAAAAATTATATGTAGCTTTAAGGCATGAAGGCTTTTTGTAACTAAGTGTATAAATGTTAAGAAAATCAGAATAAAAACAAAACACTTAATGATGTATTTCTGTGAGAGCAGTTAGGCCTGCACAGCAATATTTTTGCAAGCATTAATAGGTCAACATTAATGATATGTCCTCTGCTCCGGAATTAAGCCCTCTCTGTGGGAATATATGCTCCCCGATAAGGTTTTTTTTCTTTCTTGAGTATAGATTGTGTTGTTTGTTCAATGCACAAAAATGGCTTTTTTTGTGCATATTATAGGTCTACTTCAAGACATGCATGACAATGAGTGTGTTTTATAAATGGAGATACGTATTTTAAAGAGGTATACAATAAAAAGAATGATCACTAATCACGTGTCCAGATGTGGAAATCAAGGTAAGGGTAATTAGTTTTTCAGGTCCCATTTATTCGTGAAAGTGTTGTATCTCTTTCATAAGCTCTTTTATACACTTCAGAAAACTTAGGACATGTTTATTGGTAGAATTGTGGCTTTTAAGTTATGAACAGCAACATTTATTCTCTAAAGTCCACATTTGCATGAACTAGTCTATATGTATCTTCTTGATGTAACTGCATGGGACTAAGTTTCCAGCTATACATTTTATTTGTATAGAAACTTTTGTAAATACATTAAGAGAGAAATTCTGGATCTGTAAAAGCAAACAGAAGAGAAAATAAATGACCTACAAGTACCAGCTACTGAGTTGGTAATCAAATCTACAGCATCATGTCTTGAAAGAGAATCACAGGATTGCATATTAAATACTTGACATTATTTTCTTTTCTCCCAGAGAGAATATGACTTTCCTGTGCAAAACATTCAGACTGTAGTTTGTGTCCTGTGCTTTCAGCCCTTCAAATTGTTTAAGACTTTAAAATTTAATCAAGGGATTTCTTAATGGAGGCAAAGGAAGAGTAACATCAGAAATACATTTGACAAAAGGGTAACAAATTTCTACTTAATTATTTACAATGGCCCTATACTGCTACTTAGAGACACAAAGTAGTCAGACTCCTGAGCATTAGATCCAACAGTCTGGAAGGACAAGGGCATCAATTCGTCCTCACATCACGCAAACAGTTTTCAAGATTGCATCTTGTTGATCTTGATGAAATTACAAGTCTAGGATCTGATGCAGCATGCCAGTAATTTATGACCACAGGTCACTCTAAGCTGAATGTTTTCAGGGCACATCAAGCCTACTTGTCATTTGCATGCAACTCATTTTATCACCTAAGAGACGTTTTTCATCAGGCCACTGGGCAGACATTTGCAGTTCTGGAAGGCCTGCATTTAAAAAAAAAATGACCTCTTTTTAGCCATCACAACATTAAAACAAACATCAATGCAAAATGTAATATTAAAGCAATTAACCTGTTATCTTCAGGTCAGGTGTTTGTTATTTTGCCATTTACAGAATGACAAACTCTCCTACTTGACTGCTGATGTTTGGACCAGGCCAGCTGTCTGTTCTTTCTAAATGCTGTTTCAGTTGATTACGTGACTATGAAGTGCCCTTCTTCCTGCCATTTGGGATTACTCCTAGTTAACTCTATATCTGAGCAATTTTCCCTATATTGCCTATTCAAAAAAAAAAAAAAAAAGGCAGATTCTGCAGTTATTATGTTAAATTGTTCTCACCCTGCAACCTTTTGGACAGGTTTTCTTTTCCAGAGGAATCTGTCTCACTCTTAATGCACTAGGTGGAAAAAAATTTAAGTTCTTTGATATTGCTATTTCTAATGTCATACCACTCACAGGGATCATAGGGTTCCTATATGAATAATAACAATTTAGAGAAGGAGGGCAACATTTCTCAAGACATTTCAAAATTAAATGCTAAATGATAAAAATATAGCAAGCTACATATAGACTTCATGGAAGAAGTTTAAATATTTGAATAATTCTGATTATGGAGAGATGTGGTGTGGAGTTTGCAACATGAATAGAATTTATTTGCGCTAGCTTAACCATCTTCTTTGTATGTCTGTGCTAGTCACTCTAAGTTCCTTTGCAAACAGCTCCAAAAGAGAATTCATCCCATCCAATAATAGGCATCTAAAATAAATCAGACAAAAAGCCTCCTGAGGGTTCCCATTTCTGTCTCATGACCATGGGGAGAGATAGAATTATTCATTCAGATTTAGATATAGAACTGATGTGTTTCCCTGACATTATGCAGGATGAATCCTGCATCAGACATATTTCTACTCCGGGTGCAGACTGCCAAGTGGGCCAAAGCTTTGTTGTGTCATACCTGGTAGACTGGGTCTATATCACAGGACGGTCTAGCTAGCCTCCTTGCTGCAGATGCCTTGCTTCTGTTCTAGAGAATAACCATGGAAATGTTTACATGGTCATATAAAAACATTCTAACACAATCAAAAAAAAGGAATATGCCTGTACTGCTCTCATAGTAGTTTAAAATAGACGAGGTTCAAAGAATCCAACCTGAAATTATCTCTACTAATGGTACCCACAACTGGCTAACTGTTTCAGACTAACCTGCTTCCGTGATCCTTTAGAGACTACACAATACCAACCCAGTAAGATTTTGACCACAGTAGTTGATCTAGAGATCAAACCTAAGTCAGGTACATCAACAGCAATTTGATTTGAATCAGTGTTGTGATTGGCATATTTAGAGTTTCTGATTTTGCTCTCCCACAGACACTGAGACAGAATAGTCCAAAAATGCATGCGAAAACATGTTTACTGAATAATCTGAGTAAAGTTGCAACTTGATGCTGTTCATACCCATTTATGTACACTTTCATGCATTTTTTTGGCAATTGGTTATTGTACGTAGCTTGGACTTTAAGTGATATGGATGTACCATTTTAAAATCAGCTTGCTTTTTCCTTCTTTGCTGGTATACCATGTTGTACTTTGCACAGCCTGTTGCTCTTATGCTTTGTCTGTCTTACCGTATCAGCTTTCATGTTTCAGCTACTAAAATTAGACAAATATCTCTCTCTCTCTACTTTTTGCTATTTGACATAATAAGGCAAACAGCTCAACCAAACTTTCTGTCATGTCATCCTGTCATCAATTCAAATACAATAGAGGGGGGAAAAAAAATCACCTTTCCTTCTCTACCGCTACCGAAACTGTCATACATACTTATGATCATACATACTCATGAGAGATGAAAATACAAAGAGCATCCAAGGGTGGGTTGTCACCTATAAGAGGTGTCCGAATTAGTCTTTCAAAAGTGTAAGGTTTGTTCCTAGTGCATACATTTTCTGAGTGAAAGAGCAAGTATGCTTGGTCAAAGAAATTACTTATAACCTCCAGCAAATGCAAATAGATATAAAAACATTTTCTCTGTGTTCTGTTTTCCTAAAATATATGTCTATCAAGCTCTGAGCAACAGTACCAATTAAACTAGCCATAAAAGCTTGACATTTAATGTTGAAATAGATAATAAGGGAACACAAGTGGAACCTTTCAGGGGAGTGAGGAAACTGAAGGTGAGTCATAACACCTGGAAAAATCCATTGATTCCATATGAGACTTAAAGGACAAATTACATGCAGATTATAAAAATACAGTTTTATAATGGATACAGCAACTTGGGTGCTGCAGTGCCATACATCTGGTTTATAGACTACTGAATAATTTAGTAATGAATTTTAAAATTAGAATACGTTATGAAGGGCCATTAATATTGCATGAAGCATTGTTGAATTACATGGTATCAAAATTACATCTGTTATAGGGTGTTTCTTCCAGTAATGGTTAACTATGTTTATACATAGTCACTGTATTTTTCTTAATTGTAAGTATTTTAGTGATGTTCTGGAGAGTAAAATCAACAGATGTTATATAGTATATAGCTCTTCCAGATGGTGAACACTCCTGCTTTAATAGCCTAAATCAGCGTCTTTTTTTTTTATCACCAGTACCTAAACCATTGCTACAAAACTGTTTTTTTCTTGCAGCTATTAAGTGTGCCCTCAGAAAGATGACAAACACTGAAGCTTTAATCCTGTAAATTTCTGCTTGATTATGGTACTCATCTGATTTTCTCTGAAGCTCCCCAGGGAAAGGTTTGGAAAGTCTGAAAACTATTGCTATTGAAGAGAAATAGGCCCTGTGTCTGTATCTGACCAAGTGTCACCATATTTACCTTTTAAACTGCCCTGATTCTGTGTTCTCATCAGACAAAACCACAAGGATTTCTGAAAAAGTGAGTGGAGAATAAGACTTCCTCTTTGTTGTTAGAACATAGAAGGATGTCCTAGACAGTAAACTACTTTCTACTATTATGATATACAGTATTATTCTATAAGGATGATATTGGTCAGTCTTTATTGCTACCACTTATACCGATTAAAAAAACTTTTCTCATGCCATCTTCATAATATGACATAATTACTGAAACAGTTTTCCAAGATGTTGATAAACTCTTTAATTAGGATTTCAAAAGTAATACAAGTGATTGTGTCTGACCCTTTTGGTTCAGAAAGGCACAACCCTTGGCACAGCACTGTTGCAAACGGCGACCACTAATTACTTTCTTTACTGAAGTCTAATTACAGAGATTTAAGTATCTGCCTTCCCAAGCACCAACCTATATTCATTTTGCTGCAATATTACTGTCAATCTCAGCACAGCTGTGAAATATAACAACCCAGCTTGCTGTACTAATGAAGCAAAGAGGTTTATGTTTAAAAAAAATGGTAAAAATTGTATTTAAGCCCAGAATTTTTTGATTGATATTAAGGTAACTTCTATATTTAGTCACCAGGTAACTACTTGGACCACCTCCTGCTTCTCCAAAACTCACTGACTCAAGTTGACTTTGCAGGCTTCCAGCTAGGTACTTAGCACAGATGCGCACTGTTTTTTTCTCCCTCTCCTGCCTCAAAAAGCAAGGTCATGTCTTCACTCTTCTGTCCCTTGATGGGTACTCTCCAGACGAAATCTGTTATGTAGCCATCTGTTTATTAACTACCAGCATTCTACAAAATGCATCTGTAAATGAATCTAGATCTTTTAGAGATACTATACTTTAGAAAAACAATTTCCATTTTCTGCACCCCAGTTGTGACAGTGAATTCCCTTTACTTTCTCCCTATTTTGACCTTCCTTATTGATCTTCTCCTTTGTGCTTCTTGAGTGAATAGTGAATGTTCCTCTGTTTCATGTATTTTGTCTCCAAAGTCCTTGCTGATACAATTATTGTGGTAATGTATCCAAGACTTTCTAAAAGCTGTTTTCTTTCTCCTGTCTGTGACTGAATGCATACTCTGTATAAATTATTAAAGAATTGCAGTGCTAACAGGGCTCCAAATTTTGGAAACTGGACTGTCATCTTTAGCATATTGCAAAGGTTCTTCACTGGTATAAGAAGGGTAGCAGGAGCCATTTTTATTTCTTTCCAACAGTGACATTTCTGAGATTGAATTTGTCCCCATTATTAAAATTATAAGAGCTCTTTAGTCCGTTTGTTCTTGGTCTGCTACGTGTGTGTGTGTACATAAATACATTCTCACGCAGAGAACAGGTGATTACAAGCAACAAACACAGAGTATGTGTTCAGAGTTCAAATTCCTGCGCGGGCTCGTTCGGGTGTTACTGCCTGTCGTTCTGCAGTTTGCAGTACATCGGTTCACACGTGCTGCTCAGTTACCGTCTTTGTCTGGAAGTAGATATGCACGATACGTTTTGGCAGCGGCAAAAATTAGAGGAATAAATATGGTGGTCACTTACAGGGAAGGAGTGGAACCTTTCGAGGCATGAAAAGATGTAGACAGGAGTTTTAGCAGCAAATTACAAGACTGTCTGTAAAAAAACAGATGAAGAAAAGTATTATCAATCACAGCTCATCTGCTATCAAGTATATTGGGTCTTTTTGTTTATTTTTTGAACACATCATTAAGAATCATTGCATCCTACTACAGCCTGAAAGTCTCAAATTTTAAGCACATGAGAGAGGGACACAGTTAAAAATTACATTTTTAATATTGTAACCAGGTGTCTGGTTGATAGAGAGAAATAGGCATCTATTAAGACAGATGTTTAACATCAGCAGTATTGCTAACTTCAGGGGTCAGACCATAAGAATAGCTGACTGTGTAAGAGTTAAATAGACAATGAGTGAATACACTATGAGCCATATTTATAGCTAATACAGCAAACTAATTACCATGGCAAGTAAATTAATGACAATCCCATGTCTTACATAAGTATGTCAGGGTGTAGGTAAATTATCTGAATAGGCCATTGAGCTATTCTATGAGTCATTCTTGTTAAGCCTCACTGAAAGAGACAGAAGGTGGATGGTGCTTTCTACAGATACTGACAAAATCCATTCTTACACCCTTCCCTATTCAGGACACTTGTAGCTAATCCATAATTCAGTGACATCCTGAGTGTGAATACTTTCTATATTGTGGTTTGAATTACCATGTAGTCATATAAATATATGATATAGCTACCTATCATACAAATTATACAACAATTATTATATTTCATGGAAAGCCCCACAAGTATGATACAAATGATCAAGATTTCAAAATTTTTGCAACCCATACCAATATTCAGTGATTATAAATTGTAAGCCTCTGGAACAAAATATGATTTTCACACAGATTATTCACATAGTCAAGGTCTAACATTCTCAAAGGTACCATTTGTGGACAGGGATATATGTAGTATAGAATACAAGTGAAATAAAATATATGATGTCTTAAAATGTCACTAGGCACAGATATTTTTTAAATGCAAAAAACACATTAAATTTCTATTGGACAACACATAGAACAGTGCTAATTTTAACTCTTTTGTATTGAATTCTAAACATTAATAATATGTGTATTGTTGTTTATTTAGTACAGGTCCATAGCTCTCATTACATTTCAAAGCATTATTTGCTGCTTTTTAGGTTTGAATTAGACTCTCAATCTTCCTCAAACAGAAATCTACCAGCTGTGACCATCAGTAATTTATCTTTTTTTTTTGTCATAACAAAATACGTAGTGCCATATCTAGAGATAAATTAGTCTGGTGGGTTCAGAGATGGGAGTCAGCAAAATTAAAGAAGGAATGAATTACCTAAGAGTAGAACAACGCGGCTAAGAACAGACCCACGCTGAGAGTGCTGTGGCATGGAGAGATGTACAGTGTAATCAGCATAACAAAAATAAATGTGGTACTTCCAGCTGAAGAGACTCCAAAATTTCCATTCAAACAATAAAAATGAAAACTATTTCTTCTTAAAATTTCTGGACTTCTTCTATTTTCTGACAAGTTAAAGTACCACTTATTATTAAATTTATCTCAAATTCTAGCCAGCAGTCCATTTTTTTTGTTTACATTAACTGCAATAGGTAAACACTTTGTACCCCTACAATAAGAGATATCCAGTTATAAAAATAAACATACTACATTTAAGAAAAAACATATTTGCCATATCTGTCACCACCTCAAATTCAATACAGCTTCAGAGATTATGTCTTTATGGACAGAACTCACCTCAAAAATTATTTGCATGTCAAAGGTCTATACTGACTTTCAGTAACTGGGCATCTACTCTATTGTTTAATGGAAGATCCCTCTTGGCATTGAAAATAATCAGAAGGATCTGCAACTTCACAGACAGAAAGTTGATATATTGATGCCCCTGAGGGGGAGAAAATAAGGTGAAAAACCTCATGAGTTGAGATAAAGACAAGGAGATCCCTTACCAATCACTGCTACAGACAAAATAGACTTGACTTGGGGAAAATTAATTTATTGCCAATTAAAGTAGAGCTAGGTGGTGAGAAACAAAGAAAAAAACTAAAGGAACATTCCATTTTTTTTTTAAGGCTCAGCTTCACTTGTTTTCTCCTGATGTGTGAATAAACCTGCTCTGGTGTGGTCTTCTCCAGGGCCTGTAGGGGAATCTCTGTTCCAGTGCTTTAAGCACCTTTTTCTTTTCTTATTCTCTCACCTTGGGCCATTTCTCTCATATTTTTTCCTTGCTCCTCACTGCCACACAGCATTTTTTTCCCCTCACAGAGGTTATCCCTGCCAGTCTCCCCTGCCAGTGCCTGGACAACCACACCCAGTGCACAGACACAAGCTGCAAAGAGGAGAAAGAGGATTTTCACCACCTGAACTCTACCAGATGTGCATCACTGCCATCCCCCCTGTTGTTAAACATATACACAAAAGAAAATCCCATGTATTAAAGATTCAATATAAACCTGAGAAAGGAGACGTGTGTCCACAGGTCAGTAACTGGAGGACACTGTGATAAAGAGATGCCTTAACATGCATACCCGTGCTTCTCAGCTTATTCAATGGGATAGTAAAGTTCTGTTGGTCTGATCCAGCAGAAAATGCCAGTTGCAAGACAGACCTGTCTTGGGCATTGCATTGAAGAGTGGAGTCAACAGTCTGCTTTTTTCCTGTTCACGGTTCATGTGACTTGGGAGGACTAGGAACACCGAATAACAGTTATTCCAGTTAGTTTTAAGTACCAAACCAAGCACTCCTCCCATCAGCTCCTAACACAGTCAGTGGAGACCTATGGCAGCTCTGGTCATAATTTAGCAACTTAGGTTAAGTGTCTAAATTTAAGTGAAATTAATGAAGGCATGATTACCTGCATAAAAATGGTCTCCCAAGGCCAAACTTCAGATATACAGGTTTAGGAAGGAAGCTGTTTTCTCCCATAGGCAAAGTTTTTCTCCAAGACATTCAGATGTGTTACAAAGCAAATGCACTTGCTTGTGTATAAATATGGAGCTGTCCCAGCCTAGAGAAGTGGTTGTGCCTTAGCTGAAAGATGAAAAATAACTATTGTAATAGGTGCATTGAGAACAGATTCTTATCATATTTTTTCACGTGCTATATAATTGAAAACACAGGATAACTCAGCTGGCTTTAGTAAACACATTCCCCAAAGTACTTGGCTTTCATGGATTTTCAACACAAATGTGGGCATTGTTTAGTTAGTCAATATAATGGTGGGGTTTTTTTTCATGATATACAGTAAGTGGCAATATCAGCATAGTGATAAACACAGACCTGTCTTGGCTAATATTTTTGCCCTCCATTTCTGAATATACTGTCAGGCAGTCTGTCTGAAGCTTTTTAATTTTCTGAAATAGATGGTCTTACGGAGCTGTGGTAGTCATTCCATGGCTAAAGTTGTAAGTACCTTCCATTTATAAGCTCAATTAGGCCTTTCCATCTAACTTTAACGTCAGACCATTCTATTAGAAATTTCTCTTGTGCGGTGTTCTGAAAGAAAGTGATTTTTTTTTCTCCCTAGAAAGTTTGAGAGTAATTGGACAAAGCATTTGTGAGATTTGAGAGGCTGTAAAATCAGTGGTAATTTGCATTTGTTACATTATCCTAATGTATTTCAGAACAGTGTATCCCCAAAACAGCATGTTGTAGAAACAGCAATTGTGGTTTATTCTCCTGTCTTCACTGAGGAGTGAGGAGTTTATGAGCTTTACAGGACTAGACAGAACTACCAGGGGCAGGGAAGAAGCAGAGCTTAAAAGGTTGTCAGGAGCTGGGCTGCTGTCACAGCTTTAGTTTAGCAGGTACTCAGTAAAAGCAGGCCTTTGAAACATCTTCTTGCCTAAGAATACTTTAAAAGACAGAATTAGGTATAAATAGACAGATTATGTTTTCTCTTACTAAAAATAACCAAATTCCCATAAAAATCATTGACACTACTTTTCAGATATGTCTCTCCATTACTTTAGAAAAAAATCTCTGTTAGAGCACTCTGCAAGAAATAAGAAATTCGAAAGCCAGGAAATTGTGATATTCTAAAGGATGATTAATAAAACCTAAAACTTAGAAATTTAACATTCTTACGTAAAGTACCAACACCTCACTTATTTCTTTCTCCTACTCTTGACCACCATCACGTAGCTTTCTGGTATAGGTCAAATACCATGTATTTACCTCAACTTTTAAGTCACAATTGTCTACTAAGAAATAAACCACAACTGCAAAAATATAATGTTAAAATATAGGTACCATAAATTACTGAAAAAATATTACAAATTTAACCAGAAAAGATCAACCCTTCCCCAAGTTTATGAAGTATTCTTTGTAAAGTTCTTAGAACATATATATATATATGTATATATAAATTACACAGGCTTTATTATCACCTGTAATTAATATGCTTTCTAATGAAAATCTCTTGCTTTCATTTTTCACACTTTGAGGAAGCTAAGAAACATAGAAGTAGAGAGAGTGCTATATTACAAGCCTCTAAACTAGGCAACGAAACATAGCCGCTACAAGTTGAATACCAAAATCACCCTCCAACTTGCATACAGTTCAAAACTTACAATGTTATATACACTATTCTTCATGTTAATATATTATAAACCTTACTGTAGGTTTTAATGTACTGTATTTCACATACTTTTCTGTATTATTAATAGAACATATAGTTATGTCACAGAGCAGAGACTGATTATTAATGCAGTTAGTATGGAAGGCATGGAAAAGAAATTTTTTCACCTCACTTCAGTCACCTAAAATTTAGTCACCATATCCAAAGTAGTTGTCCCAGACTCTATTTATCCCATGAAAAAAAGAACATCTCCAGAAGATAATTCATCGCCATTGAAGAGTCAAAGATGCAGTTCAATTGTCTCAAAATAGGCATTCTGCTCTGTTTCAAGTGTTCCAGGATACCTGGAACAGGTATCTTTCAGGTAGCTGAAAGTGATACAAGGTGTACCAAGATGTTTAAAATTTCACTAGATAAAATGTTTTAGGAACTGAATTCCACCCAACTGTCAAGCTTAAGCTAAATACACAACTTTCTCGGTGACTTAAATTAGGTGAGAGTATTGCTACCCAAACTCAGATATAAACATAAGACTAACAGGTGGGTTTCCTAGTCATGTGACTTTTTTTATCATTTCAAATTGTGCTACCAGGAGAACAGTTAGTACAGGTCTGCCAATCTACATTACAGTTTCAGTACAGTTATACTGTCACATAGAAATGATAAAGGTATGATAGGTGGCTTTTACACCAAGGAGAGCAAGTACAGACAGTTTTCTGAGTCCTTAACCTCTGAAAATATCACCGTTTAGCAAAATAATTAGCCACATTCTAAGTATATAGCAATTGCCAACCTTTTTTCTGAATGAGAGCTTAAAAGATGAAGAGAGATAAAAAGATATCACTGGAAAAAAATTGAAGATAAGAAAGCTAAAACTATTTTCCTCTCTCTAGAATAATATATTTTCTTGGAAATACATAATGATCTAACTATAGTGATGCTCCTCTTACAATGAAAATTTATTCTTCAATGATTTAGCAATGGGAGTGTATGATGAATAAATTATACATGAAGATTAAGTAAGGCAGCATTAGAGTGTCAATCGCAACTTTTTTTTAAACAGAATTAAGTCAAGGATACTTTAATGAGGGTTCTAATGTTTGAAAAAACCGTGAACAATCTAATAGCTCCAATGCATGAATCTAGCTTTACACAGATAATTTCACAGTTCTGCCTTGTATTTATATTTGTGTTCTAACCAGAATTGATATTATTTCACGCATCATATTGAAGGAGTCCTTAAAAGAATTTAAGATATGATTTTTCTTGTGAAGATACAAATCTTGAGGTCTAGAAAGGCTCTTGTGATTGTAGATTTTTGGAAAGTCTGAGGTGAGTTTTACTAACTTCCTCTTCATGTGCAAATGATGCCATATCCATATCGGAATATAGATATAGGTGTTTACACTTAATAGACTACTGGAGCAATCAGTACTAACCAGCTGATTTAGTCTACAGATTCCTTGTATCATTAAAGAACTTTGTGCAGAGATTTGAAGTCTTGTTTACAATTGCCCTTCTAATTCAATAAACCATTCCACTCTTTTAGCTTAGTAATTTAAACGCCAGGTGAATGATATGTAAGCTTGCTTGGAAATCATCTGATGGCAATCATATTTTCAGTTCAGGGCATGACCTGCATGTAAGTGTGAAAAATAGAAAAAAACACATTTCTTTCTGTGCTCTTTAATGGTTTCCTAAATCAATATGGCATATTTTGTTTGTTTGAGTTATTACTCATCTTTCTTCAAACAATTCTAATTACTATCTCCTATCAAAAGACTAACAAAGAAAACCCATCTCAGATCAATTTTTAATGACCAATCCTTTCAATGATTACTATCCACAGCATACAGATTTTATTTGTTAAGCTGACACAGAAAACTAGCTCTATTTTTCTTTTAAAATCCTCTCCAACAAACAAATCAACTGGCACAATATCTGATTGGACAACAGTAAAGATAGACCAAGAAACTGGGATTCTTCAAAATAATGTAGGTTTGATAGACATTAAAAAGATTATGAAATCCCTCTCCTTTTGTTATTTGGCATGAACAACCTACTACATTTCATTTTAGTCTATGGGGTTTTTTGTCTGTACATTAAATGAAAGCAAAGAAACACAGGGCAGGCAACTCTTCATTCAGAGAACTAAGGTAAGCCATAGCCATAAACCCTGCCTCAAGTGAGCTATCATATTCCCCTTTTCTTACACATCTGGGAGGCATTAAGCAATTTTTCCTATGAAGGGGACTTCCTTCCCTATCCAAAGGAAGCACTTTTCTTGTATAGCATCTAAATAGTAAGCCACTTTAAGAGAAGTATAAACTGAGGAGCTTGTGTAATGGAAGTGCTACATGCAGGGTATACGTGGGTAAAAGCCCATGGTGGAAATTCTACCTGTTAAATTTCTTCTAACTGCAGGAATCCTGGACATGGATAGAGATTCTACTTTCTTTCTGAAGTACTGTATGGTTTGAGAGTTTTGATCTTTTACCATTAATGTTCACTTTGTAACAGGATGCTAGAAAGTGCTATGTGATCTGTCATACACAAGGTCGGAAAAAGTATATGTTCTGTAGACCCTGTATGGGACACTTACCTACAATTTGTAGGGTTTGAACTCGATTATTTCCAGGTCTTTTTCCATCCTGTGACCCTACTACTTGACCTCCAGAAGATAACATGTAAGATCAGTTCTAAAGGTTATACATTTCATCTCTAACACCCAGAAAATAGCTTTGTCCAAATTTTCAGTCCTATCATTACATCTGCACTGTGCTTCTGAAGCAAACTGTGAATCCAAAGGGCTGAAGCTTTGATGAAATGCTTGAACTAGAGATGAATCTGAGAAGAGAATCTGGCATGGATGTGAGCAAGGAATGTGAAATCTCCATGAGGAGATAGCTGGCTATTGGTGCTGATTAAAAAGCCTTTCTGCAGGCAGACACAGAATCTTCTGCTCTGTATTTCATTGCTGAAGTCTGAACATGCACCTGATTAAATGAAAAATAACATTCTGTTTATTCCAGTGATTGTTAGACTAAGTTCCAGAGAGGACACTTGTCATACTCTTTAAATACAGAGCAAAGCTTCTCAGCAGCACATACTTCCACTTGCTGTTTTCAGAAGACATTATGTCTTATGGAAATTATAAATGAAAGATGTTTCTAGTTTTCTATCTCCTGATACAGTTTAGTTTCAGAAATTATAATTGAGCCATAAATAGCACAGAGTAGAGGGAAAAGGAAGTGCCACAGCAGGAGTAGAAGGCTACCTGATACATGATACCCTTCTCTCTGTCAAGACACTTCTTGTGAAATACTGACTGGTACCTTAAGGAAATTAGCGTGAATTATAGTCATGAGGAGCAGAGGGAAAGAAAGATGTTAAACTGGTATTTCTAGCTTTAAAGGTTATTTCTAATTTTTCATTTAATCTCTTTAATGAGATACCTGTTTTTACCCTAGGCATTCTTGCCTACTTCAACAGGTGACAGATTGAACCTTATACTTCAAATATTAGGACATAATAGATAGTTACAGATTTTTTTATAAGAATCATAAAGAAAAAAAATCTACAAGTGTTCAGAGAATTCTAAATGTTCAAAAGTGACTGACCCATTCCTGAGTTTTAAATGTTAATTTTATGCAGCTGATTTTCAAAATAAAAGCATACATGCTCCAACATAATGCACTAAATGCATATTAAATAGCTTTACCAATGAATATATGAGGATGTAAAGAAATTGGTCTATTTACAGTTTATGGGCTGTGTTTCATATTCAGTGCTAGTACATAGTGCTAGTACTAAGTGTCAGGTTGCAGACATCACTTTGAACCTGGGCCTTGCATGTCTTTTCTGCTGACTTTCAGCTCAGCATTGAGCTAAATCCCACAGGTGGTGTTATGAGAAATTCTTGCTTTTATCACAGTGCAGACAACAAGAGTCATTAAACTTTGATGACTTAAATGGGATAATGTTCAACAAAGAGATGCATGCAACCCAGAATATTTCTCTTTTAAGTTTGCAAGTGAAAGATATCATTACTTGGTAACACATTACCTTGTAAAGGCTTTGGTAACTTGTCTGAGAATTATCTGAAAAAGTGGGTTGACAGTTATAACACAAAGATTTGCTGAGACTCTTATCTCCAGGATGGGCACACTCCATAATAAACCTTATAGTCCTTGTGCACCAGTTATCCATAGGATGAAGGGCACAGGAGCTTTCTCTAGCCATCAATTTTCAACCACAACAACCGATGCATCAGTGGTACAAGGGCATGCAGGTCTATTTCCATTATCTACATGAGAATTTCTCCTGGGTTAGTCAGTTCACGTATAGCCTTGTATCACTGGAGTGAGAAAGACTGGAAGGAGAAAGTCTACTGCAGAAAAGTGAAGATATTTTGTGGCCCAAAAGAAATACTTTTGCCACAAGAACACACAGAAGAGTCTTGGGCTCTTTTACAAGCTTTTTTCCCAGAACCTAAGGATGCTCACCAGTCATGATAAAACTGAGACAGAGAAGCATTTGCAGTGTTTATTGTTTTACGTGATCTGTCTTCCATTAGCAGAGTTTGACATGTTTATATGTGTCTCTGAAGATTGACTGTAAACGGGGAATGTACTGTTATGTTTAATGACAGTAGAAACTGAGCAGGAGTGATGACACCAAGCAATGTTGCATCCTGCTTATGAGAAGCAAAAACAGACAGAGGGAGACCTGTGCCCTGGAAGGACGCCAGAAGTTATATCTACACTGCTAAATGCACACACCCCAGGGAGTGCTCCCCACCTACAGACCAAGAGGCAGAGAACAGTGCTCCACGCTGCTGAGCACTAGTTCACCAAAGTAGTATGGCTATATCCACGATACATAGAAATGAAAGGTGGATCTTTTCTGACATTCATGTGGACAGGGTGTAATGATCTTTTTCTTTTCTTTTTTTCTTTCTCCCCAGGACGAACTGAATACTGTGAGGGCTCTGCTGAAGCTCACCAAAGTGATTATAGCATGAAAGTGAAGACATGTATTGAATGCCCAGGAGAGTGGAGTTAGAGCATGTATGAGGTCGGGATAATATTAAAGGGAGGAAATAACTTGCTTCACTTGTCTACCACACCTTTTAAAAATTTTTTCTGGATATGTTTGGAGGTTAGCTGCTCGATGCATTGTGAGCTTCAGCATGAATTACCATTCCTGCAATCTGGAGCAGCAGGGGACCTGCACACCAGAGGGAACTTGGAACTGAAACTGATTAACACCAGAGATGTACTCACAGCGGGCAGTGAGGAAACATATTCAAGCTAAGAGAAGTTCAGGAGTACATATTCCCCTGTGTATCTGGGGAAAACGTACATGGGATTGGTAATAGCTAATTATCCTTTCAACATGCATCCTTTACTTTTGAATTCAGTCTTACTTAGTATTAAGTGACTTTTTTTCCATGGATATGAGGCAAAGTTTAATTCCACCGAAGCAGGTACCAAGCTTTAGCGGGTAACAGGAATTCAATGAAATAGTGAATATTATAATTTATAATGTTTTATACCAACTTTACCTTGTAAAGTTTCATGACATATTGATGGTATTTTCTCTCCCCCCCCCCTTGCCGCCACATATTTAAACCTTCTGTCTGCATCCATCCATTAAGCATTTAGGTAAAAGATGACCTTCTTAACTAAAAAAAAAACCTTTTGCTCTTCCTTTTTATGAAGTACAGTCTCTACATATTAGTCCTAAACAGAGATAGTCTCTTCTTACTGACAGTGTTGTGAGCAACACAAAATTCCTGTTTGTCAGTAGACTTTCCTGCTACTTCAATGCTTACCACTAAAAGGAGACAATAATAACAAAACCCCTTCTTTTTTAAGGATGAGACACTCCTCTGGCACTGTAGCCTCTGTTGGCATTGTATGATCAAATCAAAATAAGAATGACTTGAGGGAGTGTAGAAAAGCAGATGATTCACAGTTGAATAATTTAATAATATTTAGCTTCTTTTCTGTGTGTCAAGTGCCCACAAGTAGTTTAATATTTTCTCAACTATATATATTACCTGCGACTACTCACCACATATTTTCTCCCAATACCATGGACTTTAAATTGTTCATTTGAACTGTTTATTCAAATGCAATATAATTTTGCTTGACAAAATAATTTTGTTCAATGAATGGATAAATGCAGATAAATTCAGGTATCTGATGGAAATATCTTAGATTAAAAATGTATCATTTACTCTTCCAAATATTTGTTATGTGAGCAGTAAAAATACTTCTAGCAGAAAGTTTTCATTAAAATGCCTGCAAAAATTGTGAGAACAACTAGGACACATTTAAGAGCTGTATTCTTTTGTTAAGGTAGTCTTCTAGAATGCGAAACCAACAAAAAAAAAGATTAACCCAATTCTCACCCTGCAAAAAAAAAGGCCTAAAGCAAGATCCTTATTATTATATGTTAAAAGAATTAATACTAATATTAAAAGATCTGATATTAAGTTCTCTCCTAAACCATTTTTTTCTGGGTAGTCTTTAATGTTTTGGAATAAGTTCTAATGTCTCTTTATTTTCCCCTTCTTTCTCTAAAGCACTTAGACATATGCTGAGCAACCTTATCTGTGAAAAGCTCTCTGTAGCAGCATAGAGGTCAGCCTCACCCCTTGGCCAGGAGTCCTTGGAACAGTATTTTTAGAGGTGTAATTTGGCCTGTTTTTTTAACTAGTAAATGTGTCATCCCTTTGGCAGAGCTCTCAAAGGCTCTCCCCCATCTCATTTCAAAGTGCTTTACTACGTGTTGCATATTCTTTCTATAAAAGCTAGTTCTTCAGGAATGATCAAAACAGGTATTAAAGCTGCTTATCTGGTCTGTGCTCCTTGTAATATTTCATGATGGTAACGAAGCTTTCCGTAGAAGACTATTGAGATGTTACAGTGTTTATTAGCACCTACAGCTTTTCAACCCTATTACTCTTTTGCAACATGCTGAACCCATTGATCATTCATTTGTACTGCACATGGACTCATTCAAGCATAGACAAGGCTGAATTCCTCCAGCTGTTACTTCTGTGCTTGACCATAAAAGGGAAACAGCTCATGCATGATGCCCCCCCCCCCCCCCTTTTTGAAATATTGATACCTGTGGCATTATTTTTCTTTAATATAATCTGTAAAGAGGACCCAAAGTTTATTTTACCCCAATTCACTGTAAAAATAGATATGAATTTCTGCAACTGATAGACACAAGTTTAGCAAAATGGTGAGGAGGTTGAGACAGGTGTCTCTGTATCCAGTTCTGGGTTCCTCAGTTCAAGAGGGACAGGGAACTGCTGGGGAGGGTACAGCAGAGGGCTATGAAGATGATTAGGGGTCTGGAGCATCTCTCTTATGAGGAGAGGCTGAAGGTCTTGAGTCTTTTTAGCCTAGAGAAAAGAAGGCTGAGGGGGGATCTGATCAACACCTATAAATACTTAAAGGGACGGTGTCAAGAGGATGGGGCCAGTCTTTTTTCAGTGGTGCCCAGTGACACAACAACTGGTAATGGGCACAGACTTGAACATGACAGTTCCATCTAAACATAAGGAGGAACTTCTTTACTTTGAGGGTTGCAGAGCACTGGAATAGGTTGACCAGAGAGGTGGTGGAGTCTCCTTCTCTGGTGACATTCAAAACCCACTTGGACGTGTTCCTGTGCAACCTGCTCTAGGTGGACCTGCTTTGGCAGGGTGGTTGGACTAGATGATCTCCAGAGGTCCCTTCCAACCCCATGTCATTCTGTGGTTCTGTGATTCTGTGACAGGTCATTCATTGACAGCCATTGTACAGAAAGAAGGCAGCTACTACTGCTGCCACCTGATACACTGACAAAAGCTCCAACTGTTACTCAGTTTCCTTTTGGTAGCTATAGTCACAACTTTAAAGTTGCTGAGACTTGGTTCCCCTTTCCTTTCATGCCCTTTATTTTATCCTTGTCAGTTCAATATCTTTTCTTGAGAGATTTGGAGGCAGGCTATCGCCGTAGTAGAATTCTCAAAATCTTTTTGTTCTTAACATACCCATATTCTCCAAAGTTGGAAATGTCTGGTTTTAGACTAGCAGAACAGGTCTGCTAGTGCTAACCAGTATCAGCCAAGAGTCCAGATCCCTAGAAAAATCTATAGGGATGGGGAACATCCAAGGTCAAGCTGGAAAGTCATCGGCATGCCAGGTTCAGGGTCATGCCTGGAGACAGCAAGCAGGGTCAGACTTAGCCCAGCAATTTCTGGCATGGTCTAGAGTGATGAGGCATGACTGAGGCATTCCCCCTGTACTCGGCACTGGTGTCACCCCACCTCGAGTACTGTATCCAGTTTTGGGCCCCCTACCACAAGAAAGACATTGAGGTGCTGGAGCAGGTCCAGAGAAGGGCAACGAAGCTGGTG
>JAOTQQ010000001.1:166730101-166774420 GCA_026546715.1 Gallinago undulata
TGGAATGGGCTGCCCAGGGAGGTGGTTGAGGCACCATCCCTGGAGGTATTCAAGAGATGAGTTGACATTGTGCTTGGGGATATGGATTAGTAGTGGATTGGTGTTGGTTTGGGTGTGATGTGGGGTTTGTGTGGGGTTTTTTTGTTTGTTTGTGGTGTTTTGGCCTTTGTTTTCATTGGTTGGACTAGATGATCTTAAAAGGTCCCTTCCAATCTGCGATTCTGTGAAATCAAGACTGAAGTCAAGTCTGCAGTATGCTGTATTTACCTTTTTTTCACTAAACCTTTTGTTCATTTGAGATGTACTCAAATGACAATCATCAGCACCTATACTAATTCAATGGAGAATCCAAACAAATAGTTTGACCAGACAGGCAATCTCTTTTTTTCTCAGCATGTATCTAGCCATACCCTGTGGTAGCTACAATGAGAAAGAAAAGTGTGAACTCTTTCTAGAACACATCTTTTTCATAATGTATTCCTATTTACTAGGCAAACACTGCAGGTCTGTTTCCCTGCTAGCAGCATGGTATCGTATTTGTGTTGGGTCTGTGTCTTGCCTGATTCATAGCCATATTCTGCACTCTTTTCCCTAAGTATCTTCAGTATTATCCTGTTGAATACCTATTATGAAGCAAGAACCCACCTTCCACTCTCCCAGCAGTGAGGGGATATTACTCTGCTTCTCAAGCTGTCAACGAAGTCATTCTCCCTTGCATTTACTTTGTTTTATAAACAACAGATGCTCCCTGCCCCTTGTCCACCTCAAATGACTGCTGTCAAGATGTAACATCAGAATAGGCCACCTTGGCAACAAACACACATAAAACCCTCCATTCCAAAATCTGGACTATAGGTTGTGCTTTTCAGTGCTAACTGCTCTGGCTGGAGATGTGAACATGTTCCCAGTTCTTCTGCCTTTACTCTGAGTTTAAAGGAACAGGGTTCCCAGAACACTTGTAATTCTAGCCAAAAAATAATAATAATCCTTTAATGTCTTATGCACCAACTAAAAACAATCATACATGTAGTCAGTGAGTAAAATACATACACATACCAATGCAGAAAACAGTAGAAAACATAGTATACCCTTTAAGTAATGAGCTAACTTTCCTCCTTTAATTCATCCCAGAATTGGTTTGGCTATGGACTGAAAAAAAAAGAAAAAATCCTCCAGCATAAGCATAGATGTTTTCCGTCTTTCACCAGAGAAATTCAACAGGGTGTATTTAGTAATTATAGGGCAAACTTTAAAAAGGCATATGAAGATACATAAAACTCTCTTACATCTATTCTTACTGACTTGTCCTTAGGTTCCACTAGTACTGCAGAAATTAGTACCTTTTTAATAGTCAATAACTTGAAATTTTAAAATATGATTGTATATTTTTCTCTTATACATCTATGTTCCAGTTAGGTCCTTTTCAGCACATAATTAACAGAAATTTGGAAGTTCTGGAGAGCTAGCTGAGCAAATAAAGTTTTATTGTCAGAGAGTTTAGTTTTGGACTTTGCATTTTCATTGTGAAAGTGTGCAGGGGGCTGAAAAGCATAAAAAATGACTGTCACTTTATTCCTTCAGTTATATCTATTAGAACTGAATCAAAAATTAGTCCAAAATGTCCCATGGCCTGTGTTAAGACTGGCAAGATGATTAAGATGATCTTTTCTGGCCTTAGCAGGTATGAACCTATGAAATGACTTTTATGTGATATGCTGGAAAGTTACGCCAGTTTAAGCCTCGTGCCAACAAACAATATATTTTACACATGAGCACTTTTTGTACAGATACACAGTTGTGAATTTCCTTTAAAGTGGAGAGATTTGCATGAGTTTGGATGCCAAGGAGCCCAAAGACAATATGGGTCAAATAGGCTCCCAACTTTTAACTTACACCTTCTTCTTGCCTCCTGGCATAATGATTGCACCAATTTACAGTCCTTTATACATCAGCAGAACGAATGCAAGTGAAAAAGATTCCAGGGGAGTTTAATAGGAAGGACTCTAATTTAGATGACTTTATGAATAATTTTTGGACTTTCCCCACAGAAATTAATGGTGTAGATTATCCATTAATTCACCTATTCCATCCCCTACAGTACAATAAATCTGCCCTGGCCTTATGTGGGTCTATCTTAGTTGAGAAAGTAATGAGAAGCTGTCTTAGAAAGCACCTATTTGGCCAATGATGTTGGAAAAATTTCTGACCATGTAGGAGGGTTATATATAACAGGTTAATTCAGACATATGACTCAAAAGCAATTTGCCATCCATATATAGCAATAGAAACCTTTATGTTGTGTCTAATTTTCACTATGTCATTCATAAGAGAGTTTGCACACAAATTTCAGCAATTTCCACCTATTTCTAGGGTTCTAACAACTAGGTGCCACAGTGATTTCACTTCCAGAATATTACTAGGTTCTAAATACTTTTACAGTATTTCAGAATATCTTATTTTATAAAACAAGAAGTGATGACCACGATCATCTGTCCTCTGAAATGTAGTCAATAGGAAGAAACTACGCTGTACTCGCTATTCCATCATTGCTGAATGTAGAGCGCAGTCCCAAAATTAACTCAGTATTGTCCTGTTTGTATACGCAATGTTCAGATCAGTTCTTTCAGTTCAAGTGTATTGGTGGCAGTTTACATACAGCCGATGAACACTCTGATAACTGAATTTATTTTTCCCACTCACATAGCCCTGGAATATAATTTCTTATCTTCCAGTTTATTCAGTGTGCGACCACATATTTGGACATACTAAAACATGAGTTTGTGTGCTTGTTTCTAGTTTAGAAGCATTCATATAACTTTCTAGCAATATGTCTGTCTTTCCATTATTTAATATTTTCCAGTATTTATCAGTCATGTTTTATTTCATGTTGCAATAGTAATGTGAAATAGATGGGCGCAAAAATCCAAGACATACGGGGTAGAGTGGACATCTCACTGAGGGGTATACTACACATGAGGTGGATACTGCATGAAGTTTCTGAAGCCAAGTTTTACGGGCTGACTAATGTCAAGATTCTTTATATCTATCCCTTTGTACAGCAGATTGGCTACATTCACAGTCTGTGGTAGCCCTCTAACCTCAAGACATAACCACCACTACTACTCAGAGAAAAAAATCAGGTCAAGTGTCTGAAGTAACGTGAGGACCATTTTGCAGGCAGTGAGAATGGTGATTTTATGCCATGAAACATTTTGTAGTTTGTATTGAATGCCCTGAGCGTAACCTGAGGACAAACACAAGTATTTGAGAGTGAAAATCCAGTTGTTCTCTTGGAGGAATGAGGACAGCAGCAGGACTAGGTTAAGTCCCATTGATACAGCCTTTTTTCTAATGCACTCTTGAAAGAGACACATCTCTTTCCCCATCCCCAGACACTATCTTGGAGAAAACTGTTTCAAGCGGTCTAAACCAGAATCAGTGGTTGGTAAGTACTATTAATACTGCATTTTAATGGTGGAAATTCATTAATTAAAACCACTACTTAAAATCACTTTCTACATCCTACCAGATCTTTTTTGCATTTAATGTATATCATGCTATATATTGTCCTTTAACCTCAACTAAGCCCCACACAGCCACTCACTCACTCCCACCCAGTGGGATGGAGAAGAGAATTGGAAGGGGAAAAGCAGGAAAACTCATAGGTCAAGATAAAGATGGTTTAACAAGTGAAGCAAAGCTGCATACACAGGCAAAGCAAAATAAGGAATTCATTCACTCCTTCCCATCAGCAGGCAGGTGTTCAGCCACTGTGAGAAAAGCAGGGCTGCATGACACATAGCTGTTACCTGGGAAGACAAACACAGTTAACTCCAAAACTTCCCTCCTTCCACCTTCTTTCCCCAGCTTTCATTCCTGAGCCTAGGCACGGGATATTCCTTTGGTCAGTTGGGATCAGCTGTCCCAGCTGTATCCCCTCCCAACTTTTTGTGCATTCCCAGCCTGGTGGGGCAGTGTGAGAAACAGAAAAGGCCTTGATGCTGTGCAAGCACTTCTCAGAAACAGTTAAAACATCCCTGTGTTACAAACACAGTTTTGGTCACAAATCTGAAACAGCACCATAGAGGTTACTATGAAGAAAATTAACTCCATTGCAGCCAAACCCAGTACAATTACCCTTTATAATCTCTTAACTAAAAGACCCCATGTGCTAATAGGACAACTACTTCACAAAAAAATGTAAACAAATTATGTAACATTCTTACCTTTATCAACTGAACATCCAAACCACTGAATGCAGGTAACAGGCTAGCTTGGCAGAATATTTTAGCTCTAAATCTATGTCAATTGGTGTTAATGATAGCACTCCATTTAAGTTAGGTGGTGGTTCTGGTTTGGTTTGGGTTTTTTTTTAATATTTGCATCTCATATTAGAAGTTCAGCAATTATTTTTCTCAGGATAAAATGTCAGGCCAGCAGACTGACAGTTTTGTAGGTCGTTATGGTTTTTAAACATTGGCACTGTGTCTGCTAGTGCTCTTTGAAGTATTACCATGAATAATTAAAACTAAGCTACAACTGTCAAATATAAAATCACAGTTTATTTGTGATGTCTTATTTTTTGCCAATGATTTATTTTGTGTCTTTGTTTATTTCAGGCAGAATTCCACCTTATTTATTCATTTATCACTTAGCAGAATCCTTGTTTACTTGTGTGTCTGTGTGTAAAGAATAATTATAAATAATGTGCTGATGCTCCTATTCATAATTTCATTGATGTCTTTGCCATATGCTCAGGTTAAGCCACTCACCAGATTTGCACACAAATTTCCCTTAGTTTGGGCTGTCAGCGACAACAAGCAGTTTTTCTGCCTTCCCCTAAAACAAGAAGTATGGTCCGATTCACAAAATAAACTGTGCATTTACTTAATAAATACCTGAAAGTTGCAGGGACTTAAGACATAGATGTTTTTGATCTTTTCTTCTTTTCTTTAACTGCACATAGCAGCTTTTGGTTTTATATACTTTAGATCTTACACCAGCTCAAAAGTTTTGTTGAACATTCTTCTGTCTCATGGTGCATAGCGTAGATTGACCAGTGTACCCTTCTGGACTAAAGAAACATTGCACAGTTGCTTGAAAAAGGTAGTGGCTTAGTCAACAGCTATACCCAGCTTGGCAGTCTCCTCTGTCCTTCCAATCTTACTAGTAATTTTTGGGCACTGTACTTTATTAATATATTGTGACAGAGAAGCAAAATTTGCTTATGGTACATCATCAAAGAAAAATTCTATTTACGGTGTAAGTAGCCTGGCATCTTCTTTTCAAAGAATACCTATTAAGACCAAAACTATCATTATATATATTTTTAATTGTAGCAAAATCAGAAAATGTATCCATATGTTACTTCTAATAATTTAATAGAAGCTTTTAAAACCATCAGGTTCTTTGCAGCATATGAAGTGTACTGCTTAGAAAAAAGTAAGCAAAGCTAAACATGTAATTGATATTGATTCAATCTACACAACAGATGGCAACATGGATGCAAATAAAGTGCTTGTCCTTTTATTATTATTAGTTAATATTTACATCACTGGTATGCCCAGAGGCCTCAGTCAGGAGCAGAGGCCTATTATGCTAGACACCACACAAATACGCACTGGAACATTTTGTTCCAGTATGATCCTTCTGCTGCTGCACACTAAACTCATTGATGACTCATTTGTATTGCACAGAGAGTCATTCAAGCATACAGAAGGTTGATTTCCTCCAGCTGCTCTGAAAAGTTTATAACCTGAGCAGGGAAGGCAGGCAGGCAGGAAGGCAGGCAGGAAGGCAGGAAGGAAGGAAGGAAGGAAGGAAGGAAGGAAGGAAGGAAGGAAGGAAGGAAGGAAGGAAGGAAGGAAGGAAGGAAAGAAGGAAGCAAGCAAGCAAGCAAGCTTCTGTATAAAATTTCACTTTGAACATTTTGCCATGCACATGTATCACATCTTATAGCATAGATGTATTGGAATACCCCTTCACTTTCTTGTTTCTCGGGTCCCCTTCTTGGTTTCCCACTGCTCCACCATTCTGCTTGTTTTCTTAATCCTGTCTCATTCCCTTTGCTGCATTCTCCTTGTTTATATTCCATCACTTTCATGGCCTATGCTTTTACCAAAACATCACCCCTCATCCTCCAAGCCTGGCAAAACACTAGGAGCTATATAGGAGCTACAAAGCATACGGTATTCATTGGCCAACAAAGGCACCAGTAACTTTTAACTAAACTAGTGCACGCAATTTTTTAATTCAAAATGTTCCAGTCTTTTCATCCGAAGTGTCATGTATTTTAATTATGACAATTAATGTGTTGCTGTAGTGTATATAATCAGTTCTAACAATACAGCTGATTATTTTATATAATCAGTTCTCCACAGAAAATCCTCTTTGGCAGTAAGTTTTTACCTGAGGACTGTTTCTACCAGGTAACAGGAGCAAGCCCCCCAAAATTCATCCTTTCCCTCAGCAGGTGCATCATTCTGTCTCTCACAATTAAGCCCTAGTGGAGTCTGAAACTAGATTTCAATCAGCTGCTCTCTGATCCTGTGAATGGGTCTCAACTACATCGGTATACAAAGTTTTTTTTCTCTCCTCTTTTCCTGCTTTCTCACCTCTTAGAAAGGAAAATTGAAAGACTTTTTTTCAGAAGTCTACTAACTGTTTTGATGTTTGGGATTGAAACAGGAACCTGGTCATTTCAAATATGGTAGAAATTCAACTGCAAAAAAAAAGAATATTTTTGTGATGTTAAAATTCAAGAGATGGCTTCATATGAAAATTTTGTTGCAGTATAAACTACAAACTGCCGTAGCATTAGCCAAAAAAAAAATCTTGAAAGCAAAAGATAACATCCCTTTGCAAAATAAAAGCATTTAAACACTCAACTAATATTAAAGAAATATAATCAATGTAACTATGATGTCTTACAAGAAAGTAATATAAATGCTTAAGAGAAGTATTGCTTAGACTTAGTACTAAGAATCTGTATTTCCCAAAGTAATGAAGTGTTCCTGATAAAATTTAAAGGAGCAAAATCCTTTATATTTGCAGTCAGACATTATTAGGGTTCAGAGTTAATACCTATACTGCTACCTTATGCCTCTTAAAAAATGTCACAGATAGTAAATTTGTGCATAGTGTCACACAGCATTTATTTGATAAAAAGTTAAATAGTTTTATTGCTAGTATTATCTTTCTTCAGTAAATCTTGGGGCTTAAAGATATATATCTGCACAGATTGCTGACCAGTACAGCTTACTCTAAACTTCCATGTCAAGATTCACTGAGAGCAGTTAACAAATATATTAACACTAATTTTCTTTGGGAACTATTGGCTAACACCAGGGAGCCCAGAGGTCCACTAACAATCATTACTGATATGATCCTTTGACTCATATTTTTTGTAGAGAAGAAAAAAGCATGTTAGTAATATCAAAACCAATAGTTTGATTATGTTCAATCTTCATGCAGCTACTCCAATACAAGACTGGTAACACTGTCCCAGTTACTGTTACTGTGCTGCACTATTACCAGAAATGAGAAGCACTGCAATCTTCCCCTAAAGAAAAGAAAAATATGCTGTTCCCTACAAATACGTCCCTTTTACTGATACTACCTTTTGTTAGGGACTGTTGCTTGTAAAATAGTTCTTGTAGGATTATTTACTCAGCTGTGTTTACTGGCAATCAAATGGAAACACTAGGTCAAGTTCTCACCTGGGACTTGGGGGAAAATTATATTAAATGCCTATGTTTGATAAGTAATAATTTCTGATTCTTTAGTGATAATTATAAAGAACAGGTAATAGTGAACACAAAAATTAACACAGAAGATAATGGGAGGAGAAGGTTGATCCATAATGGACTGACAAATAAAAGGGCAATGTTATTTGTGAAAGTTCCCACCTCAGGATGTTTTGACAAGAGTCACTGTCTCATGATTGTGAGGACATGTTGCTAGTCAACCATTATCCATCAAATACCTTTCCTTGTATCTCCCACAACTTATTGTCCAGTATTGATAATCTGCATTTTGGACAAGACTACATCTTGTCCTCCTGACACATGCAGTTGCAGAGGATTCTCTATTTGGCAAGGCAGCCTATACAGAGTTTTCTGGCTTCAAACGCTGCATTCCTAACTTATCTGCATATTGCCTTATAATATGGCCATTTTACTTAGGTCTAAAGCTTTTACTATAGTATTAAATGGGAGACTGTAAATAGACACACATCAGCCATACATGCTCCTACATACTGAGATGAACATTTCTCATTCCTTCTGCAATGAAGCTTTGGATCAAATCCCATTAAGTAGCTCTAGTGGTATCCGTTACATGACTAGATTCTATTGCCCAGCCCTTTGATTTATCTTCAAGTTTGATGTGAGTCACAATTTCAGAATTTATTTCCTAGTCCTGATTTTTCTAATTAAATGCAAATGTGGTGGCTGGACTCTGCACTAAAAATGACTTAGAACATGTGCTGTGAACTGCACATGTTCTCCAAAAATCCCTAACACTAAAACATTTTAGTAGCGCAATATGAATGTTACAGTAATCACAACTCTACAGTCAGGAGCCTATTATCTGCTTCAGAGCAGTAATCTGAACTCTGTTCAGCTGGCATTTTTGGCAGTGGCACACATCTAATCAGAAGTTCTTGCTCCCCAGCTCATGCCAACTATGGTAATGCCATAATCCCTCACTGACAGCCTTGATGACCTTCCTTTATGGGCAGTCCAATTGTACGAGGTAAAAACCAGGAATGACAAGAACATTGTGTAAGGTCACAAATTCAGATACTAGCGATAAATAAAGGCTTCAAATGCCAATAAAGCTAGAAATAATGAATGCCACTGATAGCAGCTCTCAATATAAAAAAGTTATTTTTAATGCTTTTTAAAGCAGTGTAAGTATGGCTTTAAAAAGTCCCACAAGCTTATTCTGATGATGCAGATAGTAGCTGCCTCTGCATCAAGGAGGTCATATTCTAGGAGGTCATATTCTATTCTGGTTTATGTTAAGGACTCAAAACAGTATCCCAGGTTGACACTGAGGACAAGAAAGGGAGAATCTTACCCTTAATATATTAAAGACAAGACAATGCTTTTCTTGTCAAAGACACCTGGTTTCAATTTGTGTGTAGTTTATCCTATATTCTTATTGTAGTTCCAGATGGTAGACATGAAAATATTACTCCTCTGAACTTCACTATGACTTACTGTAGCTTTATTACAAACTGTGTGTAATTAACATTTGGTGGGAGTTTTTTCAGTATGGAAAAAAAGGCCCAGATAAATTTTTGCTGTATCTATTCTGTGTATTGAGCTTGATCTCTTCCACTGCTCTGTTTTATTTGCACAATTCAATTATATATTGATGAGTCACTCTTGCTTTAGTCTAGTATATATGAAAGAAAAAAGTTTCAAACAATATGAAAGAATAAATGTAAGGCAGACTTATGTTGTAGTATGGGTTAGAGGAATTTTAACTCTTTAGGCACACCTTTAAAAAAAGTTTTAATATATTTTGCTACTGAAAAGAGGAAGACAGGCTATATATTGTTTTCTGTTACAGTACATTTTATGTGCCATATAATTTGCCATGTGTCACATTTGTCAAATAATGCTTATTAATAAAGTTAATCTTGAGCTATTGGTTAATTCATCTGAAAATTCCTTAGCACCCACACATGATATAACCTTTTCATAAATGTGAGTCATTCATTTAAACTAAGGAAATGTTTATGGCAGTGTAAAACATTAATTAGTTATCAGTCTAAGAACATTCCAAGAATGAATGTTCAAACTCCTTGTATTTTAACAGATGACGAAGAGATTAAGGCAAATAATTAACCTTTGTATAATAAAAAGATGTCATAGAGGAGAACAAGTCTTTAGTGTATCTGTTAAACACAGAGAAAGAGCATGCAAAAGCATACAAAAATCTAATCAGCAAAAAAGAGAGGCAGTTATTTCTATATAGAAATATATTTTACTTTAGCTGTCATTCAGGGTACTTGTAGACTTCAGTCTGTGATTCACATTGCTTGGGCAACATGTGCCAGTGCCACAGCAAATCCATTTCTTAGATTATAGGCTGAAATAAAGCAAATTTTAAATTATGGACATAGATTACTAGCTCGTATTAAATAATATGATGTAGTGATTCTGCATTGCCTTCCATTTTGGGGACTGGCTTGTCCTTGGTTAAATAATGCCCTTGTAAAATTGCAAGGCAAAAATAAACTGTTTTCCTCTTAACTAAACAGAGATAGCCGTGTGATGTGAAATTACTGAAAAGATGTGATTTGGGGAAATTACAGTTCCTTGCTTAGTATGTATTGTGCATGCCCTACAGCCTTCCCCAACCAGTAGCTCCCAATTTCATTTAAATTGTAATGATTTCCTTTAAGGACAATTACGTTGCCTAAGAGCAATGCATGCATAATAATGCTGTTTTGGCATGGTTCAGTATAGAACGAGAGTAATAACTGTTTATTAATATGATAATTAACTGTTAATGCTTAGCAACCTAATTATATCTGTTAAATAACTTACATTTTGAAGCCAAATTCTAGCAAAAAGAATTTTATTAAAAATAATAAAAAGCTATGAATATCATAGTAAAGACACAGTTACAGTTTAAATTGCTGGATTTTGACTTAACTTACATGAAACAGATTCTGGATTTCTGTGTACTGTGAACAAAACTGGCTGTACGGCCTTGTTCTAATACGAAATGGCTCAATGTTAGAATTTGGGGAAATTTCAGGAAAATGAAGAAACAAAGAAAACATGAAGAAATTAATAAAGCTAGGTGTACTTTATACGGTTATTAGAAAGAGTTTAGAAAGAAAGAAGCACTTTTTAGCAAGAGTTGTACAAGTTTCACTAATGATGGTCTTAGTAAATTGTATTATTATTTTTCCTTTCTTTGGTCTAGCAACAAGAACTGCCTTGATACTGAACAAAAACATGGAAAATACAGTCCTGGTAAGGTCTTGGCTAGAAGCAATAAAATTTCAATGCTGTATCTCGAAAAGGTGGACTAATTTGTGATAGCCTGAAAGACAAAAAAAGGTATAATCAAATACCTAAATGGTATAACCTATGACAGAAATGCATTTATTTAGCCTAAAGAAGAAAAAAGCTGAGGAGGAACATGACAGTCCTCAAGTCAGAAGTAGACTAGAGCAAGAATTGATTTAAGTGGAGTTAGTGAATTGAACATGAAGAACCATCTTTAACTGAAGAAAGAAATTTTGAGGTGAGGCATTAGAATGTATTTTTAATGATAAACATAGCAAACTCATGCAATAGTTTTTTCTGAGAAGACTGTAAAGTCTCCATTATTGGAAGCCTTGAAAATAGTTAAGCAGCTGTCGGTGTCCAGTGATAGGACAAGGGGCAACAGGCTCAAGCCGGAACATAGGAAGTTCCATTCAAATACAAGGAAAAACTTCTTTACAGTGAGGGTGACAGAGCACTGGAACAGGCTGCCCAGGGAGGTCATGGAGTCCCCTTCTCTGGAGATCTTCAAGACCCGCCTGGATGCAGTTCTGAGTGACGTGTTCTAGGCAATCTTGCTTTAGCAGGGGAGTTGGACTAGAAGATCTCTAGAGGTCCCTTCCAACTCTGACAATTCCATGAAATTACAGAGGCTGAGCTGACTCTGAAGCAACAAGATGGTTCAGTCAGGTTCAGGAGACTCTCTGAAGCCTGGGTCTCCTTAGTAGTCTTTTCTCCAGAGCAGTATAACAGGATTGACTATTATTTCAAATATTCAAAATTTTAAGTAGTGGCCGATAAACAGATTTTTTACATTAATTTGGCCAATTGTTCTCTGAAGTACTGTCACTGCACTTAAATATCTTTGCCATTTGACTATCTCGCTTACTATTTACTGGACCTGCAACCTGTGCAGCAAAAGCCACATTTTCACCTCTGTGGCTGCAAACATTGCAATTGCAATTTGCATTAACCCTGTTTTGAAGAGCTTAGTACAAAAGCTCAGGAAATAAGTCACCTCAGAATATCTAGAAGCAGAGATAAGAATGTATCTAAGTATGCTGAAGACAATGCCATATCATGGGATTCTATTATTTAGATAACCCTTTCTGAAACATTTATTTAATGTGGAAATTTTCTACCTGAATTGGTTTCCTACAACATCTTGCTTTGACCCATATTTTTTTGTCCTATTATTTTTCATATGTTTGTCTCACACTAAGCCTTAGTCCAGAATTCTACACTATAATAAACAGTCTTTTTGAAACCCTGACTATCCCAGCAAGAATTTTCTGGGTTTTCCACCTCCCATTTCTTTCCTCTGCTCATCATTATTAAGGTAAATAATAATATAATGTAGAATAATTTTATGTGATTCTTTTGATCTCTGAAACTGGTTTTATAACCCACCTACTATCAACTTAATTATCATCATCTATAATTCCATTCTTTAGGATAAAGAATACAACTGGATTTATTATTTCAAATAAATTCTCCCTGCCATCTAAACATAAGCATTGAAATTTTTAATAATCAACAGCAAGCATTTTAATTTAACTTTGTTCCAGAATTAGGACCAACTGTAATTTGCAGAATATAGCATCATATTACCCAAAGTCACCTAGCTGGCAGATAGACACTTATTGAACTAGGATACTTTTTCCCTAGGAATTCACTGGAATGCCAAGGTCAGCATACAAAGGGTATGTTGAAGAAGATTAAGGATGATAAGTAATACAGGGATTGATTCAGAACCCACTGTAGTGATCCAGAAGTTTTATATTAACTCACTAGACGCTAGACCAGACTTTACAAAATAGATATTACAAATGCCAAAAATTCAAATATGTCTTAATAATGGTCTTTTGAAACACAAAGATAATGGTAGGAGAACTGACTGACACAAAGTGTACTCTCAGATGTCTTATTAGCCCTACTCTAGAGAGTTTCATTTGTAAGAATTGAAGGAAGCAAAGAAAGGAACACTGAAATTTGTGACCTTTCATTACAACTGGAATAAATCAACTCTAAAATAAAAGGGCATAACACTAGCACTCTGCATTCTCCTCACTGAGGCACCTCATCTATCTTTTAGAAGAAAAACGGATTCTTGGCAAACTGACCTGGCTGACAGTGTTCTGACTTGTTTGAGCCAGCTATTTCAGGGTGATTCATTAGGATCTATTAACACAAAATTTAAGATCTCTGACTTTTCGTTTAATTTCCCTCACTTTTTATTTCAGAATTAGAAATTCTGATGCATAGAGGTCAATTAAACCCTGTATTATTACCAAGCCGATAAGTAAAAAAGACTTTTAGTTTCTTTTAATACATTTATGGATAGTGAAGGCAGATTATGCTGACTATCAGAGCTGTACGGCAATCAGAATCAGGAGATTTAGAAATCACTGGACATAGGTTGATAGCTCTATGAAACTTACATATACACAAATATATATAAACATGAAATAATTATGATTAGCATGAATCACAGTATGATTTGAGTATTTACTGTGATGCAAAGACAGAAAGAATATTACATTTGTTTAGAGGAATCTAAAGTACTTACTAATGCAGTCCTGGATATTGTCTGTAGAACATCATGATGACCTGAGATCTCTCACCTCATCCCAGATACAGTCACCTGGTCCTAACAGAGTGGCTCACAGATCCTGACTTAAGCATGCTCAGAGGCTGTTTTCCAATGCCTAGAAACAGGCCGAGAAAGATGATCTTCAAAACTCTTTTGCATTTGTTAAAGAGCTGTGTAAAACTAGTCAATAGAAAACACTCCATATATATTTCTAGATGCAGAACTCCCTTCTCAGAGACAAGAAGCCTCTGTCAATCTAGGATCAGAGGCTAGGCCCATTCCTGAAAGTATGGAGTTTTAACTGAGGTGGCTTATATTCATGAAAGAGTAGATGTCAGCAGTGCTCTCTGACTGTATACACTACCCTAAGTGGCTACGTACACTTGCCCAAACAGTGAGGGACTTGTGTTGAGTTCAAAGCCCACCCTGAGGAAATTCACACCTGCATTTTAGTCTAGGTGAGTGCAACATTTGGCTTTCATGTGTAGCCGGATGACTATATGAAAAGAAATGCAAGACTTGTGGTGGCAGGTGGAGAATGGGAGAGAAGGATAAACCAGCAGTTTGATTTTGAGAGCACACTGCTTGGATGTGGAGAAAATTGGGTTCTCATGATTGTCAGTCTGCTTCTGATTTTCTAATCCAATTACCATGCAGTTTAAAAATACATAAACAGTTCAGGGCACAAGGATTTGAGTGCAAGTCTCTTTTTATCAGGAACACATCCCATCCACTCATCTGCAAAGCCCAGTTTTCTAAATTGTCTCTATCTGGTCCCAGAAATCTCACGTGTCTTATCGTACATTGGTGCAGGTGCAGTTATGGGAAACATCCATGACAAGCCAAGCTGTCATGGCTTTTCCCTCACCCGAAAATTGGAAAGTCTCTCAGGAGGAAGGTGTGGATTTAAATACTAAGCAGAGAAAAAAGTGGCACTAGCTTTTGCATTTTCCCCCTAAAGTGGAAGTTGTTTGAACTGGGAGCTACCTGGCTGAGTACTGTTGAAGGGACACCTTTCTTCTGGCCCTGCATTTCAGTGGAAGCATCCCCCAGCTGCTACTGTCCAGAGAAGGCCATACCCTGTGTGTGCTTCAGGAATGCCATGAGTATGGCTGTGGGGCCAGGCTCGCCTAAGGTGTCCATCTACCTCCAGCCCAGGTCACGATGGAGGACAGATGAGTGCTGTTCACCTTACTCCCCAATGGCCACTTCTCCTGTGCATGTGTGGGCACACATGCACATACCTATGAAACGTAACAACTCAAAATTAAGGCATCAAACTAGAGTAAACAAGTGATGAATTGTGTGCTTTCGGGATACATATCCAAGTACGGTGGTTTTGGTTTTTTTATGCTCACTCTTCCTGGTTTGAACTACCTCAGTAGTTTCTTAATCTCCATGCAAACAAAAAAATAACAAATCCAAACAGATAAAAATGTCTCTCTCATCCTTCAGTCTCATTCTACCCTGTGGCCTAATGCTCTTCCTAGCAAAAATATGAAAAGTGTTGTTTACATTATCCACAGATCACTGGTCAGTAATTTTTTGTAACTTGTCTGTAAAGCAGTGGAGGGATATAAATAATAACAAGAAAGTAAAAATGAAAATCACTCAGCAATTAATATAATCCTCTCCATTTTGTTTTTTATCATTGAAATTCTTTTCTTAACTCTTGGAATTTTTTCTTCCTAGAAATTAGTAAAGTGGATAAAGTTTGGAATGTCACAATCATCTAACAGGCTCACATTCATTTAGTGAATGACATTGGACCTCACAAGTGATCTCAGACCATATTCTCTCTTAGCGTCACTTTATTGTTATTTATTGTGTCACTAGAGCCTATGCACAGCAATTTGTAGAGTGTGAAAGGCAAAGCTGCTTGGCACTCAGCTTAGTGAAACAAAAATAATATCATATTCAAAAATTAATACTCAAACACAAAAAAGATACATATATCCCAGTCTAAAAAGAAGTAATGAAATAACTGCTTTATTATTTTTTTTCTCATAATTTTTTTCTGTCCTGGCAAAGTTTTTTAACACACATATAAATACAGACATGATGAAATTTTTGAAGACTAAAAAAGTGTAGGAATATAGCCATTTTGAAGAAGACTACAAGGTGACCAGAAGAAACTGTGAAACTGCTTGTGGGAAACAAATACAGAATGAAAGATATTTGGAAATGGAATTACATGCTTACAAAGCAATATCCTTTTGAGAGAAATAAGAGAAAACTTTTTTTTTTCGTAAATATATTTATATAAATATATAAGTTCCATTTAAACAAACAAAAAAATTAATACCATGCCAATAGTGTTATCCATTTCAGGCTGATGAAAGATTTTAGAACAATAAAAGAAATATGTTCCTCACATTTAGGAAGAAGAAATATAACATAACCCAGACAGAATAAGGAGAAGCAATATAGCAATGAAAAAAATTTCCTTCATAGAAGACATATTTCCAGTCTGCAAAATGACAGAGCAGACTGTAAAAAATGTAAAAAGAAAAATTATAAATAAAAGTATTAATGGTGATGTGTAGCTATATTCGAAATCTTGAGATGTGAACAAAATGTTCTCAGCAACTTGTTAATTTTCTACCATCATTGTCGATTAGTTCTAAGCTCTTTAAAAAAAATGATATCATAGGTAAGTGTTTGTGGAATAATTGTCTCTACACAGCTGAAATTGACTTTATCATCAATCAATGTCACATTTGAGCCATAAATATCTGTACGATGTCACAGCTGTTAAATGATGTCACGGCAACACATTAGCATTATGCAACTCTAAAGAGCTGAGGGTCACAAAATAGTTTTGAGACTTTACATTTACAGGGCAAATTCTTGGCCACTTGGAGCCATTTGATATTGTTTTCACCTGATCCATCCATGAATAACAGAGAAATACAATTGTTATCTGCACCTAAGTTAATCACACTCACTACTCTTGCTTTAAAACCAGTGGAGAAAATCAGAAACTTTCAGACTATCGTTTATCTCATTTTAAAGTCAGTGTGTAAAATAGGTCAGAAGTATTGCACCTTGAAAGGTCTTATTTCTGTCCCATGATTAGAAAAGGATCCTACAAAGACAAAATCACATGCAGATGTCTCCACTGTAGATTTCTAAAGTTAAGTGAGACTAATTCCACTAAAACATTTTAAATTTTTATTTTTCTATATTAAATTCTGATTACACACATTCAAAAGTGCACATAATGCTCCTGTGATCAACAATGATCTCTCTGCTTGCTTCATCAAATGTCCCAAGATTCTGCCAGAGCAGCATATAATATTCCAAATATATGTACAATGAATTGTCTTTAACATTTTGGGTCTCAGTCAAAACACTATTGTCTTCAAGGTAATATTTTCTGAGGGGAATTAATTATTCATATCCTCAGAAAATGTTATGATAAGGAAGAACAGCTTATGTCACTTAACTTCAGACATCTAAAAGTTACAGATATAAGACTGAGCCAGTCACCCTAGGTTCCCTTGATAGTCACTGGAAAAAAGTTAGCACCTCCAAAGGGCAATCCATCTGACCTATCCTAGATGCCTAGGTTGGGATGAATCATTCCCTTGAGGTGCCTATTTCTCTTTGTTGACTATAAAGAAAGAATAAGGTAAGTTAAATAGAGACATTTACATTTTTTTAATGCCTAAACTAGGGCAGACTAATCTTACCCTAGGAGAAAAAATGTCAGGCTACTTTGTACAGAAAGTTCAGAAGAATATAATGGGGGCAAAATTGAACTCTGTCCAAAACAGGGCAACTGCACAAGACTTGGTGAATTTCTTCATATGTACTAGGCTGAATGTATATTCAGTGTAATTGGACACTTAAGAAAACTCAGAAAAACTGTAAACAAAGAGGACTTTCTGATCAAACACAGAAAGAAAGTATCTGTTCTAAAGCAGCAACTTATTTCATATTTAATGCCAAGAATCTTTTTAGGAGTTCAGATTTAAAAAAATAAATTGATAGACTAAATTTACCTGCATTTTTAAGATAATAAATTAACTCTTCTGATCCTGGTGTTGTACCCGTAGAAAAGATTAAAGCCAACACCCTCCTCACAGGTAGGAGACTTTCAGTAAAGAGGCACAGGCTTAAAGCCAAACGCAGAACCTGAACTGTACTGAATGCACGTCTGAAAGTTAGTCAGGGTTGAGTGGAGAGAAATGGTAGGTTTGGAAGAAACTGCCTGGAATATAAGAGGAATAACAATTTCTTGCTCAATTAATTTACAAGAACTATCCTATATCAATTAAATGTATATTTAAAAATTGTAATTGAAGTTATTCTTAAAATATGGAAATTGCTTGCAAAGTAGGGAAATTTATTTTTTCCTTCTATCTTGAATTTCTATTGCTATAACTTGACAAATTGGGCATGAAATGATTTAAAGCTTTTTGCCAGGTTTTTTTGGTTGGTTTGTTTTGGTAATACTAGCTTAAAATATAAACATCACACCTTCATACAAAGTGCAAATGAAACCAAAGCATTTAAAAATGTTTTTAACCATAAAAACAGATCAGAAACTCCTCATATGATAATATTTTAAAATCTATCAAAACCTTGAATATAAAGACTAAAGGAAAGGCAGCATTATATTATGATTCCGTGTTTGGGAACACCAGAGGGACACTGGAACTATGTACAATATGACATAGTTACTATGAAATAGAACTCTGGAGTTTATCAAAAGTTATATCAATGCCAACTAAATGAAACTAGGAGTGAAATTTTCCATAGCAATAATTTAGTTTCATAATGGTGTTTTTTAAGTGTCTGTAGGTGGACACCTGATAAGCCACAAGTAGGATACAGTATAGTTAATTTAATAGTGCAATAAGAAAGACAGAGAGATGATCCAAAAGGTAAGAACTGAGCATAGCAGTTCCCCAATCCAGACTGGAGCAGGAGCTGAACAGAGTAAGATGGAGAACCCTGAAGAGAAAGAAGGACAAAGGATATACTTGGAAAACATATCAACGTTAGGTAGATTAGTATTTAACTTTCAACATAACACAGATAGAGACAAGTTCAGTGAGAAATATTTACCTAACTGAAAACATGCACTTGTATATAAAATGTGCTTTTTTCTTACACCAGACTTAATGGAATAATTCAACAACATAACATTTCCATTTTACAGATATGATGACTTTCATGAACTTTTTTTTTTTTTTTTTTTTTTTACCTACATACTGTATTCAACAGAATGATCCATGGATTTTATAGTGGATAAGCACACAAAGGTCATAGAATCAGGGTCCACACCTGGCTGATCTACTCAGCAAAAATGCAGCTGGACTGTGGAAACCAATTCTGTTAAATTCAGCAGGTGTCCCCCAAAGTAAGTAGCTAGGAACTACTTATTTCACTCAGACCAGTTTCTTTAATTTCATCCTTCCTGTGCACCACTGATTCCAACAGGCCTCACAAACAACCTCCTATAATGGAGAAGACTTAATGAGAAAATGAAGCCAATGTTCTGGATTAATGCCTTCCAAAGTCACAGGCTGTTAACTAGGTGCCCAGAACAATTTTCAGACACGTTCTCTAATCATCAAAAGGTCCTTAGTATCTAAGCAATGACCTCAAGCACGATTTTATTAACGCTTATCATTGACTTATTGCTACTGCATTCAGATTTCGAACAGAAAGTTGCTGCCAATCAGCCTTAAAATAAGCTTAAAAATCTTCCTACTTGTATGAAAGTCAGTTAAACTGCTTATAATATTTGATGGCAGATTTTGACTGTGAAATTAGAAAAACATTGGATGATGATGTCCTAGTAAGCACAGGACATAATTATAATGACAGTATTTGTTACCATAAATGCTGGGGTGTGCTATCAAACACAAAAATGCAGGGTGAAAGCTTAAGAAGGAAAGATTTTAAATATAATCTTTTCTTAAATAATGTAATTTCTTAAATGTAATACATGTTTCCTGTGATCACTGTAGAGCAAGTTATTCTCTAAAGGAATTTAAATACATAAGAGCTGGTGGTTAAACACTTGCTGACACTGGAGAAAATATGAACATGAGGACTGAGTGGAAAAAGAGTAAGGAGAATAGTGCAAGAAGGGAATGAATTGGGAATGAAGGTTAGAGCAGAAAATTGGGGGCAATTAGTCTGGAACATTGCAGAGAGACCATTGTTCCTGGCTAGGACGTTTGCTGAGACTGCAAATCACATATTTATTTATTTCTGCTGAACTAGCCTTCTAAGTAACAAAGTGCTGCAAGGGCACAGACCAAGAACAGTAACATAATTCATTTGAAATTAAGTCACAACAACCAGCTTATAGATAAATGGATAAAGAGCTACATATTCTCCTGGAATAAATTGGGTGTAACGTCATTGGAGTCAATAGAATACTGTCATTTTACATCAGGAGAGAATTTGTTCTACAACACAAGCAATAGTTTTGGCAGTTATGTCCCATTTTCAGTAATACCAAAGCTACAGAAAAGTCCCATTTGCAGCTTCTTGTTGACCTGTCTAGCAGCTCTGTCTAACTGCTGGAAGGATCCCCCAAGAATTAAAAAAGAAATCAATTTCCCTGATGGTGACATCCAAACACAAAATATTGGAATGAAATTCTGACACTCTTTACAGTTTCACTGAGCTCAATGGCAACATTTTATGACACACAAATTTGGTACATTGATTCCTATAGCTCTTTGCCATTTAAATGTCTGAATATTTGTGTAGTAATAAGGACAATATCTACATAAATGTAGGTTTTTTGACACCTTCAGCACCGATATTTCCTCCATATAAAGCATGATCAATAAAGGAATGAGATGGGTCAACTTGTCCAGACTGAACATTTGAAAAGTTTTATTCCTTAATGAAATTTCCATATTGTTTTTCTTGTTAAGCATTTCGAAATGATGTTGCAGCTTAAAGCAATGATAATTCTTCATTTCACAAATTGCAGAATTTTACAGGGATCCCAAAACACTTCAAAACTTAATTGAAATACTTGTCTCTGCAAAGGTATTGCAATTCTTTCTTGCTCATATTTTGTCATGTATTTGTTTCTTTCTTGTTATCACTTGTTGATGTTCATTCTGACATTTTTCAGGTGAAGAAAGAAACTAAATCTCTTTAAGAAGGCAGATGGATCCAAGAGCAGCATAAGCCTTACTAAGAATATGCCTTTTATTCTAAAATATTTATATCTTTTTAATTCATGTTCCTGACAGCTCATGGAATCCAATAGGAAAACAGAAATGGATTTTACCAAAGGGAAAGATTTGTGCCAGAAGGTATTAGTCATTCCCTAAATATTACTACATATTTCTTCATGGTCTTTCAACAAGGTACATGGACTTCTGAGAGTCTCATACACCCTTTAAATTTCTTCTTCAGTCTGCTTAAATGCAGATAAAATAGGAAGAGAATAAGAAATTGTTATTGTCAATGCTGCTTGGATCACAGTCAGCTACTTACAGTTATGACAAGTACCTTTTCAACTTTTTAGTAAACAAGAAGTCTTAAACTGAGTCTGTCCATACCCTGATGTGTAACGATAATGACCGGACAACAGCTTACACTGGAGCCTTGTGGAATCTGGAAACTTAAAGAAAGAAAAAAAAAGTAGCCTGCAGTTCTGAAGGATTCACAACAAATTTAGACTGTCTGCTAGTGATCTGCCATAAACATATTTTGGTGCTGGAAATACTGTGACTGTGTTACTGTCATACCAGGCTACGTCTACAATGGGACTTGCACACCGAGCACCAATATCGAGGCTTCACTATTTTGCTCAGAAGACTTGTTGGACTGCCAGCTACATCTATTGGCCACCGAAGCCCCTTCATTCCCTACCCAGTTATCTCCATAATAGAGGTCCTGATACTACCACACTGCTTTCTGCCTATGCCCTGGTAAGGCTATTAAATGGCTGGTCTCACCAGGGACTTCCGGTATGGTCAACTCTCTTCTATATTTGAAAAGCATCACATAAGAGGCTTTTATCCTGCATCTTAGTAGTCTCCTAGGACAGAGTCTGAGAACTGAATTCTCACCTTTAACCCTGGCCTCCTTTGAGAGGAGTATTCTATTACTATATTGAGAGTGGTTGGGACTTTGCTGTCAGCTTTCTCGTTGTTCAGTTTTTATTTTTCAGGTTTTGGGTAGCAGTGTGTAAAAGAGGTGTCTCAGGCTCTTACATAAGAGAATTCTTGTGTCAGAGAAATAATTATGTCTTCTTGAGGAAGGGTACGAGGTTCTACCTTTCTCTATCCTCAGTATTTTCAAAGAGCTTGACTATTTCATGTGAATCCCTGTTCAGTTTACAAGTTTCTGTGACACCTCGCTTTCCCCATGTATTGAAAAAGGACAAAATACAGGTTGTCTGCAGAGCTCGCAGAAGTTAGGTATCGCAGTACTTAAATTCTTCTCTGGATCCCTATCAATCTTCCTGGTGAACTGCAAAAGAAGGAAATTGTGCTGCATTTATATCCAGCACAGCATCTGAATTTCAACACATTACTATACTATAATTACAGCTAGGTACATAGAGATGCAGATTCAGGTTTTCCATTTCTGATGGTCTCACATCCACATGGAGAGGTAAGTGAAATGTCATACCTGTGCAGAATATGCTTCCTCTTTATCAGTAAACACTAAACACTAATAAATATTAAATATAAAAACACTTCATTTTCAACCCTTTTCTAGGTAATAATGGTTTTCAACATATTAGATTAAATTAACCCTGTTGAAATGTGATAAAACCAGTGAAATTTCACCAGGTATGTATTCAATTTGGTAACAACAACAACAACAACAACTTTTATCTATGTTTCATTCATATCAAAGAATTCAAACTCCTTTATAAACAAAGGAATGAGTTCGGATACTAATGAAATTCAATCACCCATAGGTGAAATGCAGCAGATTTCCTCATTTAAAAAAAAAATAAATTTACATAAATATTCAGCACTGGTACTGGAAAAGAATCTCTGAGATGAGATAAACTGTCTGCAACTGTTTTTTGGTTTTTCTTTTTAGTCCCCTGAACACAGCAAAACATGTTGTGAAGTTTCAGGGTGAACTACAGCCACAGTTTTAGAAAAGAGGAAGGCTAAATTAGGCCCTTAACACATAAAGAAATGAATGAGAAAAATGACTTACAACACCACTGATCACTAACTATCTCAGGTAGGTTCAGAGCTGCTTGATTAGCCACTTATTTGGGTAGGGACATAGGACTGTTGTTAAGAGAGCTATATGTAAGGAAAGGAAAGGCATCCTCACAATACAAAAGGTTTAAGATGCACATATTGACAGCAGTAACATTAAGCAGTTAAGTGTGATTCACAGTTTTAAAAGCAGAAGTCGTTTAGCTTGCTAATTACAATAACAGCTGCAAAATTGAAGAATTCTTCAACTATTTATGAGGTGTGAAGACAAAGCTTGGAGACAAAGCATTAGAACATTTTGAGATCTGACCGTTAAGGGTTTCCTATTAAAACAGTCTCATCTGTGTCCAGCAGTCCCACAAAATGGACTTTAGAAGCATGCTCAGTCTTTCCTGCTCAGTCCCTGTCTTGCATTATAGTTTTAGATGCTGCTGGTCCTTCAGCTGATTGTTTTAGCACATTGGCAGGGTGTTCAGTGTGTGAGAGGCCCCAACTGGATATTGTGAGTTGAATTCTTATATGCCTGCAGAAAGTTCAATGAAATAGCAAGTCCTTTCACTGGATGACAAGGCCACAAACCACAAATGCTTAAAACAATTCACCTGAGTTGTGGCTTATGACTTTTCTGTGGATACCATAACCATGAGAAAGTGGGCTGTGAGCTATGCGACAATTCCTGTTAGTCCATACCCAGGTCTATTTCCTCCAAATTTTTTTTCTGAAATTCACTGTTTCTCTTCCATTTCCTCTACAGATGTGAATCTGTTTTCAATCGCAATATATTATAATATATAGCCTAGTAGATAAACAGCTGGTTCTGCAGTGGGATATATACATCTGGTCACTCCCCTGCAAAATATGCCAAGGATGATCTGCATACAGTTTATGCTTAACAGGACTTTGAAAAATTCCCTTTATCTTTTGGAAGCAAGGAGGTGAGATTTCTTTATGAGAAAACTATGAAAGGGTCATTATTCTGTTTTTTGAGGCACATCCAGATAGAAAAATCTAGGAAAGTTACGCCCTACCTAAGAAAGAAACAGTGAAATACACAGTTGAAGGAAAGTAAAAAGAAAACAAACACTTTTACATAAAGCTGATCTGAGGCTTTCTCACAGGATTGAAAGTTATATTAAAAAGCAGTGCAGGGAAATGAAAGCCAAGGCACAATATCTATCAAAGTAGTATAGCAAAGTACATAATCAGTCCTTTGACGGCTATCAAGCACTGGATAGCACTGCAATGGCACTGGCACTAAATACAATAAAATTCTGTACTGGTCATCCCCTGCCATATGTTGGGCAGTCTCATACTAAGTGGTACTGTGCATGCTATGCTATCCTTAGGAGAATGCCACTAACTCTCTCTGGAGCCTTGTTTTTCTTATTTCCCCTATGAAAAAGATTTCCAGGGGGAGCCCACGGTAGAAGCTTCTTCTACAGCTGTCTGGACAATACCTGGGAGCTGCTCTTCTATGGAATAAGAAAGGAAAAGGAAAGAGGTAGCTGGCAGATGCTCCCTCTGTGCCTGGACAGCAGCAGCTGGAAATCAGGTTTCACTCAGGTTTCACCTGTTGCCTGTCTGCCATCTTAGCATGTTTTTCTCAACAGAAATTAACTCCTGTTCCTGAAGAATAAAGACTACTGTGAAATCCACCATAGGAAACAGTCCTTGTCTCCTTTTGTTTCGCACCCTCATTGGTTAAACATTTTGTGTAGGAAGGGCCCCTCTGTTGGACTTCCTTTTCTTTCCTCTATCTCTTTTTTGCCCACCTGCCAGCCTATCTACATGAATAAAACCCACATTAAATATGCAATGGTTAGTGGAGATGTACTGGAGAACTTGCTACTAAATAATGTCATTTACCTAATTAAGTTAGACTGCTAATAAAGCTAATGATAGAAACAATAGCTTTGGCAACAGGAGCTAGGAAGTGTGGAGGAGAATGTGATTGCTCTTTGGATCATATTCACCTTTTAAAGTGTTATTTTGACGTTCATAAAGCAAGCACTGCTTGGTGGAAAAAAGAGAGTGCTTTCACAGCTGCATAGATCAGTAATAACTACAGAATCAGGGGATAAAAAAGGCTGTTTAAGATTCTGGGTGGCTCTCACACCAAACTCTGTGTCCTCCAGAGAGTTCAGAAACTCACAGCCAGCATCTTCTGGAAGCACATCACCTTCGGTTTCTATTGATCAGTAGCTACCTACTTTTGTGCTGGAGATTCAGCTCACCAGCAACAAAGTATTGTAGGCACCAAGGGTGTTGCACAACAGTGCACAGAGTTTTTTGATGACTAAAGTAAAGAAAGAGATATCTTTGAATAAGGTCAAAAATTACTCAGTGATAACATGTTTTCATGTTATCTGTGAAAGCATCATGAAGGCTCTGTTGACAGAGGTGAGAGACTTCTCCAAAACACTGAGAAACAACCACAGAGGCTATGTTGGTTTTTTAATACTGAAGAAAAGAGCTTCTTTCTCTTGTTTTTATCTTCATTTTTATCAAACTGAACCTGCACCACTTTACTTCAGTTTTATGCAATAATACTTTGTGAAAAGTGATTTATTTTTAGTGTATCAGCAAAATATTTCTCAAAGCTGGTCTTTTGAAAGTACAAAAAATTGAAGTGTATAACAATTTCTATTAAAAAATGAAAATTGTCTGAGATAACTATACGTTAAAAAAATTAAAACTATGCAAAAAATAACTAAATTTATGACAAATGGGATGCACACAAGTCACCAAAGTACAAACATGCTCATCAGTTCAGTTTACAGTCTGGTCAACATGAAGAATTTCTGCCTAACATCTTTCCTGGAAACCCGTGTATGTTCCCTCTTGAATTCAGGGTCCAAAGCCTGGCTGCAAGAAACTATCATTTTTTGTATATTCAGTGGAGGGAAATACCTATGCAGGTCGCAGTATGGAAGGTGATAACGATAGCTGAGCAGTGCTAGCTGAAACCTGTTGAAAATACTTTGCTTCCCATTCCAGAAGCTGCACTTCCCACCTCCCTGTTCTCCTCTGCAGCCCCTAAGATCATGGCAAGGGTCTATTCTGATTTGTTTCCTTGAGGAATCCCTTACGAACCCACACATCTCCAGCAAAAGAGTGGTAAAGAGGGGACAGTAGAAAAAAACAGTTGAAGTCAGGAGACAAGACACCATTAGATATACACGGTAAGATGATGCATAGATAATTTATCTCAGGCCAAAATTGCAATGTAATAGATTATCTTATCTATGTATTGTGGACTTTTTAAAAGGCTGTATCACCATGGACCTGATTCTCTTTTGTCTAAGTTTCTGCAGTTATTCTCCATGTGGTTTCGTCCAACATTTACAAAAATGACATTCATATTAGAAAAAAGCTAGCTTAGCCATTATTTAACTGATTAACTTAACATTGGGAAGGGCAAAGTTACTGAAAGGCAGTATTTTTCTTTCCTATCAGCCTCATTTTTGTGACCAGCAACTGGCTGACTTCCTTTTGCTTTTACAAGGGTTTTTGCGCTTTCATTCACATTTCTACCTTTCTATCAGCAATTAGGAACAGTTGGATAAAATTTACGTCAATGTCAGGCTATTAGTATATAATTAGCAAAGGTGTTTGTGCTTGAGAGCATACATCTGTGGGAAATACATCCCCACCAGGGAATACATCCCCACCAGGGAATGGAGGATAAGGTTCTTAAAGTCTAAGGCCCAGTCTTAAACATATGCTGTATATTTACAGTAATGGGGGAAACATGGAGTTATTCACCAAACCCGAAAAGTTCTGCATCCTGCTACTATGAGAGGCAGTGTTTGGTGGGCTTAATAAAAAGGTGTGCCCTTCAGACTGCTCTCAGTTTGTCCTGTCATGTCTTTTTCCATCTTCTGCCTTATAACATTTTCTGTGGCTTGTAAACCGATAGAAATTCATTCCTCAGTGGTCATACACAGAGGTTAATAAGCTCCCAGCAGCAGCTGACTTGGCACTAGAAAAGAAATACTCTCCCCTATATCCAGTTCAGAACTGTTACCTTCATATCCCCTTCCCTGTTTTGGGAAACCGTACCGACACTAAGTCTTTTTCCACTTCAGTTCTTCTGGATGTAGGCTGGCAATGCAGTAAGTTTTTCCTCCTGTAGCCGAGAGGCTGCTCGTTGTGCAAAATGCTGGTCAGTGTGATGTGACACTGACTCAGCCAGAGCCGTGAGGTAGGTGTATCGACATTATTCCTTACGTCAAACCACAAAATAGGACTTAATAGTGTTAAAAATAACCGTTCATTAGTTCACGGGGTAGGACGAGGTAACTATAATAATAGAGAAAAATAAGATTTTGTGAGGGAAACAGTTTAAACCATTTGAAAACAAATCTCTCCCCTAGCCACTGTGTCCGTCCTTCCTTCTGACCTTGCTCTCCGTCCAGCAGTTTTCACCATGGATTGCGGCAGACTCGCCCTGACTGTCTCAGAAAGTTTCCTTTCCGTCACCTCTGCGTCTGTGCTCTCTGCCTCAAACGCCAGCTGCAGGCTGCCTGCCTGCTCCTCCCTCCACTTGCCAAAGGTTTTTCAGCAAAGCCTCTAAGCTGGCTTTCAGAGAAATAGACAAAAAAAAAAAAAAAAGGAAAAAAAAAAAAGAAGAAAAAAACACAAAAAAACCCAAACAAACAAACAAACAAAAAAAACAACAAAAACTTCTCCCTCTCCCTTCAGAGGGTGCAAAATCCAGGACAAAACAAAGCAGCAGCTTTTGACCTTGCTGTCCAGCGCAGCCTTTCAACAAAACAGACTGCACAGGGAAACTGTGAACAAACAAATAACTCAGGCTGTTTAACATGTCACAGTGACAGGGTGGTGAACGGCAGGAAAGGCTAAAAGAATTTAAGAGATTATTGGAGGACAAGCGACTAATCCTATGTGTATTTCTCCCACATTTCTTACATCGTAAAATGTCATTCACTTGTGTAGCCAGGAAGCCGAGAGAGAACTTGCTTGTTTAAGAAGAACAGATCAGGAAGGTACTGAGGATTTTTATTACTCAGAAGGATTCCTTCTAAGGTGATAAAAGAACATAGTTATCTATACTGGCACAAACAGCAAGGTGTCTCTGCCTTGTAATATTAGAGCCAAAATATGACACTTTCTGTGCCTTAAATTCCATTTTTTTTATCCTTGGAAGACATGTACAAATTCCACTATAAAATAAATAGAATTTTGCACCGAGCACTGAGAATGTTAGAGGTTAAAAATATTCTCTACCTTCTGCCTTGTCCGTGCCCTGCCATCTCTATATATTTTCATAAATATGCAAGTTTATGCTGCAAAAAGGTTCCTAGCAAGAGTTTGCTGTTCAAAATGCTATGCATTATACCTGATAAAATGCTGAGATAAAATGGAATTACAAAAAGCTATGAAACACACCTTGGACAGCTTACGATGCTGGGCTAGGAAACCTACCTCACAGGAAACTATGAAACCTGTAGCCTAAAGCGGGCACCAATCAATCTATGAGAAAAACCAATATGTATGATGCCTGGGTTTCATGTACTCAGTGAGCATATTCACCTGATAAAGTTTTTTATCATTTAAATGTGCTGCACCAGAAGGGAAAGGATAAAAAGTACACTGTCACCAATTTGGAATGAGGTCTGTAGCATTCTGCCCTACAGGAAACAGACCACAAATGGGAGAAAGGGAGGTGTCTAAATGGGCAAGACTTTCTAAAAAAAAATCCAGACGTGCAAGAATGAAGACATTAGTTACAGATTTTTTTTTCTACAGATTTTTTTAATTATAACCCTTAAAAGATTTGGAGACAGTAATTAATATAATTGTTGAAATGTCCTCAATTTATCTTCCTTTTATTTTCTTGTTCCTTTCAATTTAAAATGATAATATGAGCAATGTTGAAGGATTTTTTCCACCTTTTCCATTCTTCCAGACCCCCAGTTCCTTAAACAGTCATAAGAACACTGAAAGAAATATTAAGCCCTGTAATTTTTCTAGTCTGCCACTCTTCTGAAATGCAATTTTTTCAAGTTACAGGATTCTTTCTTCCACCATTCTGAAGCTTTCACAGATGCAAAGTTACAAATATAAAATAAATGTTAACAGAACTGTCACTCAGTGCATTGAACCAAATGGCAAAAATAGGGTAGGAAGAGTAAGAGAAATTTAAAAAAAAAAAACAACAAACAAACCAACCAAAACCCAAACCCAAACCTTTGTCCACTTTGTCCACTTAGCCACTTTTAGAAACAAATGTATACATGCATTTTTTGCTTGTGTCTTTTTTTCTAGTTTGATTTTTGCAACACTGAAAAAACCTGCAATATACCATTTGTTTATGTTTTTGTCTTTGCGCAAATGTTTCTCTGCTTTTCAATAAACTCTACTTATAACATGTAAATATCTGTGACAAAGACCATCCCCCTGGAGTGATACAAGATGCATTGCTAAGAAACATTTTTTGAGTTTGCTTTGGTTTTGTCCTTTTGTTCTGTCTCGGAGTTCTTTTTGTCTTTTGCTTTCTTACCGTATAAACACAGAGGAAAGTTCCACAAGGGCCTCTTTCTGCAAATAATATGCACGCAGCTATTTAAAGACTTCAGATTTCAGATAGCCCATGCAGAAGATCATGACATTTATTAAATAACTTTGAATCTGATGCTCAGAAGCAGAATCCCACTGGAATGGGGGAATACAAATCCAGAGTATTTCCACTCTAAATTACCATTACTCTCTGAGTGCAGGCTCAGCCTCACAGCAGAAAGTGATGAACTTTTCCACTTTTTTCCCCTTTCTCTGCACTTTGGTCATTTTGTAAAAGAAATCTGAGCACACAGGCTACATGAGAGCCACAGAGAACTCCAGCATCGCCCCTTAACCAGGTGAGGACTTGGAGACGTGCTGGAGTACGTAGTCTTTGACCCACTGCTGGCACAATCTCAGCTTGTCTGAGTCTCACCTAACTAAGGATAGAACACCCATACAACATATCCTCATATCATTGAAAGACAAGCGTAAGCCTGAAGGTCTGAATGTGCATCTCCATACCTAAAATATTTGAATGTTGGACATACATGCTCTAAAATTGTTAACCCAGACAGTAGAAATGAAAGCATGCTTATGTTCATAGATTTGTGGTTGTGCAAAGTGTTCCCAATACAGAATACCCTGCCAAAAGCTAAAAACATAAATGCAAAATTTTTGGCATTTTCCTTAAAAAAAAAAAAAGAGAGAGAAAAAAAAAAGGAAAAAAGGGGAAAAAAAACAACTGTACAAGCTGTTTTTGAAGCTGCCATTTGAGAATATAAAGCTTTTCAGCTCCTCAAACAATATCATGTCTTCCTGCCTTGCTCTTCTATTCAGACCTACATTTTTGTTGATGCCAGCATTAGGTTTAACACAGCAGCAGCTTCAAATGGGTTTACAACTGACCAGGAGCAGTCAGAAATGGGAAGTTTCCAGATGTTTATGACAAAATGCCTTTCTACAGACAAAGAAATTTTATATTGGTATGATACCGGCAGCTCCAAGGCAACCTCGACATAAATTTTCAGCCAACATATTTCTGCCATTGCTAGCTGTGCTATCCTATCAATTCAGTGTGATTATCTAGTCCAATACCAGGAATCCACATTTAATAGATGGTTCCAGCAGCAATCCTCTGACACCATCAACTAAAGCTTGTTCCCACTATCTTCTTTACCCTCATCTTTATTGCTGTCTGCAAGAGAGCTTCCCAGTTCCATAAACCGGTATGTAAGGGCAGGTATTTGCTTCATAAACTCCTGCTGTTTCTCAACTGTTTGCTGGTGAAATGGAGGATTTTCAATACAGCATGTAATTAGCTATTACTGAGCAAGTAAAAACAGGAGCGAGAAGTGTTTGTTGTTGAAGTGTAGCAGAGAAAAATGTGATTTGTCAGGGTTGTTCTTTCCTACAGTTTTTAAATTGCACCATGTCTCTCCCAAAAATGAATTCATGAAAGACTACAGTATTTTCACTAGTGATGTCTACTTGTGGAAATGGAAATGCCTGGCTGCGCTCCAGAAGAATAAACCCTCTGTGAACAGAAACACCCTCCCAACATTGCGTATAACAGGGCAGCACTGCAGATGACTATAGGACACTTAGGCATGGAGATGCACAGGCAATTCATGGACCACCCTGCGCATTCTGATACAAATATTCATTTGTAATGAGATAAAAAAAAAAACTAATTTGGGGCAAAAGTTATATTTTGGGAGGTAGTTACATGAAGAATGTTACTTTGAGGTTTCACACTTTTGTGTTGTATTGGGCAATTGTATTTGTGTTCTCTTTTCCACTGAGCGCAGAAACCATTTTCACAAGCACTGAAACAATTTGGTGGGGGCGATCTGAGACACTCTGCCGGTGCCTTTGTCACTGAACTATAACGTCCTCTAAGCACAACGGAGATCAAGGCCTTAGGCCACTGACAACTTCACTATAGTACAACTTCACCATGATACTGTCGAATATCAGCACATAATACATGTAAATATCCATATTGAACAAGTAATTAAGCTTGAAAGTATGGCTGCAATAACCACCAATCAAAAAGCTTGGTTTTAATTATACCAAACTTACATAGATGCTGCTCTCTTTTTCTTTTTGTTTCCTTGGTGCTGCCTTTGTTTCTGCTTCATTCTTGCCCTTCCTGACTACAGCCCTTTCTTGTCAGAATACTCCCACGTCTTTTGCTACCTAGTGCTTCCTAAACGTCTATCATCTCTACATCTAAATTGCATAAAGCATTACTTTGCTACCAAAAAAATCAAACCTGAACTGTGAGGGATCGCATTTTCCCTATTTGATGCTCCTATGGACCATTTCCATTTCCCCAGCTATCTCAAGACAGGAAGCCCAGCTGTTCGCTTTTTTCACTTCTTTCATTACAGTTCACACTTTGCCTCCAGATACCCTGCTAGAGCAACTGTCTTCCTACACCAAAACCCTCCGGAGATGTAGAAACATTAGTGCTCATGTTGGAAGTACTAATGTGCAGAAACCTACCCTGTCCTGTGTACGCTGTGTCCCTCAAGTTCCGCACAGGGAGCAGCAGTTAGTTTCACAGTGCTCCTCCATCCGAAAATAAAAGAGAGTGGATGAAATAAAAGAGGTTCCGTTCTCCTTATAAATGCATTTACCAGGCAAACATCCAAATCCAGGGGAGTTCTGCCTGAAAAAGCACTTGTCCCTGTGGGGCTGTAGTTGCTGTCTCTTCAGGTAGAAGCTTTGGATGCTGCACACTTCCCCCATCCCCTCCACCATTGTCCCTCATAACCAGGTACGCTGTCAGCTCTGTGGTCTCTTCCTTACCTGAGAAAGTGAGGTCTTTTGATTATGTAAATGGTTTGAAATAGCATTTTTATTATTTAATTACTGTTATTTGACCACAAAGAAGATTATGGTCCTATCCGCCTTGTGACCAAACTTTATGAGAGAGCCACTCGAATAGGGAAAGAATAATCTGACAGGCATCCTCTTTCCTTTACTTCCATTTCTGCAAGTGTTCACAGCTTTTCTTGTCAGGCAACAATGCGCTGGATGCAGTAACATTTTTAATTCCCTCGGTCACCATTCTAATACTATCACTACTCCCATACTATGTGCTCTTATAAACACAAGCTTATTGTTGAATGCAAGTGATGTCAACCTTCAAAATGGATGGTCACTTTAATTATAACAGAATTATAAAAGAAAAATTGCTTTTAAGCAAGTATTATCCTGCCGAAGATTTTATCTGTAACTAGTCATCTTGACAGCTTTACTGAAACTTTGTTATAATTAAATTCCTGTATCATGTAACTGTCTTGTTTGATTTTATTTGATATTAAAGCTTTTACTTCATTTAATTAAGATTATAGCCTCATTAAACAATGGTATGTTTTTAATGCAGCTCATTTGTATGAGATATTAAGTTACATCCTAATGGACCCATTGCACTCAAGTTCTGTACAGACTGTACTCTTGCCTGACCCATGACTGAAATTAGACACAGTCTTAGATATTTAAATTCTTGCAAAATAATATGAAACTGTAACAAGAAGGAGTGGGATAACACATGAAAAATAGAAGTCCTCCTTTGGCAAAGCAAGGATGGCAGAGAGTTGCAGGATGTGTAGGTGTTTGTGGTCCAGAAAAAAACAACACACAACTTTAATTAAGACAAAAAATAGTACTTTTCCTAGCAATCTCTTATTTACATATAGGATTTTTGTTTGTATGTATGTTTTGTTTTGTTTTTATATTTATCCCAGAAAACGGCAGAACTGAATTATAAAAAAAAAAAAAGGGGGGGAGGAAGAGCTGTACAACTCATCACCTGTTGATGGAATAAACAGGTTTCCAACCTGCATTTAAGGTGGGAAATAGAAACCTCTTAGTAATATTGAGTTGTTAATGTAAGGTGACATTCAAAGAGAACATTTCCTACCATAGGTACCATAATATTGTTACTATTTACTGGTTTTAGTTAGGCTTTTAAATATTTTTTTTTATAACTTTCTTACTAAAATTTCAATTACAATATATTAAGCACAAATAACTAACAGCAACTACTTAAATATGCACTGGTCAAAAATACATGATATTACAAGTTATTTCCTTATTTTCTATTATGGTAATTTTACATAATATTTTGTCACCTTAATTGAACTAAACCAAAGATTCACAGTAATAGTGAATGTTAGCTTAATTTCTTTAAATGCCTGTGATTAAATTAACGGCCTTAAGGCATCCAAGTATTTTGTTATGACAGTGTATTAGACTTTCTGTTGTCCCGAAAGCAGAATGTATTCAATAATACTTATTATTATTATTATTATTATTATTATTATTATTATTATTATTATTATTATTATTATTATTTTAAAAGGGTAATTACTATGGCAACTGCCTAGCTTCATGCTTTCCCTTTGGTTGTCAAAATGATCGGGGAAGAGACGCTGGTTTGTGGATGACATGCAGTACTTAAAAGTATCCTCTAGATGGCACTGTTTACTGCATTTAGACGATCTGCAGGCTTTTATAAGAAATAGTTATAAATTGAACGAAATACATTTGACAAGTATTGTTTGAGCCTAAGCCTGCTCTCTTGACGTCAGTGGCCAAGATTTAATCAGTTTCAGTGAAAACAAGTCGAGCTTCTATATTTATCTATAAAACTAAACATAAATATCATACTTTTCTTTCAATAGAAAGGACCACTCTTTAAAATACAATTTAAATAGTTATCATAGCATCCTAAGCTATAAAATGTACTTTAGGAATGCTTCCTCATTACTGAAACTCCTTCCTACATACACACACACACACACTTAATTATTCTGGATAGCTTTGTTTAAAAATGACACTGTATAAATATTAATCTTTTTTCCCCAACTATTCTTTGTTCCACGATCTATATTCATTGTAGCACAATAAATTTGAGTTCATTAGATCAGTTACTGCTATTTAGATGTAAATGTCTGTGAGGAGGATTAATTATTCTCTAATTCTGATTTTTTAAAGTTAGGATAATGAAGACATTCTCTGACATTTCTCTGATAAAAAAAAACCCAGAAACTCCCCTTGTGCCTCTGTACAACACAGTTCACAGCAGATAAAATTTTGTAAGCGTCTGGGTAAGTTTTGTGGGATTTTAGGTAGTAAATTAAGTTAGGTTGAGCTCCAGGAAGCCATTTAGTGGTTGAAATGTCCATGTTCAAGTTGTCTGTCCCCCACAAGGACACCTTGGTTGCCTCTGGAACACACGGGAGGAGTGAAAAATTCCTGAGTGCTCTCCTTCAGAAACGAGTGAGTGTCCACGCTTTCCTTTAAACTAGACAGAGAAGAAGGAACTGCTACTACCATGGTGACTTATCCACAAGCACCTGTAAATCATGTAGTTGCACATGTTGAAGCAATATTTTGAACAAGTTTTCCTTTTGCACCTTCCTCAAGATTCTCTTAAAGAATGAGAGATCCCTGTTTAGGAAGCTGAAAGTAGCTGTTAGTAGAAATGCTTTTGAATCGCCTGTTATAGACTTCTTATAAGTGGTCAACAAACCACCAAGAGCACTTGAATCACAGGCTGAAAATTTGACAGTTCTCCAAGGAAGCGGGAAAGCTGAGAGGTTTTCCCCCTCTTTATCCTGCATGACTTGAGCCTGCGCTGCTATGCCATTAGTGGAGTGTCTTAACCTGAAACTCCTTGGGGTTTTGCGGAGGATCAGGCTTACTAGCACTATGCAGGATTTTTTTCAATGCCTATTTCACATAAGGGATGTACACAGTTCATGGAGTAGGGAATGTAAGCCTACACATAACCTGTCCCAGTAGGGCCTTAACCCTAATATCAATGTAAACAGCACCATCAGGAGATACAGTCAAGATGTTCTTCCAGAAATTAGGAGTTGAAATTTTGAGTCTATAAAGACAAGAACTGAGTAAATGCCTTCTGGGCTAAAGGAATATTAAAACCATTTAAACATAAATTTCATGAATGAGCTTAAAAAAAAAAGGTAAAACAACATGCAATGTGTCTTACACAAAGCTTGAGTTTGTAGGCATGCCTTATTTCATTTAGTGAGAAGAGGAAAAGCATATCATTCGTGGATCCTGATAGGACTTGAGGTATATCTTGCTTTTGAACAGCCACAGAAGTTCAGCATCTCAGAAATTATAACTATGTAAGTTGAAGCAAGTTCTGGAGAAACTTCCTCCAGTTTGATGGCATTTAAGTTCAGGCCTTCAAGACTGCATTCCAAGGTAGATGCCTATATTCTGTCCATAACTTTAGACAACTGAGAGCTTTTTAGAACTGTTTTTTGAAGCTTTGGTTTTTTAACCACATATCTTCTCACTGGTCTTACAGAAGACCTACTTCACATCAGAACAAGCAATAGCAGTGTTAATGAGAACAGGATTTGTGACAGTATACTTTAACTCAGAGCTGCCCTAGGCTATGTGGGAACATTGACATAACCATTTGTAATGCTAACTTCATACAATTGAAGAAAGAATTAAGAAAATGAGCCTCACATCTGTATTTTGTGGGGACGATTTGGGTTTTCAACATTACTTCCTCTTAATATTATCAAGACATTCAGGTCCTGATCTTGAGATGAGTTCCAAGTGTCTTAAAGCCATGTTCAGGCAGAGAACATTTCAGATTCAAGATCAATTTACCTTTCTCTCCCATTTTTAGGAAAACTAAAACATATGATCTTCTGAAAGAGAACCAGTTAGATTCAACTTCTGCAGCCTGATTGGAAGTTTAAATCCATTTAGTAATAAAAGAAAACAATAGAGAGATTACTCTTCAGCCATAGACATGTCACAGCCAAAGAATGCCAAACTGGCAAAAGTTTTGGCTTTTACATTATGACATTTTAGATTAAATGCTTCCAAGTGATTGATAGGGCTAGCTGAGGAACACCTGGGCAGTTGTTCCATAGAGAAAGTATAGGGCACTGACACATCACAGATCAAAGTGGGCTATCAAACACTTTTATCAAGCATTGAGATTTTCATTCCTGTTCTAAGACATAGATTCAAGCCCAAATATTTAATGGGGAAGAAAATTCAAGGCTTACAGCTCCACTGGTTCTCTCGTAGTAGCATAGGTATGTGTACAGAGAAAAATTCCTGCTACACCATCTGTAAAATATATGTACCTCTAGGGCTAGCAGAGACAATCTCTTCATTCATTTAAATATAATCATGTTAATAACAATTTCCTCTTTTCTGGATTAAAAAAAATTCTTATTTATGTCAGTAACGAACGGCTTATTACTGTGCTGTATACAACTGGCTATTCCCATCTTCTGTCCTGAAGTCCCCTGGCACTCGTGTTGTAAGAAAAAAAAATCCTCTTCAATAAGATTCTTTGCATTTCTCAGTGAAGAATCAGCTGAACAGTAATGTAAGCCAAGCAATTGCTGAATTTCACCTTCGAAATGACTGGCATTCAGCATATGAAGTTTACTAAATTCCGCAGGTGTTTTGGGGGATTGACAGCAGTGCAGCAGTGGGAAAAAAAAAAAAAAAAAGGCTTTGTAATTACTATTCCACACTGGCATAATAATAGCATAGGCAGCGTGGATCTGGTTTTCAGTGACTGACGTACTTTGCAATGCCTGAAAGTAAAAGACATCCCAGCTACAGAAATGAGATAAACTTATCATTTTTGTATTACGCCTTCATGTGTCTTCTCCTAGCATCACCTGCATTTCATCTGAGCTTTCAGTCCAAGAAAACCTGCAAGTTTCTTCTTTTATTGCACAAATTTACTCTCTTCACTGGCAAATAGTTACATAAATATATACCATACAGAAAAAGAATGTCTAAATAAGACTCTGAATGAACTTGAGTTACTGTTTTCCAAAACGTCATATCTTGGAAACACATATCCTCTCCTCATCGTAGGCCTGAGGTTTGCAAACATGGATATAAGCTAATCAGCCAGAAGGCCTTCAGTCTATCCAAGCTTTAGAAAGATAAAGGGGAAAGGCAGAGATATGAAACGGAATCTAAGCACTGATCCCTGTAAATACATCTGAAAATATCAACTTTCTGGCATATGTCAGAACAAACTTTGCCAGGAAAAAACTATGATGTTTCCAAGCCATTCCTAATAATGCTTTTTTTTTTTTTTTTTCTGATTCTAAGGTGTCTTCCCTAGGTGAGCAGATTTTCCTTCCTCACACAGCCTAAATCAGCCCAAGCCCAGTTGCTGGGCAGAGGCAGATAAGTGTCCTGTTAGGCCTTGCTGTGGAGCACTGCGGCACCCTCCTGCCTCTGTTAGAACGAAAAACAATCTAATCTACCTGTCTAGACAAGGCTTTGCTCTGGTCTGATCCCTCTCTTTGGTGTTGCTTGTGACATCCAGAAATTTGACGAGGAAAGCAATTATTGATCAGTCTGAGGTGTGTTTCGCTGTGATAATTGTCTAAGCATGACTGAGTGATGCCCCTATAGATAGGTGCTTACTTATTTCCTGAGGCATGTCGTCCTTAGAATGACAGAAACATTGATAAGGAAGAGGACAAAATGACTAACTTTGATGGAGTTTGTGTTGAAACATCTGCTGCTTGTCAACATGGGAGGCAGAAGAAGTGATTTATTAGTAGTAAAAAACGAAAACCAATGAAACTCTGTCTTAGTCTTCTCCTGAACTATTTTCTGACTATGAATGCTCAGTAAGTTCCCATGAAGACAAAGTACTGGCCCATTACATGTATATTTTTACTTTGCTTACATTATAACTTACCACACACATAATAACACATTCTTTAAGACTTTACGTAACTTCTGCCTATTAAGGAACCTGGCCAATAAGTCACTGAATGGAACAGTGACAATCTATGGGGAAGACAAATCGTGGCTTTAGTCTTTAAGATTTTTTTTCTCCTGTGAAGAATCTAAATATTTTTAGGATGCCGAACAGAACATAAATGAATACGAAGATATTTGGTGACATTTCCTACTCCCTGAATGCATACCAAATGCAGACCTGTAATTTTCCCCCATTGTTTTAATGAGAGTAATTTCATTTGGATTAATCCTTTCTTTCAAGCTCAGCTCTGCATGGGCACTCTGCAGAATTCTGGCTTCCACATCAAGAGGAGCTTTGAGAGGAATTAGCCTCCAGAAAGCAAAAATTACATGAAAGTACTTGCCCAGAACATGGTGGCATGTACAGAGTTGGGGTACTGCTGCCTGTTGGAAGAAGACACACACCTTCTCGTTTTTTGGCTCTGCAGCCCTGAAGAACAAAGGTTCTTTGAGAATCACAGCCACGCCACTGGGGCATGGAAAAGAGATGCAGTGCAGGAATCAGTGTTCTTCCCCTCAGTGCATGTGCATGGTAAATACATGGGCATAATCAGCTCAATGAAAGACAGTAGCTATTGCAGTATTTCTACCATCACATTGCAAAACATACCACCCCCAAAAGATAAAACCTCAAAACCTTAGTTCCCTTCAACTGGAATGTTAAGAAAATCAAAAATGTTAGAAATAAGAAGCAGTCATAACAGCACAATGCTTTTAAACAGAAATTAGTCATCTGTCTGCCTGCCTATCTGTAATTTAAAGAATGAAGCTATGCCTATGTCAAACGAGTATTTTTTTCCCCAGAGGACACAAGAGTTTAATCAGGCTTCACTACCTAGTAACCTTTTGTAAATGGTGAGGCATGACTGACATCAGAGTGGAACTGAAAAACAGAAGATATAGAAGATATTTAGGTTCAAAGCTGGATGTAAAGATGTCAATCTCACTAATGCAAGCTAGTGTGAGTATATATATTGATTTAAATTGAGCATTTTCTATTTTCTGCACAAGCAAGAAGCAGGTCAGAAGTTGAAAGCAAAAAACCAAAGTAAATGCCTGAAGCAGGTCTCATTCCACGCTTTGGGTCTCATTCTGATCCTGTCAACATTGCATCAGCATATCTCCATCAATCTGATTTATATTACCGTTTTGATGGAAATTAAAATGCTTTAGTAAAGCTTTTTTCAGACATTGTTTTCTCTGAAAATCTTTAAACTTCCTTTTTTCCCCATATCTTTTTCCTTCTCACACTTATGAACAACAAAGCATCAATAAGAGATCAGGTTATTTGCAGGTCTTGGAATATTTTCACCTCACACAAAAGCACACTGGCTGGTATCTGCTTCTGTGTTCTGATTCATCAGCTACTTCCATCTTAATAAATAACATGAGGGTAGCAAAGAATAAAACATTTTTTTCTTTTTGTGCCACATGCAATTACATCTCTTTTAAGTGGTTCAATAATTGCATTTTAAATGGCACTTGTTTATTATTCTCTTTTTGCCATATCCAAATTGATTTTTATTGTTTTACAAAATAGTTACTAAAGCCTTGTGAGGGAGAAAAAAACCCCAACACTTTCAAGTAAACAATTCAAGTCTGTATGTTAATCTGTACCTTTAAATAAACAGCAATAATTAACGGGAGTTCGGCACCTTGCTGTATTGTACGGTGACAGGGATTAAACACTGGCACTGCAAAATGCCAGTTTTCAGCTTGTGCATTTGTAGACCCTTCAGAGCCATGAACTGACATTTGCAATCTTTGTCAGTCAAAAAAAAAATGGCAAATTCAGTTAAATTTAGTTCTGCCATTCAAATGGAATAAAGGTCGTCACCTGCCCCTTTTGTGATTTGATTATCCAGGGACTGAGTTTATTTGCCTGAAGAAAGACATATTAAAAGGGCCTGATTCTGCAACTATTGCCCCGTCTCAGCAGCTCAATTGGCTTAAATTATTCATCATTAACTGACTTAGCTATTGCTGTTTATTTAAGAGTACAGACTAATATATAGTCCTGAAGTGTTTGCTTAAGTGTTTTTCCTTTCCTAGAGCTCTCAGAACCAGCAGCCAGTCTGAAAAACAATTAAATACATTTTTAAATTATAAAAATGAATATATTAAATAAATATAATTTATAATTCAATTACCTGGCTTTTTGAAATGCTGTAGTTATGTGTGGTTTACATTACACAAAATATTTTTATTGACTTCATTTGAACTGCTCATGTAAATAAAGACTCCAGGTTCAATCCCTACCCCCAAGAAGAAAAGGAAACTCTGAAACAAGCTCCTGAAATCCAGCTCATTTGGTGCATAAAGCCCGGACAAAAGCAGTGCGCTTGTAAGGAGAAACATGCTGGTAAGGATGTGCAGAAAACAGGCTCTGCAATCCTCTCCATATGCTGCTCCCACCTTTGTGGCATTCTCCTCTCTCCTCTTCACACACTCCCTCAAGTTTTGGAGGTTAGGAGCACAGCAGATGACAAGCATCCCTTTTTGGCCCAGTACTTCTTGTAAAAACTGGATTTCCTGAGGTTACCATGAGACTGAATTGTGGCAGAAGCCCTAGTCGAGGACAGAGCAATGCCAGTGCTAGTTCAAGTAGAGCAAATGTCTGTGCTGTGGAGGTGGACTATACGGATTAAATACTATCCATAACGGGGTGGGGAGGGTATTCTCACTTCTTAGCTGCCAGACTGAACTCCAAACCTCTTTTCTTTCCAGGGACAACAACATCAAGGACACTCTGATAGATCTCGGCAGAATTGGCAAATTGGCCTCAAATAATTCCTGTTGGGAGATGGGACCAAGGTTGTATTTCCTAACAGTTTAAGCAACATTTGAGAAACAAAGCCTCCAGGGATAATAGTAAGGATTGCTAAATAGCCCAGCACATAACCTGCTATTTAAACACAAAAGTGAATGTTTATAACGCACTTTTTCGCTGTGCTGGACTGAAGGGGACATGCTATAGGTGCACCATAGGTCAGGTTCCAGTGTTGCAGTGGGATGGCATGAAGTAAAAGAGCTTGTTCATTAGCATATGAATCAGCTCTCCATAGAAAGTGGTAGAACTGCAGGAGAGGAAAAGCCATTTTGCTTTAATAATGACAGCCTGTAAGAGGCAATCCCAGGTACAAAATGATCAAGTGACCAGAGCCAGTTCAGTGAAGAATGATAGCATTTTATGCTCAACACTTCAAGATTAAAGTCTTTAGTTAGCTAAGCATAATGTGAATCAGTTTCATGTATAATGTATTGTGTGAGCCTGTAGCCAGTATGATACAATGTAAGCAATTCCATTTAGTGCAATTTGACTATAGCTAGTACAGAATAATTGGAGTCAGTTTCTAGCATGCTAGAATTTGAGTCAAATATGATAGGGAAAAGAATTTGATACATAATAATATGGAGGCGAAGATAACAAGCAATGATTTGGATGAATAGTTAATATGCTATAATACTGAAGTCATTTTAATAGGTTATGATGTGATTAGGAGTCCAGTGTTCTTATATGCAGACAAAAGCCTAATGCATCACGGTAAAAAAGGAGGCTATTAAGAAACAGTATAAATAATAGTACATAGCTGCATTTGAGAAGAGCATAACATCAAATACGGTAGTTTTCTCAAATATAAGAATGAGCAAATAAACATTTACTGGAGGATAAAACATGGCTACTCAAGTGAACGTGGGGAATGCTTCCGAGCAGCTCCTCACATTTCAGAGGCAGTGAAACGATGCACCGGGCAATTCTGACTCCTGCTCGGGAACTCAGCCCTTTCTGTTCATTTTGTCCCATTGTTAGAAGCAGTTGTAACAGTGCTAGCCCCATTGGTACTCTGGGCCTTAGTCTTACAATCTGTTGTGCAAACATTACAGTCTGAAGACCTGCCTCTTCCATGAGGTTAATAACGTATGGTTAGTTAAAGAATCAGAGCACTTCAAATCAAAAACATAAACATAAACATTAACATGACAGATCCGCACATAGACATCTCTGGGTTTCTAAAAGAACTTCAGAAAACACCAAAAATATGCTATTATTGTGACTTATGACCATGTTGGGTTTAATCCAACAGTCACTAATTCATTGAAATTTTACTTTTTTTTTTCCTCTTCCTAACTTTTCATGAGGCTAACCCCGTGTACATGAGAAGAACTCATTTATGAGCATGTGCTAATCAGTTCTGACTACAAGTTAAAGTCATCCATGAGCAAACAGAAAACTATTCAGCTTAGCAATAAAGTTAAATAATTATTACCAGGCTATGTGATGTGACTACAATGTGACATTGAAATGACTATGGTGTGATTAGAATAAGAATGTTGTGTGTCTGTGATGTTACTAGAATGAGGCTATAAAACGTCTGTGATGCCATACTGCTCTGATATGAGTAGTGTCAGGAAAAATGTGTGCATTATTAACGCATACATAAACACGCCGTATTTCAGAAGCAGACTGCATTACACAGAATGCTACTAGTTCTAATTATCTTCTTTATTAATGGCTGTTCTGCTTTGTATTTTAAAAGACGAAAAGAATTGCATACTTAATTCATTCACAGAAATCTTTTTCTAAGTGGTTTGGCAGTAAGGTTGCTCCTTCATGTCATTTGCTTTACTTTTGCTGCTGGGGCTCTTGCCATCCTTCCTGTATTACATAATGAACATTTTTCTTAAACTATTATTAGATCCAGTTCCGTTTGCTACCATTACTTGATGTCATCAAAACCAGGATCAATTTTTTTCCTGCGTGCATCTGTAACAGGAGTCTTTTGGACACAAACACAAAGCACAGCAAAACTAAAGAGTGTTTAATCTTTACACATCATGGCATTACAGGGTGTGCAACGGTCACATATACCGTGTCTGCATCTGTGTGACTAGCAAGGCTACGTACATTTATCAGTATGTACCACACAAAATCCAAGCCATGCAAATTACTGACCTCTGCCAAACACAAGCAGCTTCCACCATTAGTTAACAGCGCATCGCATGTGCACACGCATATGGGAGTCTAAAGGCAGGAGACTGCATCTGAAAATGTAATATCTTCGAGGTAGGAGCTTGGATTTGTAGTGGGCCAATGCTATCAACTGAAAACGTGTAAATTATCTAGACACAGCACCGCATACAGGAAAAGTCAAATGCTGATGTTATCTTTGTTTTTCGTATGCATATGTATTCGAAAGGCTCAACCAGAAACAGCAGCCAGCGTGGCCACGTACCCAGGCATACTAAATTGGATAGGCACAGTGTCATACGGCTCGCAAGTTCAAGCTGAGAAAAGCTAGCAATAAAAGCACAGTCAAATGAAGGTTCATTCATGCTTCAGAAAACGTTGAAAAAGGCACTACATATAATGCACTATATATAATGCACCGTAATTGTCTTCTTGTCACACTTTTGAGGTCACTCATATTGTAATACATCGGCATTTTATTACACTGTCTTCCAGGCATGTGACGCTTCTTTGTGGCTAGCTGGATAATTTACCTGTGTCATTTACGGGGAAGGAGAAATGATCGCTTTTATTATTTATCAAACCACAGAGAGGAAGGTTTTCCCAGTTCGATGCTGAAGCAGACAAAACCCAAACCGGCAGGGCAGCTCTCCTCCTTCCCTTCGGCGAGCGTCTGGAGACGGCTGACCCTTCGGGAAGGGGAAGGAGAAAGGTGTGCAGGCGCAAATGGGAGCCGAGACAGGGCTGGAGTCGGCGCAGCCTGAATTATAGATGAAAAGGCATCTATTAAATATAAAGCCGAACCGCGCGGAGGAGGGCCGGAGGAGGGTGTTTCCTCCGGCCCAGGCCGCGGAGGCTGCGCGGCCACCGGCGCATCGGACCCGCAGCCGCTGCGCGGGCGGATGCGCTGCTCCCCCCCCCCCAACCCCCGCGCAAGGGGGACCCAGCGCTCTAAACCACCCCCCCGCCCCTTAAAAAAAAACAAACCACAACACCACAACGCGCCACCAACCCAAACCCACATCAAATCCCTATTTTTTTTTTCCCCACATTACCGCGGGGCTACTCGCCAACTGGTTAACCTTTCCGCGCCCGCCCGCTGCGCTTCCCCCTCCTCCCTCCCCTCCGCTTCCGCGGCGCTGCGCCCCCAACCGCGGAGCGCCTGCCCCGCCGCCTCGCACCCCCTCCCCGTCCCCGCCCCCCCCCGCCGCCCCGGCGCGGTACGTC
>JAOTQQ010000001.1:166774520-166831108 GCA_026546715.1 Gallinago undulata
CCCCTTCCCCGCCCGCCCCCGCCGCCCCGGCGCGGTCCGTCTCGGCGAGGTCCGCCTTCCGCGCGTGGCGGAACCTGCGCGGCGGCCCGGCCACCCCCGCCGCCCCGCCGGCCCGGGGAGCGACGTGCCCGGCGGCCAATGCCAGGGCCGCGCTCCGCCATCCACCGCCCCCGCCGGCGCGGGCCAATGCGGTGCGGCGGAGGGGGGGGCCTCGCGCTGCTCACACCCTCCCTCTGGGCTTATTGAGAGTTATATCAAGAATTTCAGTTCAGAGAGAGAGAGAGAGGGAAGGAAGGAGAGAGCGTGTGTGAGGGAGAGAGTGTGTGAGGGAGAGAGGCTGGGAGGGAGGAGGAGGGAAAGCGCCGTCGCTTCCTCCCATCACTAAAGCAATAACCTATTAGGATTTTTTTTATTTTTAATTTTTTTAATTTTTTTTTTTTGGGGGGGTGGGTGTGTGTGTGTGTGTGTGTGTGTGTGTGTGCACGCGCGCGCGTGGGCAGCTGTCACCCCAGAGAGAAAGAGGGGAGAGAGAGAAGCACCGCCAGACCAGACCAACTCTTGTCATTTCCAGTAAGAAGTTGCAGACTTCATGTAGCTGCCTCTGCTCGGCTCTGGGAGAGGGATGGGAATGGTGTGCAGTGCAGAGTGGAAAATACCCCCGCTCTAAAGAAGTGCACCGGATTTTTGCTTGCTGTTTGTTTGTGTTGTTGCGTGCACATTAAACACCCGAAGGACCGCCGCTCAATAGAAGGGAGACGTGGAGAGGATGACTAACGACAGAACTGTGAATTTGTTCCCTGGAGTTGCTAATTTGCCAACCCGAAGCAACACATATCTCAAGGAGGAAGCGTTTGGCTGCTGCTGATTTCTCCCAAAATTGGTGGTTTACCAGATGCATTGTGCTGGATCTGCTGGAACAGATCATTGCTTAAGCTGCAGCAGATCGTCAAAGGTAGACAACCAACGTAAGTGCAAAGTTACCCATACACTGTGATGCATTTCATTTAAAAGGGGGAAAAAAAAAAAAAAGCCAACACGCAGTGCATTTATCTAGGGAAAGAATCAGTGTTTCGCGTTCAGTTGATGTTGGTGGCAAAGGCTCACCTACTCGCTGTCTCTGCATCCCTACCTGCATCACTCTGCTGGAAGTAATCACGGGTATCAGCTACCGTGCAGCTTAATGCAGATAAGATTAGTGCTCAGGGGGCTGCCCGGCTCTGCCAAACTGTAGGTGCTGGCAGCCTTGCACCCGGATAATTCGCGGTTAGCAGAGCATGCAAACAGAAGTCTGTCTGTTGCTTTTTTTTTTTTTTTTTCCTACCTGCATTATTAGTCTGCAGTATTCATGTGTGGCAGCTGCTAATAACATCCTGAAGGGAGGTCAGTGTCAATGAGGAAAGGCTGCACCTTTTTTCCTCCTCTCGTCATCAGAAAATATATCTTCATTCCCCCCACCCCCCCTCCATCTGTAAACACGTTGGCTGCTCCTAAGTTGCATTTGGAATTTCCAGCCTCCTGATTTAGACTGTGTTTAAAAACAAACAAATAAAGTTTAAGGTTATTAACCAGAAGGAGAAGTATCCAACATCTGGAGAGGAAACATTGAGCTGAGAGTGTAAGAAACTGTAAGTCCTGTTATTGTCTCATCAGTTAACAGGGATGTGAAGTAGCCAGTGACGACTGCTGCTGCAGCAGCATGTCCGGGTGGTTATTTCCCAGTACGGTAGCTGTAGAGGGGGATGAAAGGCACAAGGATCTGGGAGAATTCTGTTTTGCAAGAGCTAAAAAATATGTATGGAAGCAAACAACAAATTGCATTTGGCAGCTGACATAGCAGTTAGAATCCAGAAGTAGTGCGGGAAGATTTTTTTACTTGCACCAAATGACTGGGTGGAGGAGGGTAGAGGGGGAATGCACGTTATGGATTGCACGGTGTACCAAGAAATTATTCAGAAAGTACGTGTCGAAACTGTGGCTACCTTTAATCCTGCAAGTAGTTATTTCCATTCACCCTCTGTGCAAATGCAGCCAACGGGATATTGGTGCATTTGTCTGGAGGGATTGCTTATAAAAGGGAGCAGTAGGGAAATGTACTGCTGCAAGTGTGCATTGCAAAAACAAGTAGTAGTTGGTGATTGTGGATTTGTCATGCCTAAAAAACCAATAATGCTGTTCTGTGTGGTTGTGTTGACAGTGCTGTCTCCAAATAAGAAATGAGATGTAATGCATCCTGCAGTCCATGCATGCCTCCTCTTGCAAATCGCGCATCATTCCTCTGTGGAAACCTTTAAGTCCTAAAGTCCGGGAAAAGAGAATAAAAACATTATCATGGACCTGAGGGATTTTTACCTGTTGGCTGCTTTGATTGCCTGTTTAAGGCTGGATTCTGCTATAGCTCAAGAACTTATTTACACTATTAGAGAGGAGCTGCCTGAAAACGTACCCATAGGGAACATACCAAAGGACCTGAACATTTCTCACATCAATGCTGCCACAGGGACCAGTGCCAGCCTTGTCTACAGACTGGTGTCTAAAGCAGGGGATGCCCCTCTGGTCAAAGTGTCCAGTACCACTGGGGAAATCTTTACAACATCCAACAGAATAGACAGAGAAAAACTCTGTGCTGGAGCTTCCTATGCAGAAGAAAACGAATGCTTCTTTGAACTTGAAGTGGTGATTCTCCCCAATGACTTTTTTAGGCTGATCAAAATTAAAATCATTGTAAAGGATACTAATGATAATGCACCTATGTTTCCATCTCCCGTCATCAATATCTCCATCCCAGAAAACACTTTGATCAACAGTCGCTTTCCAATCCCATCAGCAACAGATCCTGACACAGGTTTCAACAGTGTGCAGCACTACGAGTTGTTAAATGGACAGAGTGTCTTTGGACTGGATATTGTAGAAACTCCAGAAGGAGAGAAATGGCCTCAGCTGATTGTGCAGCAGAACTTGGATCGAGAGCAAAAGGACACCTATGTGATGAAAATCAAAGTGGAGGATGGAGGTACCCCCCAGAAATCCAGCACAGCCATCCTGCAAGTCACAGTAAGTGATGTCAATGATAACAGGCCAGTGTTTAAAGAGAGTCAAGTAGAGGTTCATATACCAGAGAATGCCCCTGTAGGCACTTCTGTAATTCAGCTTCATGCTACAGATGCAGATATAGGAAGCAATGCAGAAATCAGATATATTTTTGGTGCCCAAGTCGCCCCTGCAACCAAAAGATTTTTTGCTTTAAACAACACCACAGGGCTGATTACAGTTCAGAGGTCCTTAGATCGAGAAGAGACTGCTATTCACAAGGTGACGGTGCTGGCTAGTGATGGTAGCTCTACACCGGCTCGGGCCACTGTTACCATCAATGTCACTGATGTAAACGATAACCCTCCTAACATAGACCTCAGGTACATAATAAGTCCCATCAATGGCACAGTGTACTTATCTGAGAAAGATCCCATCAATACAAAGATTGCCCTAATTACAGTTTCAGATAAGGACACTGATGTGAACGGCAAAGTGATCTGTTTCATTGAGAGAGAGGTCCCCTTCCACTTGAAGGCGGTTTACGACAACCAGTATTTGCTAGAGACCTCTTCCTTGTTGGACTATGAGGGCACCAAAGAATTCAGCTTTAAAATTGTTGCTTCTGATTCTGGGAAGCCCAGTTTGAACCAGACTGCCCTGGTAAGAGTTAAACTGGAGGACGAAAATGACAACCCTCCGATTTTCAGCCAGCCTGTAATTGAGCTGTCAGTTTCTGAAAACAACCGGCGTGGTCTATACTTAACAACTATTAGTGCCACAGATGAAGACAGTGGGAAAAATGCAGACATTGTTTATCAGCTTGGCCCTAATGCCTCCTTTTTCGATCTGGATCGAAAGACGGGAGTTTTGACAGCCTCCAGAGTTTTTGACAGAGAAGAGCAGGAACGTTTCATTTTCACTGTTACAGCCCGAGACAATGGCACCCCTCCTTTGCAGAGTCAAGCAGCTGTAATTGTTACTGTGTTGGATGAAAATGACAACAGTCCCAAATTTACTCATAATCACTTCCAGTTTTTCGTATCGGAGAACTTACCAAAGTACAGCACGGTGGGGGTGATCACAGTGACCGATGCAGATGCCGGGGAAAACAAAGCGGTGACCCTTTCCATCCTGAATGACAATGAAAACTTTGTGCTGGATCCATACTCTGGAGTTATAAAGTCCAACGTTTCTTTTGATCGAGAACAGCAGAGCTCCTACACCTTTGACGTTAAGGCAGTGGATGGGGGGCAACCTCCTCGCTCCTCTACAGCGAAAGTCACCATAAACGTCATGGATGTTAACGATAACAGCCCCGTTGTCATCTACCCGCCTTCTAACACTTCCTTTAAGCTAGTGCCACTCTCGGCAATTCCAGGATCGGTGGTAGCCGAAGTGTTTGCTGTGGATATAGACACTGGAATGAATGCCGAGCTGAAGTACACAATTGTAAGCGGAAATAACAAGGGTTTGTTTCGGATTGATCCAGTGACAGGTAATATCACTCTGGAAGAAAAACCAACTCCTAATGACGTGGGGCTGCATCGTCTAGTTGTCAACATAAGTGATTTGGGTTATCCCAAATCCCTGCATACTCTTGTGCTTGTATTTTTGTATGTAAATGATACTGCTGGAAATGCCTCTTATATTTATGACTTGATACGCAGGACTATGGAAACACCTTTGGACCGGAACATAGGGGACAGTAGCCAACCCTACCAAAATGAGGACTATCTCACAATCATGATTGCTATTGTGGCAGGTGCCATGGTTGTCATAGTGGTGATATTTGTCACAGTTCTGGTTCGCTGTCGACATGCATCGAGATTCAAAGCTGCCCAGAGGAGCAAGCAAGGTGCTGAGTGGATGTCTCCCAATCAGGAGAACAAGCAAAACAAGAAAAAGAAAAGGAAGAAAAGGAAATCTCCGAAGAGCTCTCTTTTGAACTTTGTGACCATTGAGGAGTCCAAACCTGATGATGCAGTTCATGAACCTATCAACGGGACAATAAGCCTTCCAGCGGAGCTGGAGGAGCAAAGTATAGGAAGATTTGATTGGGGCACAGCACCACCAACAACCTTTAAGCCTAACAGTCCTGATCTTGCCAAGCATTACAAATCTGCCTCTCCGCAGTCTGCTTTTCATCTCAAACCTGACACTCCAGTTTCAGTGAAAAAGCACCACGTGATTCAGGAACTCCCGTTGGACAACACCTTTGTTGGTGGTTGTGACACCCTTTCCAAACGCTCTTCCACTAGTTCAGATCACTTCAGTGCCTCAGAGTGCAGCTCCCAAGGAGGCTTCAAGACAAAGGGCCCCTTACACACCAGACAGGTAAACGAGCACTTTTACTGGTCTATAAGTACTGCATACAAGTGCCCGATCAACCAGTATTAAAAGTGCCACTATGTTGTGGGTGTTTTTTCTTTCAGTCTAATTTAATTTAGTTACATTATGGGGGGAACAAAAAAAAACAAAACAAAACCAAACAAAAAACCCAACACCTTGACCCCTTTATTATATACCTGGGGCTTAACCATGCATTTGTGAAATGCCTCTGATACTTTGGGCTTTGAAGAATACTGATTGTTAAAGGACTCTTATGCATCTGTGCATGTGCCCATACACGTGCATAAACAAAACTGAAAAAAAAGACTTTTTTTTTTTCTCCCCAGTATTTGACTGTCCAAATGTAAAAGTTGTTGAAGACAAAAAACCGTTTCCTTATATGCCAAATTTCAGTCAGAAAATTTGACTGTTTCAAGACTGAAGGGATATGTACATTCAGTTTCAAATTTCAAAGTTGGCTTGAGTTTCTTTTACAGTTCAAGCTGATTTGGAACCTTGCGAAGTTAGTGTTACGAAAGGGGTTAATTTTTTTTCCCTAACAAAGACAGCCAAATTTCCAAGCTACTTCATCTGTGAAGCACGTGGTTTGTTGGTAGGATATAACTAAGCCATACGGAAGTCTTCCTCTGTTTTGAGTTCCAAATGATTTTGTTGTAATAGATGAAAGTTGGTATCGCATCGACAGGTTGTTGCATATTTTAAAAAAACGGCCAAAGCATACTTTTGAAAGGAATGTGTTCTCTGAATACATCTGAATTATGCAGGAAAAAAAAAAAAAAGAAAGAAAAAAAGTCAGCCCATTGTAAATATTTTCTCATCTTAGTAATGCATAAACGATCTGTCATAACTCATTTTAAACTGTGAAATACGCCATATGAAGAGGGATTAGGAGGCTGAGAAACTCATATTTCAACCAAATCCAGCATTAGTTTTTCTTAGGTCTAATAATTCCCTGCTAATAAAGATTTAAATGCGGCGCTGTCTAATTTGTTTCATTGGTGCTCGTCTTGGGCCACCAGGCGAGCGTGTCGGGGGTAGCCTGTAGATGGCACTAAGGCACCGCGTCGCTTGGGCTGGCCGGCTGCCAGCCCTGCAGTAGCTTGGGGAGGGGGGCGGGGGGGAGGTGGGGGGAAGGAGGGGGATGGGGAGGGTTGGGGGTGGTGGAGGAGGGAAGGATCAAGCTGGTATTACAGCCAAAGAACCTTTAATTTAATGATAGTTGGACCGGAGCGGTCAGTCGTTAGGTCTGCGTGTTTCCTTTCCGTGCTTGGCTTTCGTTGACCCCGCTGTGTCCCCGGCGTGAGGAGTCGGGTGCGTTGTTCCTGCTGGCGCTGTACCCTCCCAAGTTCTGGTGGTTTGTCTGGCTTTATTAGGGATGTGAATCTTAAGAGAAGCAAGTGAGACACATTTAGCCTTTTATTTGAAAAAAAAAAAAAAAAAAAAAAAAATTTTGACGGTAGCGAAGTTTAGGATAAAGTTATTCTCTTGCTGTTGCATTAGCCTTACCTGAGATGAATGCGACGTTCCCAGAACAGTGTCTTGAGTTTGGGTGTCTGTAAGATGTCACGCTAACAAGATGCTAAGAATAAAACAAGCACTTTTGAGGCAGTTCTGCTAAAGTAACTGCTCTAAAACAACTCGTACTTCCGAGACACTGAAAACATCGCAGCAGGTTCTCACAAAACTGTAACCTTTCTAGACTTTAAGGAAGGGTATACTCTCAGACCCATTTTCAGGCAGTTACACAGCACCATATACGTACTGTCAGTGTAAGTTAAGAAAAAAAAAGAACCAATTTAAAAGAAAAAAACCCACAAATTTATAGAAGAGCTCGAAGTAATCCTTGGTTACTCGGCTGAAGTTTTCTCTCCAGTTTTGGTTACAAAATGTAACACCTCCAACCCTCACATTCATTTTCTGTTCTGAGATGTTCTTAATGTAGCTTAAATTAGCTTTCCAAACTCTATTAGGAAACTCAAACTTATTCCCTCACAACATCTAGAAGCAGTTAAGACCCTCAAAATTATTTACCTGACAGAATGTATAAACTCTGCACAGTCAAGTTGAAAATGAGGGAAAAAAAAAACCCACCTCCAAACAAATCTACTGTCAGTATTTTCAGAGTTACCTGTGTTAATTGCATTAAATAACTGGTTTCACTTTAATAATAATATCAGCCATCATACCTGTATATGGACCTGGTATAAATTCCACCAAACTCTTACTGAATTCTTTTTGGAGTCAGCAGATACTGATGTCATATGATTTGGATTGCTCCCTGCAAAAGCTGTAATATTATATGTAACTGAAAATATAACTCTTTTTTAGGTAGACAGTTATCTAAACTGAGCTTGTGCATTCTTATTCTGTAGGGAAGGAGATAGTGTCTTTTTTCTTTTTTTCCCCCCAATGATGAGTGTTACAGGACGTAACCTTTTTATGCCCCATTGTCCCTTTTGGCTGAAGGACTATAGCCAGCAATGGTAGTAATCATTATCAGCCTTCCTATTATTCTGTCTGTAGTTCCTGAAATTAGGATGCATTTTAACTAATATTCTTTGGCACAGGAGTTATATACACTTCCATAGGTCTTTTGGGGTTTTTTTTAGCTTTGTGATAGAGTGTGGCCTTTAAGCAAAGTATTCAGACTTAAAAATCTTACTGAATAGTAGTGTGTACTAGTGCCACAGTATCTGAAAACATTTTTTTAAATTCCTTCGGGAAGATATACTTTGATCTGTGCCACTGTACCATTTTCTTGGGGTTTAACATAATTAATTTATCTGTATCTAGTGTTAGAAGTTGCATTAAGTTACCTGTATATTCTGCAAGTTTTTCTTTATGTGGTTTGCAAAGGGGGTGGGAATTGTTGTGGAGGATGCTAAGATAGGGAAAGAAGAAACATAGGATTAATATATATCTAAGAAATACTATCATCCTCCATTATTGCTTACAGTTTCTTTCAGTCCAAGGTAAATACACATGCAATGTATCTTGCAGATACTTTAATATTAATAGAGAGCTGAGACCTAAGTCCACACTTGGACTTCATTCAAGCAAAATCCTGTTACTTTTAATGGGAGCTTGGCCCTAGAAATCTGCTAGAACTGGGTCCGAAGTCAGAATTCAAGAACAGCTTGTTCAATACACATTTCTTAGATTGTTTTGGGTTTTTAGTTTTTTGGGTTTTTTTTTTGTTTTTCTCCTGGGTAATTTCTGTGCAATTGTCAATAAATTTAGCGGAAATTCTGTGATTAAGTCTTCATGTGTCACTTTGAATTGCACAGGCTGATGTTTCAGAAGTACCCAGTATAAAAACCAAAGCCTTCTTCAAGTGCCTATCTTGCAGTAAACCTGGTGGATGCTCTGAAAAGAGCATTTTTGAATACTTGAACTTGGGATTGTTCTAAATGCTAATTCACATAATTAGGAGTATGGAAAGGATGTTGCACACCACCAGCTTATATAGCTAAGCTTCCAAAATCAGTGTTATGACTCATAAAGAATACTGAAATCTATGCAGGCTTCTCAATCAGTGTTCTTTTCAGTATTTGATTGAACTTTGAAATGCATTTCAAATTAGTAAGTCACTACACTAAACAGCTACATAGAAATACAGTTGAAGACGACATGTTGTATTCTTCTATGTGAAAGACCTCTTATAAAAAGCAAATAAACAGACAAAAAACTCCTACTCAGTGTCATTAGATTAACAATAGATCGAATAATAAAAGAAATTAGGGACAATTTACCATGGTTATCCTAGTTTTCAATTATAACAACTTCATTTAATCATATTGGAAGTACAGCAGTGACAAATAACACAGGTTTAAAAATATGTATCATTATGGGTTATGAGCAAAACCTTCAGTCTTCATTCCTAATCAAATAGCATTTAGGCATGTGCTTAACTTTCATTTAAAATGGTGGGACTGAAGCAGATCCTTAAAGTCCAAATGACTTCAGATGTTGTCTTCAAGAAAGGCAGCTATAAGCACACTCTAAGCACTTTTCTGAATCACGACAATAATATATAAATTTTGGAAATGTGCACAGTTCTAGTAGATTCAGGAAAGCTAAATATATGTTAACACTGTCCTTTTATTTCTGTGCTCGGATGGCAGAAATTAAGGATTTGGGGCTTGACTGACACATTAAATGCATTCCATACTAAGGTATGTTTTTAATCATGTAGTCAATAACATAAGGTCTATGGAGCTTGCCTTACTCCTTTTTCAGTCAATGGACTTCTTGCCCGATCAAGGAACAAGTAGCCAGGCTCCAGCTGATCAATTGCAAATCACTTAAGCTTTCTGTGGCAAATATAACTGGTGTTATCTTACTCTGGAGTGTTTTAATTTGTAACTTTAGGGTTTATGTAACAGAAAAGAAAAGCTGAAAACATTAATGACTCTTAATTTGATACGCTGAGAGTGGCAATTTCAAGGTGAATAAGTTGATGGAAATCTGCATTGGAACAGCAGTGCAGAGTCTACATCACCTGCAAATATTAAAATTCTGTAACCATAGCATACCATAATTCTGTATGCGGTATTATTTTTAGTGGCCTTGTTTTACCACTTAGTATAAAAAAACTACAATTCCTTTTTTTTTTTTTTATGCTTAATTTGTTTTATGTGTTAGCATGGATATTAGTCTTGGGTGAGGACTGGTCACCTGGAAAAATGTCTGCATGTAAAATTCTATTGTTTTCTACTTTGGTATATTTATATAACTTTATGTATACTAAAATATTAGAAATGGTGAAAATGTACAGTGTGTTTTCTCTATCCTTGTATAACTAAAAAATAGGTTAGCAAATTTTGCTCAACTGTCTAAAGAAATTCATCTTTGAGCTGAGACCAAGCATGGAAAATTTCAGCTGAAAAGAAGAATTTTTCAGAAAGTCAAGAGCATGTGAAAACTGGGGGTTATAATGGAAATCTGAACATAACCCTAAGCTATAATACCATTTTCAACAGTGACAGTAGAAATGCTAAACTTGAGTAGGGAACATTTGGTGTATATAGATACAGGTAGTAAAAGCTTAGAAAGCTTCATTTCTCTTTAAACTTTTCCCATGCAAAAGATTTTTATCAGAATCACTGGGGTCTCATCTGTCCTGAATGCGCAAAGCCAAGGTTTCACAAATGCTAATAAATTTGTGTCACACATAGGAGTGAGAACTGAATCTTGAGAGTTTAATGCTATTGGAATTTTGTGATAATGTTCTTTTGTATGCAGGAACAAGGGAGGATCTTTTTAGTTTCCATTTCAGATTTTCACTTCCAAAGAATCTATTCTTCTAGCACAGCAAAACCATATCAGCCACACTTTATTGACAGCAATTTTATTGTAGCTAGAGGCTTACAGTAAGCTGTTTATTGCTGTTCCCTAACTCGGTTGACAGCAATTGGGGAATTAATTTTCTTGCCCCTGATGTGCTTTCTTGGGTATAAACAACAGATGTTAAAGATATGAAACTGTGACCCATTTACATTCAGAAACTCTTTATGGGCACAGTCTACCTGTCTGAAGTGCAGGTTTCAAGTCCTAAGGTAGGTTGCTTCATCAGTTCTAGGATTCTTATTTTTGCAATAGAACTGTTCATATAAACATATTCTGTACAGGGCAGATATGTTTTACCTAATGGACCGGTCCTCATCTAGGCAAATGCAAATCAAGAACAGCTGAGTTCAAGTTTCATTTATATCGTTTTATAGCGTTTAATTGCACCGAACATACAGAATATAACTGACAAAATTAACGTACCATGTTCTGAAAGATCTAACAGGAATTACAGCTGATACCTGAATTTTTGGTATCACTTCTACCACAAAATATCATGGTTGTCTATAAAATTTACACTCAGACGTTTCCTCAGTTGGTACTCAAGTACAGCCGTCTCACATATGTTCTGTAATATCCCTGTCTTTGTTGAAGGAAAAACAAACACACATGAAATCATATATTACTTTTCTCATTTATTACTCCTTTGACTTTCCAGGCTGTAGTGGAATGTACGTAAAATGATTTATCCCAATAGACTGAGGTAGGCATTTAATCAGTTCATTTCTGGTTTACATCAAATAACATTCCATTGACTGGAAAAAGATTTTCCAGGATGTAGATAAGAAATGAGTGGTTGCTATTGTATTTTACTGAAGTATGGGGGGAGAGGGTCATCTTTTGTTCCTTTCCATTGGCATCTTTTAGCAAGACATTTGCAACGTAAGGGGCTTTAACATCTTGCCTAACTGAGATTTTAAGTGCTTGTCTAGACATAAAACACGTGTCATCTTAACTGTTTCTTTATAATTAAAATATAATTAAAAAAATTTCCTTCAAGTATAGTCGCAATAATTTTGTTGTAATGGATTGTGTTCTGGTGAGCCAGAAACTCTCTCTGGAAACAGAAATAGCCATTACTGACAGAAGAAGACCTTAAATTGGTATTGCTGCAGTATTACATTGGTCACGCAATTATGAAACTTCAGATGCATAAACAGATGAAATTGTTTTGTATAGGAGCATTGTTGTAGCCATACAAAACCAGATTATTCTTAGGACCTAAGGATTCAGGGGAGCATTTAGGCCACTGTAGTTTTGATATTAATTGATTAAATTCATATTGATCTTGCTAAAAATAATCTGGACTTTAAAATCTTAGAATGATTTTGCCTGCATTCTCTATTTAGTTTACATTTTTTTGTGACTACTGTGAATTATATGTGGTAACACAGAGAAAGGTGTTTAAAAATCAGATTTGTAGTCATACTGAGGTGTCCAACTTGTACCAGTCTCAAAAGTTACTCATTCTTTGTTTCTTCTTCTTGTTTCTTTTGCAGCTAGTGAGTTGCGGGGGAGATTTGTTTTAATGTCTTGGCATGGGTTGTCCTGCATCTTCTGTTGTGCAGAGGGAAAATTGAGTAATTCAGCATTTGTCAGGATTTGTTGGTGTGTAGTGTCTGTGGAGCTGAAGCTGTAGTTTTGGCATGTCTTTTGTGAAGTGCCACATGAATTTTTTTGTGCACAAATATTAATAGTATTAGTTGAAAGTTGTTCTGGAATATGCACACTTCTTACTACAAGAAGAATATGTTACTTTCTTAGAGTAACAGTTCAACATTGGAAGCTAAATCCAAACTGGGGAAGATCTGTTTTACGCCATCCACAGCTCTTCCTGATGTTAACTTCTTTATAAAAACAAGGGTGATGTTGAGATAATATTTCCAAAATCAAAAAAGTATGTAAAATTAATTGTGAGTCAAGTGAATTAAAAATCATTTTATTTTGAGCTGAATTTGATAAAATGTGGAGGATCAGCTGTCAGATTTTTCTTCCTTCTTTGTTTCTTTCCTCCCCCAGGTTTGCAGAAACAAGATCTAGATAGCATTTTAAAATAGCAGCCTCTCCTTGCTCCAAAAAATTAAATCAGATATTCTCACTGGCTGATTGCTAAAAGAGGATAGCTGTTGATATTGATTTGTAAACCACTTAGTAGCCTCAAACTAATGTTCATCCATTCTCCCTCATTTCTTCCAGCCAAATGAAGTGTTAGATACAACTACTTTTAACTGTAATTTTGCACGATATTCTTAGTATATCCTAGGCTTTTATGTGTTACTAGTAAGAAAATTGTGATTGGTTTTCTTAATTGTTAAAAATTGTTAAATATCTGCCTGAACAATATTTTCGATCAAATGAGCTACTGTAGCCTATACCTTATATAGTCATACAGCCTTTAGAACACTAAAAAAAAATAAAAGGAAGTCCTTGTTTGAGTTGTGAATGGTGGTTGTCATTCTTACAGCCTCTTGTTGATTGGTAGCTAGCAGTAATATATGGCTAAGCCTGGTAGATACAAATTTCTCTCTCATAATCTGTGCTCCTTCAAAACACATAAGGTTATGGAGGCAATTGTGTTTCTGATGTAAAGGCATCTGCAGTATACATATGTTTCTATGTATGACCTATGTATCAGGTTATTATAGGGAGTCTTCACTCAGGTTCCTTAAAAGAAATAAAGGATTTGCTACTGAACTTCATGATGGAATATTTTCACCCCTGAGGCTTATGTCTCTATCTACTCATACCAGTATTTTTTGGAAGAGAGTTTTAACAGAAGTTTGGTTTTTCATGAAGAGGTCCAGCAGCTCCAGAAGAGGATGTGGACTCAGGCATTTTCATTTAAGAGAACACTTTGTTCCTATGTAGAATAAGATGCAGAACCTGAAGGGGAGTGATATTTAATCTCTGGTTTTATTAGCTTTCCATTCAATGGGGTAGGTTTTGGGAATACTGTTGTTACACCACTCCCTCACCTTGCGTCTTGTAATGAACATATCTGAACGTTATGGTTGCTTTAGGTGCCCAATTTGTGATTGTGGATCTAGCCTAATTTCTGTAAATGATGTTCACAAAAAGTATAATTTGTATAGTTTTCAACAGTATACTTAGCTGGTAGCTCCTGTGCACATAGTACATGATTTTGCTTCTGTTGACATTATGGTAGGATTCACCTTGTCTAATTGTAAGTCAAATCTAATCTGCTTCACTGGATTCATGATTTATTCCATCCTAAAGAAAAACATACTGGTTTAAACTGGTTGCTGAAGCTGATGGATACAGTTGGACGGAATGCATCCCACACCAGTGGGATCCATACACCAGTGTATGAATCACACTGCATCATGCTCTTCACTTCAGTAGTGAAGAGCATGATCCAGTCCAGTTTTCCCACTGAAGTCGAGAGAAGGGTTTTAAGGGTATGTATTTCTTTAAGTAGTGTTCCTTGAGTAGTGTACATACACATGGAAATGCATAATGTGCACAGTTGCCTTTGGGAAAGTCTAGTTTAGATTATGGCTCAATTTCAAAGGCTCCCAAATCAGCAGAAAGACTTTTATTGACTTCTTATTGAATTGTTATCTGGCCATTCGTACAGCTGTCTATTTTAGGAAGGCAGTGCAGTGAAACACCGTTTATTTTGTTTTGGTGCTGTTCTGGGTATTCTGTTTTTCCTCAGCGCTGCACGTTCCTTGATGCGTCATTCTGTGAGTGTTGGTAGAGAAAAGGGAAGTTGTAAACTTGATCTCTATCCTCACTCATATCTGGCCATTTGCGTTATAGTGTAAAAATACTTCTTTTACCTCTATGGTTTAGGTCTATGTGTCTATAGCAGTATGAATTCTCAGTCACTTGTCAGATTGTTTCACTTTCACTATTTCAAAAATACAGGTCAAAATATCAGTGAAGTGCTAATGTTACCGGTAAGAGAATTTGAAATTGCCTTCAGTTTGTGACAACAGTACCCTGGAACGTGGATCACACTGAAGTCTGCAACATCCAGAGCATCAGGAGGTAGACTATGTACCAATAGCAAAGCCTCAACTATCTCCCACATTTTTAACAGCTGCCAGGTAAACAAAATCTGCATCTGTCTAAGGACAGTAAACCTTGCCTGTTGAAATTTAATCTCTCTCCTGTACAGGAGATGGACTTTCCTATTTGAGATTTCATCAATTTCATTTTGGAAAGCTGTTATATCTGTCAAACATTTCAGTTTGAAATGAACGCCTGTTTTTTTTTTCGCCTCTGTATGCTACAAGAGCACCAGCTTGTCAATCAGCAGAAATACAAAATGAGACAAGATAGGTGATCCGCTTCTATGATTGGCAATTTTTTATTTTACAACCCCTTTTTTCTTCCTCTAACTTCAATGACTTAAAAATGGCAATGCTTGTCTGTACTGTGGAAAAAGATGAGAAACATGGATGCAGCAAAGGGAAGCTACCGGGGGAAGTTCACCCCAGTCCCATTTGTCTTGACTTCTGATAGCCATCCTTTTGAGAGTACTGGTAGAGTCCCGGTGGACAATGAAACTGTAGGTTTCAAACTATTGGTCTGAATTGTCTGAATGTCAATCTTATTAACGAATATTGTGTGAATGAGATTTAAATACATTTACTTCACTTTTTCTTCATTTTTGCTATAGAGTTAATACCTTGCAATGGACCTCATGCAGTTCACAATATTTAACTGGCAGCACAGGACCTCTTCTGGGTGGGCTGTGTAGGCTTTCAAAGTGCCTCCAGGCAGAGGGGTGTTCCAGAACCTTCAGCAAGTAATTTGAATCTCATAACAGTTTTGTTTTTTTAATCTGCTTCCCTGATTAGCAATCAGAACTTTTGCTTCTAAATGTGATTTTTCACACTCTGGACTAAGAAATTGGCAAAATGTCACGTACTTTTCAAGAGAGTTTAAAAATTTTATACACTTTTGTGGTTCTGTGATATATCTATTGATAGTATCCCTGCTGTACATCTCTGTCTTTCAGTATTACTCAGCTTTGTACAAATCTAGGCTTCGGTCTTCTGTGCTTTAGCAATTGATTAAGAAATATTCTAATCTCTCACAGAGTACCAAGAAACTAATGGCTTGTGGAGTATTTTAGTCTTCAAGCTTCCACTATAAATGATATGAAAAATAGTGTAATTTGACTGATACTTAAATATGTCTCTTTCTTTTATGAGATATTGTCAATGTCCTTTCTTGTGTCTCTTTTTAATCTCCTCTTTCATTCTCTGAGTACACTTATTTTGGTAAAGAATATGTATGAACATATTCAAAATCTGAGATTATGCTATCACAGTAGAGGAGTGGCGTATTTCACATACAACCTGTTGTAGCACGTCCAGCTCATAACCACATGTTGCTGTACGTAAGGATGTTTAATGAACCGGCCGGTTTCATTAAGATTCAAAGATTTAAATGATTTGGATAGAAGGGGAAGTAAAACACTTTCCAAACCAGATAGATAGTTGCTTTGACTTTTTTCCAGTGTACTTAAAAGAATAAAATTAGAGTGAATTGTAGTTATTCATACAAGTCTGAGAAGAAAATCCAGACCTGCAATACATAGCACACATTGTTCCTCTTTAGCTTGGTGGCATACTAAATTTGGATTGCAAAAACTGGCAGAGGAGAAAGTAGGGCCTAACTTCATAACCATGGATTTGCAGAGATGCTGGCTGGCACAGCTCCTTCGGGTTGTAATTGGGAGTGGGGGAGTAAATGTGTCTGGTCCGAAGCTGCATGTCAAAATCTGAAGTATGTTTAATTTAGTGGACTTGTAAGTACTAAAAGCAGGAATAGGATGAACAAAGATGGCTGGTTTTCTAGTGGTATGCACCTGCATTTTAACACTGACCAAATCTGATTCACTTGTAATTGATATTATATAGGCATACTAGATGTGTGTTACGGAGGAGTGAAATTAGTTTGATATGGTATGAGGACTTGTATGAATCATTTTCCTTCAGAGCAGCTGACATCTGTATTATAGACATACACAACCAAAGTCCTCCGCATCTGTCTTCACTTAAAATTGCTGGAGTACTGTGCAATACTGTAGTACCAGCTAGCCTGCTGGATTTCACCAGTTATTTTTGTAGCCATCCAGTGTCTGTCAGAGTTAAAACAAGAAGACAAAATAATTCTTTAATATATGTTTCACTTGCTTTCTTTTTTTTTCATAAGATTGTTCATACTTTTCTCACAGGTGGCATAATGCATTCACAATTTGTAATAGGTGTAGTATCTCACTGAGACTTATGATACAAAATTGATTTTGAAAACAACAGCAAAAAATGTAAATCAGAGAACACTGGAGATTGCGACTCGGTAACTGGATCGTGCTTCTCGAATTCAGCAATTTGAAAGGCAGATTGGGAAGAGAGATGGAAACATTTATGTATCTTTACATTTCAAAATGGTTAAAAGCCCCGTGTGGATGTCTGGACTTGTAGGAAAACTTAGTCTGTTAATAAGAAAGCTGGCAGTGCTGCTGTGATATACAGAACGTCAGTGATCCTTGAGTCTGCTTGTTTAAAGCAGCATGCTGAGCACTTTTCAGTAGAGCGGTTTCATGCAATGCCTACTAAGATGCTTTGTAGATGGTGCAGATCAACTCCAGACAAAGTACTTCTTGTTGCCATTTATGATTTTTATCTGTCATAAATATGTCACAGAAGTAATTCCCAATTCAGAACTTTCATTCTTTGGAACAGTGGTGACCACATTAAAAAACATTCTGCATTCACTATCTGACACTTGGTATTTTTTAACATTTTCATGTCCTAGCGCTAAATAGAAGCCTAGCTTGTGTTCAGTATTCTGCAAGTTCATTTTGGGAAGCCTCTAGCTACTGAAGAGTGTTATATCTTACTTCCTGCTGTCCTTAGTAAAGATAGCTGGGGGTCAGGAGAGCCCTCTGCACTATGTGCTGCTGCTGCTTGCCACTGCTCATGACATTTGGAGTCTGATAGGGATGCTGTGATAGCACCTTCAATTAAAAGCCATGGGCAACAAGTGTAACAAAGAGAAGCCTTAAGACTGCTTAACATCATGCCATTGCCTCAACTAGAATAAAACCAGCATGAGAATAAATTGGCTATGTTAGCTTAATTGTGGTCTTCACCTAAGCACTGCCCATGAGACCTTAGACCTAGCAGAAAACGCTAGCTGAAATATCGAGGGGCTTTTTATGACATTGCTTAAATTTATTATATTTCCATTAGAAAACACTAACACAATTCTTTATTCCAGTTTTAAAGCCATAAGCTTTTGCTGCCTGTTTTGGGTTTTCATTACTTTTACGTGTATACGGTTACACAGATAATGAGAAACCTGCAAAACCTGCATATCACTGCATGTAACATCACTCTGCAACTATTTACCACCTCATTAGTTTTTTCAATAGTGAGGATAAGTTAGCATTCTGTCAGGAAATTTGAACTGCCACCACACAGAGCTGAAGCCCATAAGCCACGGCATAATAACTTCCACAAAGTGCATTAACTCTTGCACAGGACGATGCAATCTTGTAAACACAGAAAATTCATATGACTTTTTATATCTGTGAAGTCAATTTGTTTGACTTTTTCTCCTATGAATTTTGCAGCTCTTAGAAATCTTTTAAAATACAAAGGGAGAAATTTAGTTTTTGTGTTATTCTGCAGAACTCAATTGACTGAGATAGACGATCTCATTTACATTTGGACTACGCTGTACACTCATTAGTCTTTAAACATGATGTGCCTTTTTCTCATTTTTGTTAAGGTTTTATCTCTACTACTGGAGAAAAAAAAAAAGGTGTGTTTTACATCAGGATTGCTATTGTGAGGTATCTGTCTAAATGTAAAATCCTTGTGGAGACAAGAAGCAGGTGTTTCATACCTTGATGTAGCTGGTTGAGGTCAGCCCCGAACAATACACCTGGGGTTGATCTCAACTGGCTATGTACAGGTGAAACTACAATACCTGATCATTAGTAGGATTTTATACTGCATCACCTACTTCAGTGTAAAATCATGTTACACTGTCTTGCAATGTAAAGGTGCCTTTGAGGATATGAATTACACATGTACTTATTCTAGGTCCTTTTGCCCTTCTGCAGTGATGCAAAGTGAATCTCTGCCCTTACTGTCTGGCAAAACCATACAATTTGATCACGTGACTGAAGTAAAGTCCTTGTTGGACTTCCACATTTATTCCTGATTATATTACCAGCAGTGCCTCTAGAAGTTTGTGCCAGGCTTGCATTATCATCTGGTATAATTCCAATGCATTTTCACACCTTCTTCACTGTTGGTGCTACCGTTTTGCAAACAATGCACGATTGCATCAATGATTGCAGCTGCATACAATGGTTATAACTCAGTCATCCCCCCAAAGCAAGTAATGTGAAGCATCAAAATCAAACATTAATTTAACACAGGCCATTAAGTCGTGATGGTGATGGTATAGATGTGCCTGTATTCAATTTTTACTTCAGTAAAACACAGTATTTTATAGGAAGCATGATCAGAATAAAACATTTCATCCATGGTCTACTCCATCTTGACAATAAATGAGTAGCATAGGAACAAATGCCAGTCCTTTGCAAGTGAGGTGAGCGGTCCTTACCATGAGTTGCCTTCTCCAATTTTTTTGATCTGTAGTTTGTCTGCCTGCTCCTAAGAATGCACTTCTCAGTCTATGCCTCCCACCACTGTTAAAGTGTTTCCTGAAATAGTCCATAGGTTTGAATTGCTGTCAACCAAAGGGTTAGCATTCCTTTAAAACCTCCTTTAAGAGTTGCTCTTTGGTTTTGGTAAACAATCTGGATAAACAGTTGTTTTATGTTCCTTTACTGTTGTCTCATCACTTCATTTATGATCTAAACTCAATTGCTTCATTTTTGTACTTTACGTTTCTGAACTTTCTAGGTAATTTGCTCACCTCGTATCCTGTACAGATGTTCCACCCATCTAAGGATCCTTTCCTTCTCAAGATCCCTTTTTTTCCTTTTTCTTTCCGCCCCCCACAAACCTACCTACAAGACCATGTATTTGGTTCACAGTCAGTAGTTACTCTGTGGGAGACATTTCCCATACATATGTGATACCTGCTGGCTGCTGCTTCCAATTATGCCATATGCTGGAAAGCCGAGCTGTTGAAGTATTGGAGTCAGTGTTATAATCAAACTAGTTAAGAAGGTAGCAGTATGTCTCATAAAGGGTTCTGGACATTGTCTGATTTCTGCCATAAGCAAAATACTGACAAGTCCTGCTTTGTTTTGCTGCTTTTTCAGGTGGCAAAAAGCTAGACATACATTCATTATATTGTAAAATCACAACCTTCGAGATCTTGCTGAATCTGCCCTACAGCTATTTATCACATGATTGCAGAGAATGAAAATAACATTTTTCCTTCTACTAGGAATATGTTGCTAACCTTGAGGCAAGATAGTGTATAATTTTATGTGTGCCTAGTCTTGCTGTTATATATAGACTATTTTGAGATGAATCAGTGTTATCATTTCCCAGAATTTAGCACCAGGGTTTTAGCAGAGCCAAGGAGATTTCATATACTTAGGCTCTTGGCTGCGACAGTGACCAGGGATCCCAAGTCTGAGTCACATTTACATTAATGCCATTTTATAGCCATGGAAAAAGGCCAAGAAAATGCTAATATCATTTACTCCCAAGTTAAGGGATTTTTTGTTGAGGTTAGAGCTGCATGTAGTAATGTCTGTGTAAAAGCTATCTGAGCCCAATTCTGATTTCACATCCATTAATTTTATATTTGTGAAATTACAGCTATTTCACTGATGTTTTTGCTTGTAATCAAGAGTTGAATCAGTCTCCTCATGTCTGTTCAATAATCCCTCTTTCTTCCTCCCACAACCAACAGTCTGCAGGAGACTCGGAGATCTCTAAGACTTTTTTTCTTTCCCGTGGCACCCATCATTCTCTTGTGGCTTCTTGAGTAATCTCTGGTTTTTAATATGAAGCATTAATTCACTTTAAATATAGCAAGAATTAGGGAAACTGGGGCTCAGTCCCTCTCCACAATTACAAGTTTAACCATCGAGTTGCCTGCCGGATGCTTTTAGAAGAGTAGCTCTACTATAACTGTGTACCTAATATGTAGCTCTGACTTCTTGGTTTAGTTTGATCATAGGGTGACCTGCAGTGAGCAGTTTTAAGCCCATTTGAAACAATTTTTGTTACTACATGGACACTTTCTGTCATGGTCCACTTTTGACCTACTTATGCATGTAGACAGCATTTTTTAAGTATTGTCTAAAGTTAAATATTTCCAGAATGCAGTTCCAATGTAAAATTTTTCAATGTAAATTGACTTTCAGTTTTTAGTATTTGTGATACTTTAACATCTTAAGAACAGCAGGAAAGCATGAAATTTATAGGAAAAAAAAATGAGGGTTACAGGCTACATCCATTTAATAGGAACTTGTACAGTAATGAGATAGATGCCATTATTTTCTAAGCACAAGGGACAAAAATCTCATTTTTAGTTCATGCTTCTGTGGTATTTTAAGGTAGTTTAACAGAATTGTGAGATGCATTATACTTGATCCAAGCTTATTGGAGTTTCAGATTATGCTGTTCCAACTTGCTGTGTGAATTTTCTTTAGAGGATCCCTAGCTGATTAAAAGTTAATAAAAAGAAACAACAAAACAAAACAAAACACAAACAAAAAACATTAGAAAGGGAGAAGTTTGCTTTTGCTCTTTTCTGGATTGGGTTATCTGTCCCAAAATATAGGTATGAAAGCAGCAGTCCACTTTTGCAGACTTAATTGAGGCCAAAATATTGTGATAAATTCCACAGAACATACTTGGGCATGATGCCCATTTGTTTTATTGAGAATTTTGCCTGATTAAGACCTGTTTTCCCCTTATCTCTGAGTTTCTTGGACAAACTGTGTTGACTCTGATCCAGTAAAGTAGAGCAAGCTTCTTAATCTGGCACATTAAATAAAAGCTCAGCTTGGAAAAGAATGCAGTATTTTGTCTTTGCATTTCAATTGAGTTGAAACTTCTTATTTTAAGCTTAGGCTGTGAGAATCATCTCCAAGCAATGTAACGTCATTTGCAAAGTCAGGTGCTAGGTGCTTGGACTGGATACAAGTGTATGATGGGACACATCTTTCCGATCAATAAAAACAAAACTAAATGAATGCAAAGTTCAAGCTTCGTTATTCAATTCTTTCAAGCAACTCCCTTCTGACTTGCAGCACGCCTGCTGTTTCAAGTCATGGACTTTTCTTTTAATACAGGCAACGTATTATGCTAATCTGCATGCCATGCAAAAGCCCAGTTGAGAGTAACTGAAAGTCTAAAAGAAGTTTCACTTTTGACCATATCCCTGATTTGAACCAAGATTGCTAAGGTAGGAAGGCTTGCTACCTCTAGAGGTGTGGAGGGGGTCTTGCATCTCTTCCTTAAAACTCCAGTTTCCTTTTTTCCTCTCATTTTGTTTCCTTTTCTCTGGGGAAATTACTCATATTTTTTCCAGTGTAATAACCAAAAGAGTTGCACTTTGTATTTCTAAAACAAACAAGCAATTTTTTTCCACATGTACTCAGACTTCAATCTCTGCCAAAAATCTGAAAAGAAATCAACAACCATTCTGTAATTCTTTAAGCAATTACCATTGAATACACCTGCTATGGTTCAAAATGCAGTAAATACATAAAACTTCAGCAAGGAAAATCTAGCACAGATCATAAAAAAGTAACTGTTGCAAGTACTAACATATTTTTTGATGTTAATAAATATAAATTATGAAATATAAGTCCATTGTCAGTAATCCCATGAATGATTTAGTGTATTGTCTTATCACATGGTGAATGAGGTGAGGCTGCATGTACACTAAGTACTTGTAACTTAATTTATCTCCCAAGGAATATTGAAAATACTCAGTTTAATATACAGATGTGTTTGTTAAGAAGCTTACCAAAACAATATGGTGGGCTTAGACTAAGATCATACCAGAAGGTCCATCCTTCAGTTCTCTGAATCATAAGAAGAAACAGATTGTGTCAAATGGAAAGTGAGAAATGATGTAATCTAACCAATCTGCACTTTGGCAGAGTTGTTGTAGGCTGGCTGAGGTTTTTTGCCTATTCCCAGTTAATGTAGGTATTTGACACGATGCTGAAGAGCTGACCATTTTAATTGTAAATATGGTTTCCTGAAAGCAAAAGTCTTGATAGTCTCAGGGGCGTCTTTATCAGTGGCCTAGTCACACAGCGCTCCTCAGGGTCAGCCATCAGGGTGAATCTACTTGAACTCTTGTTTGGGAACTGCAGTATTTAAGAGAGCCCAGAAAAAAATAGATACTTGTTTCCTTCACAGTTTTTATTGCTTTTCTTGAAGCCTTCTGTCCATGATTCCTGTTGTTCTTTGATTCCGTGCAGGTTTTTTTATGGGGCTTGAGGACTGTCACTTTTTAGACATCTACTGATGAAAGTTTTGTGACTCCTGCTCTTTTTTGCTGAGGCTGCAGACTTAATTTTCCCATCTCTTTAAGGTGCTTTGGCTTCTTATCCTATTGTCTAACTAAAGGTAATAAGAGTATTCTTACCACTTCCTCTCTCTTGCCCTGACAGCAGACTTAATGTTTTTCACCTTCATTTCACAGGAGAATGAGCAAATACTCCCATAAAGTATCCATTATTTGTTATGAAGTGAATCATACGTCTGTTGCATGTTACTGGCTTGTGCTGTTTTAGAAGCAGTTAGTATTAACTATGTAGGCTTAATTAGCATATTTGGGTTTGGAATCTTAAACTATAAGGCTTTCCTGTTCCCTAAAACAATACTTTTAATTCTGTTTAAATGAGAGCTATTTCAAACAAAACAGGCAAAAATATAAAAATATAAAAAAATATATATCATATATATATATATATACACACACGGGATATAATGTTGCATCACTCCTAAAGATAACAATTTTTAAAATTTGTTTATATAATTTATATAAATTTTCAAGTGTTTTGCAATAGAGAAATATCACTATTGCTATTTCAGTAGAGGGCAAAGTGAGATACATACAAACAACATCTTAAAGGTAAGACTTCTTTTCAAAGCCAAGAATAAAATGTGGATTCAAGATTATGTACATTAGATGCAGTGGCCCTTATGCAGAATAATTCTTGAATTAGATATAAAATTTTGATGTTTTCAGTTTTAGAAAGCTGAGAATGCCAGCACAACATCAACAGTTATTTGCATAGTATTGTCAGGGACAACTGTTCTGGAGACAATTCAGTGAATCAGAGCTGTTTGATTAATCAAATCAAGTCTCTGTTGTAGCAATGCAAAGAGGTTATGTCTGCTGGCAATCTGATTTGAAATCAAATGTTTATGGATTAATGAACACAAGACAATTGCTTCTAAGCCTCTTTTCAAGCAAAATCTTAGGTCTTTAGAAATGTGGATAAGTAGGGAATGATTAGCCGGGTCTGACAGCACAAGTGAGAATTTATCCCCTCAGACATGCACTCTTTACAATTAAAGAAAATCCAAGCAATTAAAAGCAGCCAAAATAAAGCAAAGAACAAAATTTACAAGTTGTGTTTGTTATTTTATTAGCATACGGTGATGTAAGCAAATTATAATCTCAGTTACATTATGTTCTAATTGAATGATAAACTTAACAGAGCTTTGTCATTCCCTATCAACTGAGAATCTCTCTCACACTCAGGTTTTTAAAAAGCAGTCCAGGCCTCATGTTCAAATGACCCTTGCACTTTAATGTATTGAAAAAAACCCATTCTTTCCTTCTTAGCAGTTGTTGTTCATTACATTATCTTTAAAAACTGTGAATAATGTGCATATTATAAAGGAAAATGTGTAATCCATTTGAGCATAATAGAAAGTTCTTCTGCTTTTATAAGAATTGACTCAGAAATAATTCAGGTACAATTTTGTGATCCCTTTGGTCTCTTTCTTCTCCAAGAAGGCTCTCTGCTTTGGTTTGATACTAAATTAGTTATATCTAAATGCCACCTTCGTTTCTGCCCCCACTGAGCTTAACAGTTAATTTTCCAGGCTAGAATAAAGAAATCCTTGCTTTCATTTTTTATCCCATCCCCAAGGTGCAGTAGACCAATAAGAAGCATATAGTTCTTACCGAGTTAAGAAAATAGGAGCTCTTCTCTGAAGAAAATTGGCTGGCTTTCACTCACTATATAAAAAATCATCAATTAAAAATGGAAACAGCTGGAAATGAACATCTTCCTATTGTCAAAGGTGAATATTAAACTGCTCTTTGATTTGACTTTTCCTTTATTTGTTTTAAGATGCTCATTGTTATTTCACAATGACTTATTTGCTAAGGTAACAGTGATAGCATTACCTGCTTGGGTTTCTTTTTGGGAAATTGATTATGCTTAGCATTTGATCTACAATTAGCTGCACTGGCTACTCTGCACAAGGTAACTGAAACCTAAATTCATTAGGGGATGAAATTTTTATAAGAACAGTTTAGGGTTAGCAAACGACTTCCTTTAAAACATGTGGGAATTTTTCAATCAACACTAAGTGCTTTTGAAAGGCCTTCTCTTTGGCCTCATGTTAGAACTAAATCCAAAGGGTATTGTCTGCTACTTCACCTAAAAAGTCATCTTCTTTGGAGATTAGAACATTTTGAATGGAAACATTAGTGATGACAGTAGTCAATCTGAAAAAAGAAATTAGCAAGACGTCAGCCACACTTTTAAAACTGTAACAAGCAGGTGCTGTTTTGTGCTAGAAGAAACTCTCCACGAACTGGCTACTTTTATCAAGTTTCATACTACACATCATCTCAAAGTTGTGATTGTTTTAGTGTGTAATAGTGACTGCACCTCACATTTTTAAACTCCTTAGTTCTATTAATTTTATTTTTTTAATTATTTTTAGTTAGTTTAGTTAGGCATAGAAATAAATCAAGCAAGGAGAATACAATATCATTCATCATGTCACCTTGTCACTATGCAGGTGCATGTGTAGATACATGTACAGATATATACATGTGCATGTATGTACAGGATTATATATACTAGTTAAAGTATACTGAGGATTCTGCCTTAAAGGAAAGACACAACGCTGGCCCAAAGTACATCATTTATGTTGCCTAAAGAACATGCACTGTTACATAGTTAAAGAGTCATAGGAAGGAAGTTCAAAGTAATTTTCAACACCTGCAGAAAGACCAACAATACTTCTCTTTTGACCAACCCAAAATTGCTTTACGCTTTCAAGTTGAGAAGTTAACCAAGTCCTCAGGTAGTACTGGACAATCTCTTTGTTTATGAAAATAGCCGAGGATCTGATTTAATGACATTTGAAGATTCCTTTTACAGGGTAAAATCAGATGCCAGACAGTCCAATGAACTGTCTGAAAATCTAGTGCAATTGCAGTCCTAATCAATCTGAAGGTTATCCCAGACACCTATGGCATACATATATCAGAGGTGAATATATGCTGTAAAGATGCCTTTAGACAAAAGCACTGACAGAAGGCAGAAGGGATGAACAGTTTGTAACTGCCAGGCTTCTTAGCAGGCAGTTCCCTGGCTGTATCCCTGCTGCTTACAGCGTAAATGAGAATTAAAACAGCTAGGGATGTCATTAAGACATTAGCTAGCATGTGAAGGGAAAGAGTTTCTAACTGGAAGGGATCACGGGGTACCTCCATATGAATATTTCTTACGCCATTTGGGTTTACTTGCATTTGAGTATTTGTATATTGACGTGGAAATCTTCAGGATTGGAACCACATGAATCTTTGCTCCTGTAGAAACCAAGCAGGTATTTTCTTCAAACTTGTAGTCAGGGAAACACAGTGCTGGTACAGAGAGTGAGCTGTCAGATACCATGGTTTCCACATGGAGAGGTGTAGTACCATTGCATTGTGCTAGAAGATAAACTCCTTGCCAGGAGCATGGCTCATGCGGTTGGTCATAGCATGGTTGGGTGCTTCCCATACTGATGAGAAGGCCAGTCCTGAACATCTCCTTAGGCAAAATACATGTCTAAATGTAGTTAGGGCTAATGTAAGCAGCAGTGCAGACTGGTGTGACTTGTTTTGAAGTACATGGTATCTGGTACTATTGGTATGACTTCGAGAGAGCTGTTAGGGTCAGAATGTGACAGCCGAACCTTCTATTCCATTCAGATTTCTCTATCAGATATTGAATGTATATTGTTGCTCAGCATGCATTAAGATCTCTTAAACTAATTGCATTTGAGCCTTTTATTTTCATATAAGAAATTGCATTTTGCTAAGTGCTTTACTGTAAGAGTATCCTGCTGTTTTAAAGAGTGTTGCAAGGACACATGGCTGGTATTACTGGCATTTCTGATTATATTTAGTATCATAAATGTTGAAGCTTGACAGTGAAATCTCAAGTATTTTTTTAAACTAGTCCTGGAAAAATAATTCCAGTTTGCCTTTCAGTAAATAATGTGTTAAGTTTGGGCTAGGCTTCAGTAGTCACATCAACCTTAAATATGATTCATCTGCACAGATTTTTTCCACATGTTATGCTCTGTGTACATCAAAAGAAAACAAAACTAGCTCAGTGCTGTGGAGGCAGTATGCACTACACCCATGGGTGAGTAGAATTGATTCATGCTACAGTGTGCTGAGAAACCTAAGTGGTTTGTGGTGAGCATGTAGATCATGTAATCATGTAACCACACTCATGAATGCTATTCTAGCAGAAAGGATAAGATCTTGATGGACTTCTGAAGGATTAGAGAGTAGTGAACATACAATACTTCCAAAAGATAAGTCAGCTCTTAGAAATAAAATGTTTCAACATGACGTAACTAAGAAGATGTTTATTTTAAGTTTTCCTCTATGTTGTGGTTGACTGTGAAGCTTTTTGTTATTTTTTGTGATTTATTTGCTTATTTATTTCCTTATTTATTTTCTTTCAGAATTGAAATAACTAAATATTTAGCCAGGTTTCTTGTTTTTGTTTTATTTTTAAATTAAAGATTGTTGTTCGATATGTCACTGAATACAGACGTTAGTACAACTAATAAGCAAACAAGCTTTTCTGTAAAGGCTTCACTAGACTATCAATCACAAATTCTGGCTAGGAGCTTGTAGCTGTTACTTTTTCATGTCAGTAGTACTAAAAACCAAGGTTTACAGGTTTCAATTAATCAAGCTAATGAAGGGTTGGGGTTTTTTTTTGCTTGTTTATTTTCCTGAAAAATAGATGAATTTGACTTCTGTGTATAGGGGAAAAAAAGATATATATGATTTGGGATCCCACTTGATTTGGGATAGAAACCCTGTGACTTTGTACATTGTGCGTGTGTGTACATGAGAAAGAGAGAAGATCCAGCCAGATTACTTCAGCAGTGTAAAAATGCTAAATTAAAAAAAAAGAAATGCTGGTGTTTATAGAGAGGGTCGTATTTAACAAGAGCAGTCCTGGAAAGGAATACTCCCAGTAATCTCTCTTTAACAGACTCAAATGGAAGAAAGCCAAGTTGTTCAGTTGCACAATAGGTTCCAATCATGTGGGAGAGTTCCTAGTTGGGAGTTGAAAACTGAAAACCTGATGTGCATAAGTGAATGAAGCTACCCTATGTGATGTGTTGATTTAAGGTTTTCTTCCACCTCCTTAAAAATACAGCTGGGCTTCTGCCTTTGAGTACTGAAGAGGCGATACTTTGTGAGACACAAATTTAGTTTAAAATTGACATTTTAGATGTTGGTGATAATTTGTCCTGACATTATGCCTATTGGTTGTGATTGTGACAAGCAAGCTTGATCCAAGCGGGCACTGTAAGAGCCACATTTAATAGATGACCATTGTAATTTTCTGCCTTGCGGACAGCAGAGACTTTCCAGCATTCCTTCACCACAACAATCAGGGATTACTAAGTAACAAGTCCACAGGACTGGGGGAGGATTGAAAGGATTAATGGAGTATGACAAAATTGCACCTGAGGGGGAAAATCTGTAGCAGTTTTTTGTATGGTGATGTGGTAGATCAGGCAAATTGGCGATTGCTACTGATCTTTACACATGCATGTCTTCAAATAAAGTGTGTGAAAGTCAAGCAAATGCAACTATGTGGCTAAGGCTGTCATAAACATTTATGTCATCAACTGTATAAATCACTTAATACTATCGTTTTAAGTATTTCGATGATCAACTACGTTAAGCATCAGTGGATTGTAGGCATTGTACTAAATCATTTTTTAACTCTGTTATAACCTTTTATCCTGCTAAACTAAATCCTAAAAAAGATTAAAAATGTAGGGTTAGTCCAACCCTTCTCTTCAAAGATAATCAAGGAATACAGTTCCTGCTTGGGAGTAATGTTTCCAGCTTTAGAACTTAAATATATATTTTTATGTATATATATATATATAAAAATTGGTTTGCAGTCTGCATTCATGTGCTGACCTAATGTTAAATAAACACTCTCTATCCCTTTGACAAATATTCATTTCAAAACAACAATAGCAATCTTAGTCCCAAGTACTTCTGGATATTAATGTATTTTTAATAAACTGTTTACCACAGTGAAAGATAAGAATTTTGTTAACAGATACTTGGTTTATTTTCACACTGGTTTAAACCAAGGATCCCACCACTGATGGCAGTGGAATTGCATGAAGTATAGAAAAAAAAAAAAAAGAGAAGCAAGAAGAGAGCTATTCGGCTTTATTTTTAAAACTCTTACCTTCTCTTTGGAAAGTAACTTATTTATTAAACATTGTTTATTACCATTCTAAGAAAAATCTGAACGTGGGAGTATTTTTTTGACCTAAATGGAAGCTTTATATTTGTGTTGTGTTCACAATAACTGAACTTAGCCTTTAGAGCAAGATACTTTTCCTTTCTTCCCCCTTTGGTAAAAACACTTAGTCATTAGGGAAGATAGCAGCTGCTGCAAACAGTAAAACTTTTATCTGTGTAGATCTACACAAGAGAGGGAGAATTACAGAAGAAAAATCACAAACACATTTATAAGTTGCTGTCTGAGGTCACCTCTCATGTATTGTGAATTGTTTAAGGAAACGCTTCTTTGGTAACATTGACTGAAGGTCATGTTGTTATTTAGACTTTTTACTAGTGGAACAGCAAACGATTCATTAATTCCATTAGCCATCCTTTCTGCACACTGGGAAAAGCAAATGTAATTGTCAACTATTCCTACTGTATACTTAAGCTGTCAAGGATCCTGGAAGGCTTCATTTATCCTCTTTGCAGATATCAAAGGAAGGGGTGGGCTATTTTGTGTTTTTAAAACAGAAATAGAGAGAAAAATGTGCCACTTAATGTAAGTGAAAAGATTTCTTTTTAACTTAAAGTGACACTCTAGTACAGAAACACTGGGCAGTTTTCTGACTGGTAAAGCTTCTGGTTATTATTTTTTTTAGAAAAGAAATCTTAAAGTACAGCCTGTCAGCATGCCATTAGTGTTGTCTCTAAAACTGTCTTGTCTCCAGGAGCCATGCCAGGGACTCCTCATTTCCCTTCCCTTTGGGTTTCCAAGGCAATTCATAGGGTCTCACCCTGTGTGCTGCTGCATGTGGTGGACAGGCGAGTGTAGCATGACTGAAGTTGGTGGGCGCTCTGCGCTCTTCTTGCATGGATATTAGGCAAAATCGGGGCACATATTTTTATAGCTTTTCACCATGAAGCATCTGGTGGGTTAGTGGACAGCAAAAGTGAAAATCATTATGTGAATCTGCAAAATTATTTGCATTTTTCCTGCTGTTAATGGGGATGACAGCTGAAAGCCTAGTCTACTTTAGCATGAAAAAGCAAAGAGAGGTTCTTAGCAGCCTAGCCAAAAGTGGATCTTGCATCTGGACTGCAGTGATCACTGCTATTAGGTAGTGTTTTGCAGAGAGTGAGTCAACTTTTTCTCCGTAGAAGAGACAGTTATATTGAAAAGAAAGTGAGGCTTATTTTAACTACAGTGAAGAAGTCCAGGAAAAGTAAGTAAGCAAATCCACGAAGGGTAGATTTTTGTCCACCCTACCCGTGTTCTTAAAAGAACTAGTGTGCTCCCTTCTGCAGATCTTCATGTCCTAGACATCCTTGGTCGTGGTTAAAAATCCACCCTCAGTTACTACACATTTCAGCATATTCCTTTTATTTTGGCAATAATGAATGTAAAGTTGTCTTGTCCTTTGCAATGCTTTGAGCTGTTCAGATAACACATTGCGGTTGGAGACAAATCACATAACCCTACTGTGCTCTGTTTGAAAGGAAAGTACAACTTTTAATTCATTATTGGCTAACTAATTTTCTGGTATGCTTTTCCCACAGTTTTGAGTGACAGTCTCACACCCCCAGTACATGGTTTGTTTAATTGTGGTGGAGAGAACTTGACTTTCTCTTTAAAGATGTAATTTTACATCCTGATTGTAAAATAATTAATAGTTTGGTGCTCACTCTTCGATCCTGAAAAAGGAAACACATTTTGCATACTACTCAAGACATAGCTTTGTCACTGTGTGATGATCTTTCTTTAAAACATTAAAAACTGTGGAAAAAGAGGTCCATCTGTGGGGAAAGTTTCGCTCTGTGTGTGATATAGTGTAATGAGTAATCATAAATGTAAAACACTTACGTGATGATTTCCTATATAATGATTATGCAGTAGTTAGTAGCCACAGTATACTATATTACTCCTGTTATGTATTTTGGAGGTGGACACTATGGAATCATAGTATGGTTTAAATTGTATAAGTAGTATCAGTCCATCTGAGGGATACTCTTCCCCCAGGTTGAGAATTATGAATTTACAGTGTTGATTTTTTGAATCTTATGAGCCGCTACAGAGTGGAAAATATTTAAGGATAGCAGTGTATGTACTTCTGTATGTTACTGAGTGTTAAAATAAGCAATCAATTGATTGTCAAATAAACTAATATATATATTATGCATTATATTTATGCAAAGAATAGCTGCAAAAATCAGGCAAAGTATTTCACTTTTATTGTAGTAATAGGCACCATTGCTATGTATTTATCTATGCATAGTTTAGAAGAGAAGAAGATGCTGTCAATGATTCTGTAATATTTTCTTCATTGTAGTGGCCATTGAGTTGAATAAGAATTCACTGATATGTATAGTAATGAATCTTTAAAACTATCATTTCTAATCGGTGTTGAACAGTGCAAAGAAACAGGTGTCCTTTAAAAAATGGACCTTTGTACACTTTGAGTAAAGAACTACCTTTAAAGGATATAAAGTAGTTTTACATTCAAAATGTATTAAATTCCATTTTTCCTTTGCTATATTTTGTAAAACATTTTCATTGTAAACAGTATGCCTCTCACACATGTCAAATCAAAACTCTTTATTTTACAAATATATACCTAATGTAATTGGAAGCTTATTGCACTCTCATGCAATGTATATATTGTGACTTCAAAAAGTCTGTACTGAACTTTGCTTAAACTACTAGTATGTGGATTTCTTTCAAATTTATTTTTAATTAATGATATTAAGGATAAGATCCTTTCTAAATGTACTTTAAAATTCACAATAAAGTTTCAGAAGTTGTTTTGTACAATGTTGAGGCTTTGTGTTGAATTTCTTGTTGAAATCTTTTTAAACTGGCACCTCGACTAAGTTCCACATTCCTCAAGTATGTTTAAATCTATATTTAACATTGTCATGATTTAAATCAGGTGTGCCATATCACAAAATACAGTAACTCCGTTTACTCAAGAGCTGTCTGTTAAATTAGGGATTGCTGCTCCATTGAACACAGCGTCTCCTGGCACTTCTGTAATTTCTCGTGGACATTCAATCTGGGTACAAAAAACACTCTGTATTAGAATTGAAGGGTGAGATAAAAAGTATACTGTATTTTGTGTATCAGCTCAATCCAGGAGACAATATGGAATGAATTGGATTAAGTATTGAGGTGAACAGAGAAAAATGTGTTTATTTTAGAATATCTAAAAATCTTGTTTATAGCTCCCAATGGAAACAAAAAATAAATATGACAATATTGGAGAAAGATGCAGTGGTACAGTATGGAGTTGAAGCTATTGCAAGCTTCCATTTTTATTCTTTGTCTTTTTTAATCGCTATTTTATTATTAGGTGATTCAGTAGTTATTGAGGGAAAAATATTGGTGACCTCAATGGGGAATTTGCCTGAGTAAAGAGGTAGTTAAGCTCTGTAGAGCTTGGAATAATGATTATTTTTCATTTTTGTCCTTCCCCATCTGGAAAAAAAGTGACAATTGTTTTGTTCAGAAACAGAAGTTTCTATTTAGCTATATGTTTAATAGTGACTGTAAAGGTTAAGGAAGATGATGGTATAATTTTTCTTTTGATGATAAAATAGTTTATGGGCCATTAAATTTACTACTATTTAGCTGTTTACTTAACCAAGAGAGGATTAGGCTTTTAATTTTATGGGTGAAATTTTAAAAAACATTTAGTATTGTCCCATTGATGTCACTATGAAAACTGCTATAGTTTTAGGTCAACGGTGTACATGTTTGACAACCCCATATGACATACCTGTGTTATCATGAGATTGTAATTTTTCAAGATGCTTTCACTGACACTGTAGATCTGCATATCTGAAAAAATAAATAGCTTGATACTTCCCATTCAGAAATCCCAATATAGCGCCTTAACTATGGTTAGCTAGATTTTTTGCACATTAAAAATGTAATTCTTATGTCAAGTAAATCTGATTTGAGACTGAGGTGAAAATATATATGTCTTTCAAAATCCCCTATTTAGCTTGTCTGTTTAAATAGGTAAAACTCTTCCAGAAATTATTTCCCACTGCAAAGCTTCAACTAAGGTCCAAGGCAAAATTAGACCTAATTATCTTAATGGCAGATAATACTCAGCTGAATACTTTACTTACGAAGTGCCTTAAATTTAATGGTATTCTTCCTACAGAAAATCAGATCTTTCTTTTTGAGTGACTCCTTCATAAAAGACTGAAGAACAGTTCAGAATTGTCTTTGAAAAAGAATCTGAAATTCAGGCTCTAAAGAGAGCCCTTAGATCTCTAAAGAGATAGATAGTTTCACCATACTCAGCTATTTTTTTCAGTCTTTAATAACATTTATCTCATTAAAGACCTGCTATAGGGCTAACTCAACACTCAAGTACAGTGAATTACTGATACTCCAAATGAGAGAACCATTTTCACTTTTAATTCTGGAAATGGGAATGGATGTTCAAGTATTCTCATGTGAGGAAACACTGATGACCAAAATGAGGTAGGATCATGGGGTTTTTTTGCAAATATAGAAAGAAACCAGAAAAAATGCACCAACATTAATGCACAATAGAAGAAAAAAAACACTCATTGTCATCAGGAATGAAAGTTGGCGCACTGTCTGTTGCTTGGTTTGATGCTAATCATCACCTGCTCGCCTTTGAGGTATTTGAGGTCCATAATTGTCTCTTGATGTATGACTTTGTGTCTTTTTGCTAAGGTTCACATCTTCGCCTTCTCCATTATGAATTATGAATCTTTTAATTGCAATAGTACTGCCAAAGTTAAGTGATTAGCCTAATTTAGAACCTGATTGTGTAACCCAGGCTCATGTTAGCTGGCAGCAAAGTCTGCGAGCGGCCCCGTTACTTTCAATATTGTACAGTGCACTTGTAAGTGCTCGCTGGCGTGCCAGGGGTTGTGTCATCCACTGCTGAATAGGTGGATTCCCCTGTGCAGAGTCTGACTTTAGCCAAGGTTGAGGGCCCCTGCATTCATTTTTACATAATTTGATCTCAAGTGACAGAAAAATGATCCCAGGCATGCATAAGCAGAAGTCCCATCCTGAGTTTCATTTTATAAATTTTTACAATACTGCAATCTCTTGGTAAAATGGTGGTAATAAAAAGGTGTAGTTGAATTAGGATATGGTAACTTTCCTCAAGTATGACAGACTTGACAGACTTCTTGTATCAGGATTTTTTTTGAGCTCTAAACATCAGACAAATGAGCTCCAGTTTCTATGCTATTTATACATACACCACCATAAATCATAGTTCAAGAAGAACCAGATTCTAGTCCCTCCTCCCCCAAAAAAGAGATGGATGGGAGCTAGCTTTAGCAGGAGGTGGGGTAGGATGAACTAAAATCTCTTCACTGATGGCCATCATCAAAGGAAAAAAGAAAAACATATTTTATTATGAACCCAGGGATATAATTTAATTTAGTTTTTGAACATAGATAAACTCAAAAACAATACCCTACATGAAAAGCTCTAAATGGAATCTTATTTTGATCTTCCAGAGATTACATTTTTTTTGGTTGTTGAAGGTTTTTGTATATCAAATGATACAATCAATCTGTGAAGATGGATTAGCAATCCACTAGATGTTAAAAGGCATTTAACAGTCAGACTCAGTTATTTCTATATGCATGTATTTATTTCAACTGCATTTTCTTGATAGAAGAAATTATTTTGCTGGTGAAGTTTCAGGGAGTGCTCTAGCACCTTTACTTTGCAGCTTTCTTGAAGAAAGAATTTTTCCAAGAGCCGGAATCTAAGTACCTGATAAGACCCTGCTTCATAAGAAATGGAGAAAAATGTTTTTATCTTTGAAAAAGGCTTCCCCTAGGCTTTTGAGGAGGAGCAGATTTGCTGGAGGAACTTGTTCAATTTCATTCTTGCATATTCACTTTGCATTTAATACAAAATGTTTTCTTGCTTGCAACATGAAGCAAAGATCTTGTCACCGCACTGTAAAGGGAAAATACATAGTGGGCTTGGCATTCCCTGACAATATGCTTTCATTAAAACTTTCAAATGTAAATGTATGGAGAAACACATGTCTTACCCCATCACAGAGCTTCACAGCTATTGCATTCATTACCACTAGTATGTGGCAGAGTTGTTCTTTCTTCTTTTTATAGCTTGTTTCCCTTGTAAATGAAACTATATACAGAGAGTTATATTTGGGAGTGAATGTTTTGCCAACCTTAGTTAATTAATAGGAGTCTTAGCTCCAGCTCTGTTAGATCATTAGCAGTTTAAATTAGTAACTAATGGTTAACAGATTTTTAACACTACAATTTTTCTCTTCCCAAGTTCTTTCTCAAACTTCTTTCCAGCACTATTTTCAGGTCACTTCTCACTGTCTTATCAAAAGGAGTGGGTGGATTAGAATTCAGATACATGAGAAATGTGAAATGGAAATTGCTCAGTCCTGCTTTGACTATGGCCAGAAATATGTTAATTAAAAACAGTGGAGAACATAATCCTTTTCTGATTCCAAATGGCTATGACAGTTCCTACAGTTGGGAGACATGGGGCATGCTTTAACCAGTTACAAAGCTATTTAGATGGATCAGAAAATACAGTGTAGGAAGATTATACCAGTGAATCCAATTCCAGAAGTGTCACATCATCCCTCCTTTTGCTTTTAGTTTCTTATTTTAATGTTAAATACTTGAAACACAATCTATCATTTGGAACATATGTTAATTACAAAATAACGTAAGAGATCATTTTGCTGTCAGAAACATTACTTTTTCGGTCTGATAGGACATAGCAATATGCCTGACAAGTAGCATTATCAGTGGTTTGGAAAGCTTTTTTTTTGCTCCAGCTTCTTCAAATTAGCCTTTCCAAAGGCTTGTTCAGAGATCACAGAGACTAGTCTCGTCTCATGCCAGAAAGGAACACGTTCCTTAGTAAGAGAGGGTGATCACAGAAGCCAGTTGCAGAACCTATCCTGGGATATTTTTTCTTTGTAAACAGGGATGTCGCTACTCTGTGCTTTGTGGCAGATCGTGGTGGAAGGAGCTGGAGTTGTCTGTGCTTCAAGATAAGTCTAGGAGACACCATTTTACAACCAGTGCACTTGGTATTTATCTCCATCTGTACTTTTAAACCATGGTTGTAAACCAATTATTTTTGCAATTGACATGCTTCTTTTTACAGAAGTCTTTGATAGGTGTTTTATGGTTCTTTGGTGCCATACCTTCTTACCACAGGGGTACAGTAAGAAGGCTTCCACAGTGTTAAGTCTCCATGCTTCTTTGTGTTTCTATGCTTTATTTTAAAAAGTCTTTTGACATGACTTTTTTGTGGGTATGTTTTGTTGCGCATTTTTTTCTCTTCTCTTACACCGGCCTAGTCTTTCCAGACTTGCAAAACTATTGATTTTTTTTTCTTTCTAACTTCTTAGTTAGTCTCTTTTGCTGATAAAGCTCTATTTCAGAATGACACAGTATTATCTTGTTGGAAGCAAACGTTGACATCATCTAGAGTTATACCTTTAAAAATGGAAATAGTATACTACTGTTCCGATCCAAATCACTGTACAAATATCATTGTAAACAGCTTTGCTATAGACCATGGCAAGAAATTAGGTAGTCTGTCTTTGTAAGTGTGACAAAAATGTCAAGCTACGGTAGAAATAAATGGAAAATCAGCATTATTTAAGAAAAAAAAATAATTCACTCTCATATCCGAAAATAGCTTGCTGCCAAAAGCAAATATTTCACTTAAGTAAAGGCTTCAAGCCTTCTTTAAGCAGACCTATTTTAAGGATTTTATGAAAAAAATAATTAAAAAATTTACAATTATCAATAAAAATACAAGCTTCACTAAGAAAAATAACTTTAAAAAACCCTCAAATATTTTCTCTAAAGAACTGGTGACCCAAAATACTATGTAAGAGGAACAGCTTCTGAGAAATAAATGCTGTGCTCTAGTATTATCAGCTGCCTGCTTCTGCAATTATTGTGGATCAAATTCATCTGGCTGAATGATCTAATCACCTAGACACCTTTTATAGTTAGTGGAGAGTAGCAAACAATTTGGTGGTTTGATTGATCTAATTTCACCCTGAAGTAGGTGTCCAAAATCAGTCCTGTGAATTTAACTGTACGTGTTAAGTAGCTCATGTGTAGACATGAACCCTGTGGAGACTTAAAGTTAGATGAGGTCAGGGATTTTTAAACCTCCTATTTCTTTGAGTGTTCTATCTAAGTATTTTCAGCCTCAATATTTCTCTGTCCAAGCCTGTGCATTCAACATATAGAATAAGAGTCATTACTTGCAATACACTTCATTTAGAAATGTGTAAGGAATAGAATTAAATGGAGCTGAATGTTTTCAGTGATGGCAGACTGAAGCCTTAATAGTCATTGTGATTGCAGTACCTGAACAGTAATGTAAAGTGATATATGTGTTTTTATACCAGTTGACCACTTAATGACAAGTGAATTTTATGTTGGTCTTTATCTCCTTTAAAATAGGTGGAATTAATTCTTAGGAAATTTCTAAGAGCAAAGCCTCTTACCACCAACTACTTTGGCCTATTTTTTTCATTAAAAAACAACAAAAAAGATTAAAAATAAATTTTATGCTGAAAAGTGGCTCGTTTACCTTTGTCACCTGCAATCATTGTCTTGCAGCCACCTGCATCTGACTCATGTCTAGCTTACTCTATAAATTGGTATTTTTCTAACAGCTGGCCCAGGAAACTCAAATCTGAATGACAGGCTGGAATTCTTTCTTTCTTATGCATCATCAACAGCTATATATGAGTCAGACTAAATTGCCCAATCACGTTTATGTGATTTTCTCATTCTCTGAGAAATTTGCATCTCTGTAAGGGTTTCCCCACAGATTTCTTTTGTTTACTTTTTCTGAATGTGAAGGATTTGCTTCATTATTAAACCCTAGATATTGTGACTGGGATGGAAGAAGCTTTACTGAAACATTTCTGGAATTTTCTTCCAAGTTTTACCTTACTGGAACATCACTCCAGAGGGTATGGATTTTTATTTGTGAACCTCAGTGGCAGCGCCAGCCTGTCCAAGCCCCATGTCCATAACACCTTAAGGCACTTAGCACCTTAGGTCTAGCTGGTTTATTTAGGTGTCAAGGATGCTGGGGAAAGGGCTCTGTTGCTGTCAATATTACAGTTTTGAATCCACTGCTTCCATTCTTTTTGTCTCCAGGGTGAAGAAGAGGATTTTAGCTTTTGATGACAGCAACAATAACCATAATGATAAAAAAAATGAAAAAGGGAAGAGAAAAACAATTTCAAGCATAAATTCTGAAAGAGAGATCAACAAGCCTATGGATACATAATTTCAAAGACCTATAGATTTTCAATAAATGTGCTAGCAAAATATTTATTTCACAGCATGATATGATCAACAGCCTGGAATTTATAAAAGACTCTGAACTCTCAATCCATTCGGTTTTTTTTCCAGCTGTTCTGCCTTTGGGAGCAGTGGAGCAGTCTGGAAAAGACTGCAGCAGATGAATCCAGAGACTCCTTTAGAAACATAGCAATGAGCGAAATATATCAGCATTTCTCTACTGACAATATGCAGTAGGTGATCTTTTTCAAAATTCTGTTACTCACACAGTATTAAAAAGACATACAAAATCTTAGCATGCCCATGGGGCCTGGGAGTCAGATTACTTCTCTCAGTGAGTTCGCATCCATAAGTTAAGGGCTGTATTCTGGATGTTAGCTTTGTTGGTATAATAAAGTCTCATAAAAGAGAAATATATAAAACTAGATCCATTACCATGGAAATAGTGAAAGGTCATTTCCATGGAAACCATGGGAAGCTCTCATACTATAATTTTGAAGAAGCCTGTCTTTGAAGCTACAATGCATTTATACAATGAGCCTTGTTCTAAATGAAATTAAATCTATATATGTAAAGTGATAGACATTTTGGAAATTCTAACAGTACAGCCATTTGCTGGAAATGGAATGTAAATCACAGCCAGATGTGTTACTCATTTTGGCTGTGGGAAAGCTGTTTGGTATCTTTTTGTGCCTTGTCTTGTAAATAGCAGAGCTTTTTTACTGAGAACAGTAACCTTTTAGGATTCAGGACTGGGGTTTCTGTTTTCCATGGCTTCCTTTCCTGTCTAAACCAGATGCCAGAACTTCAGCCTCAGGAGAATGCTTTCTAGTATGTATGTATATGTTTGTAATTTGAGAGCTCATTCAGGCACAGTGATGAGACAATTTGCAAAGATCTACCTTTATGAAGAAATTCTATAAAATTATTACAAAGAGCAGGGTTCTGTAGAAATGTCTGTGAAATCCCATGCAAGCTAATTTACCAGTCCTGTAGGTAGTCCTTTTTAGAGACTTTTGAATAACACAATATAACACCTAAACAGACAATCAGCCTATAGATATTGTAAAAAAGTCGTATCTGAATAAAAAGTTCCCCAGTGTGATATTTTTTATAATAAGAGAGAATTTACAGTTTCAATATTGCAAGTATGGAGAGGTAGATGGAAAAAGAAGAACACAAAGGTATTTAAAGGTGTTTTTTATGATACTGGAACACACATACAACTGTCTTGAGTGTGGATTTCCAAGCAAATATGAAGTTTGCTTGCAAAATCTTTGAAAGTTTGCTAAACTAGCTTTAAAAAGTAATTAAACTTCAAGATCCTCAAGCACTGGAGAGTAAGAATCCTTTCTTAAAATAATTTACATAAAATCATAATGAAGTTTGGAGTCAGACTGCTTTATTTTTCTCTTATCAGAGTAACTGAAGCAGAAGTCAGGGCATCTACTTTTATGTACCTTTAGATTTGAAACAGCAGTAAGCTTTCAGACATCCTACTCCCCAGGGTTGCCTATGAAGTCAATGGGAAGAGTTAGCGATATCTAAGGTTAGGCAGACTCTTCACTACAGGTCCTGCCCACAGAAGTATTTAGGAGTCTATGCCCCATTAAAATCATTGGAGTGCAGTCACTTAAATGTCTCCTCTGGTCTGACTATGCAGTTACTTGATTGCAGAGGAAGCCTGGTGTTGCAGTCTGGGAGGGCCATCCTTTATCTTAGAAATAAGAGTAGTTATGGGGCAGTGGCTGTACTTTTCTAGAAGAAGCTCTGGATACTATCCACATTTTCTTTACTGTCAGGATTTCAAAATGCTTTCCAAATGCTAAAACTTTTATCTTTCTATGTTTGAAGGATCAAAAGTGTTAAGGCCAGCATTTCTAAGTTTCCTCTGATTTGATGAAGGTTTATCAGTACTCATTTTGTAAAAGCTTGGACCTGACTTCAGTCTAAGAGTCTAGGGGTCTAGGACAGTGAGTTCTTGCTGAAAATAGTGTCTGCTAGCATTTGCATTAACTGAAAATCAATTTAAGTTGTTTATTAGAAGTTTTTTACAATTTACAAATGGGAAGGAGGAAGTGATGTACTGATCTAATGTATGGGTCACTACAAATAAGGTTTTCCTGATTTGACATCCTGACTTTCAAGGTGCAGTTAAACTGGAAGAGATAAATTAAAACATTGTGAGTTTTCTGCATTATTTGTCATGTCAAGGGGACAACCTTGGTTGGAGTCATCATATAGTTTGTCACAAACTGTAGTGCAGCCATGCACTTCAGGCTTTGAAATTGGAGATTTTTCAATCAAAACATTTGCATTTTTTTTGAAGTAATATTCAGTGAGGTAACTGGAATGCAAGGTCTTGCCAATAACCAGCTGGTGTCATTAAATACTCTAAATGCATAAAACACTGTTAAGATTTTTTTGCCATTATATGTATGTATGTAATTCTCTCCATCTGGGAAAGCAAATGCTTGAACTCACTCAGAGCATATATTTAATTTGTATTAATTTGGTTCAGTGATACTCTACAGGATATCCCTTTTTTTTTGGCCAGTCCCAGATTGGCTAGATGAAAAGATATGGATGCTGTTATGTATAAAGTCCACTTTGTTCCTTGATTGACTGGAGGAGGTTGCTAATCATTGGAACATTGGTGGGTTCTTTTATTCTCCCTCACGGCTGCTAATCTTTGGTGAGCAAAGATACAGCTCTTGATAGCAGAAGGCTCTCACGGTCTCTCTGCTGAATGACACCTAGGCTAGGGTCTTTCAAAAGTTCTACTTGTATCGCATCTTTATTGACTTGTCTTAGTTTCATGTATAATGCAGAAGTCCTTTCATTTTTTAATTATTTGAGGTGTCACTACAATCCTATGGCATTTATCAGAAAGTGTCCCACTCTACAAATTTTCTGGACATCAAACCAAAATATTTTAGGAATTAAATTAACAATAAGTAAAAATCAGTCTATCTTTTCTATCCCATATATTTTAAGTTTCACTTCTCCAGTCTATCCCACTAGGAAGTTATGTTCAAAGTTATAATTTTTTTGGAAGGAAAGTTCAACTACATTCAACAGAAAATACATCAATACTTTTTAATTTATTTATTTTATTTAACCATCCAATGTTGCCAAAGAACTCTAGTTATCTAGTAGGTTTTCTTCACATTTGGTCAGATCCAGAGCAAAGTCAAGGGAAGACTCAGAGAAGTTTCAATAGGCTCTGGAAAAAACACGGTTCATTTATACACAGCTAGAAACATCAGAGAGTAGTATTTGCAAAGGTTTCCAATCACATGAATCAATCCTAAAGGCAAATGTTTCAGTTACAGTATTTCAGTTCATAGGTGTTGCATATGAAAAGTAACATTGAAGTCAATTAGGAGGGAGGAGATGGGAGGAGACATAGCAATGAGCATTTATTTAGGATTCCCTTTCTGTCCTCCCATGAGCCATCTTTTAAATATGTGGATTAATTTCTTATTTTGTCTAGATTATGACTATTTATAAATCAAAATTTGTCTACCTTCAACCTTCCCCGCTCTCCCCCTTCCTTTTTTTTTTCCAACAGCTTTTAGAAGAATAATTTAGTAAAATGAGTCACCAGGTAGCAATCGTCATTTGGCCCAAGCTTCCCCTGACTTTTACCAATTTCAGTGGTGTAAAGGTAGTATTTAAATACCATTATTCCATATTTTCCAGCATTAAAATAAGGAATGAAGTGGGACCAGACCCATTTGGTCTAACCTTATGGGTCCAATCCAAATGTTTAGATTTTTTCAGTGACTATACTGATACCATGATGTACTTTTAACCTTTGGTATTTGAAAGATCTGTTCCTTTGTTTATTCATTTTTTGCAGGATATCATTAATATATGCATAAAAATGGCTCCACAGTTCTAAACTAATCATTTTCATCAAAGGAAGTAGTATATGTCATTTGATATCATTATAACTGACAGTGCTTAATTGACATTTTTGAGATTAAAAGAAAAGGAAAGTAGTTTTAAATTATTAAATGGGTCAAATGGTAATTTGGTGTTTTGAGCTTAAGAACAAGAACCAGAACAGTATTTCTTTGTATATTTCCTGCTCTTGATGATTTGAAAGTGGGAAATTGGAAAATATAAGTTTGATTTCTTTAGAGGGTATTTATCTGCTGAAAGGTCAAACAAAAGGTTATCCTGAGATGACATTTTTGAGTATTATGTGAAAAGAGGGATGATAAAGATTGTAGAAGGAGATGCAAGGAGTGAAGAAGCTTTATAAAAAGCATCAAAAGAGAAATCATTCCTCATTTCAAAATTTCAGGAGAATATATGCTAAATTGTCAGAAGAGTAATATTCATTTTAATTATCAATTAATCACTAACCGAGATTAAATACACCATCACTCATTATTGCTATTGTCTGATTTAGTATTCTGATTACAGACACTGTTTATATAGTCAATAACTTCAAGAGCATACTGTCCCAGCTAGATCCCATGTGCCTTGCTCTCTGCTCTTGCAGAACATCTTACAGCAGTGGTGCCAATTCTGCAGACAATCACTTTTAGCAAATTAAAGAATGTTGTGTGTATATGTGTTTCAAGATCAAGTCCCCAGTTGAGAAGTAGCTCGGGAAACCAGAGACAGAATTTTGAGTATGTCAGGCAGTAAACAAAGCTGTAGGAAGAAGTAGTTGGCAGAGGTTTTCAACTAAAAGCTGTCCTCAGTCTGTATTGTATTGTATGAATGTCAAAAGTGCTATAATTGAAGTGCAGATCACAGAAGATGGGGCTTTAAACACTGAAGTTTATCAATATTTTTGAGTGGTAGGCATAATGAAAAAAAAAGTGATGGTCATGCCAACAGAATAAAATCTAGCCTTACCCACTCTAATTTAATATATCAATTTTTCATAATATTATTTTCTGAAAGCAATAAATATACATAGGGTGCATCTAAAGATTAACAGGTGTGATAATGGATATGCTGTTCTTAAAGAGCCAAAGAATTGCAAGCAATTGCCTCCAACTCACAATGTGATACTGGTCTCCTTAGGGTTTTGCTGGGTGCAGAAGGGCAGAAGTGGGAACAACCAGCAGTAGAGGCCATCCCTTCATCCTGGGCTCATGAAAAGCCCTCTGTCAGTGGCACAAATTCGAGCTGCCTTGTATGCGGTGGCTGGGAGGCTATGGTTGAAAAGAAGGAACCAGGAACCTATTTCTTGTCACTTCCCTTAGCCTCCCAGGACACAGGAAAGGACTGAAGCCCAAGTGATCATTCACTAGCACATGTGGTTACTAACACTAGACAGTCAAACTCTTATCTTTACCCAGTTCTCCTCTGACATATTGCACTAGCCAAAAGTCTGACTCAAGTATAAACATGTATGCAAACAAAAAACGTACCAGCATTTCAAAGTTACCTGTTTGTGAACAATAATAGTATTTGTCAGGGAAGATACAGTTCTTGTTCACCTACAACATTAACCACACGTGCAGTGCTAAAGAATGTGATATTAAATAGAAGACCATAGTATAATAAATAATAATACAAGGTACAAGGCCCACTTCTTCCATCACTGAAAAATCTACTGAGTTAATAAAACTGTAGTAAAGTAAATTTGGCTTTTCTTGTTCTTTCGCAATATATAAAAATAGGATGCACAATGAGTTGTTACAAGATCCTGAGGATAAAATTTTGCCAACGATTCTTTCAGGTTCTTTATAAGTCACTAACATTGCTGTGCATGAACTATATAGCAGAGAATTTCTTTTGTTTAATGTTTGCTATACTTTGATTCTTCCTTTAATATTTAATAAACAGATTAAGAAACATTCGGAAGTTGTTTTGTGGGTTATCACCTAATATTAGCCTTTATATCTGTTTCCACTTTTGAGAGTTCTTTGGAACGTCTTTTTATCCTTTATATTCCTGTAATAATCCATTTATTTACACGGTTTTACAGTTACGGCATTACTGGCAAAGTGATTGAACTTGTAGGAAATTGGTAATCCCTATCTTATTTTTACATTATACATCCTTATGTACAATAAACTTGTACAGAACAACATTTTAAAATCTGTCTGTGTGTGTGCATGTGTCTTATAATTTAAGTAAGATGATATATTTAGTGTGGCATACATTTTCCTTGTTCAGGTAAGTAATTTACCTACCTTTTTGTTTGAGAAATTTGTTACATACTTTTGTGTGACTTCCTCCCATAAAGTTCCAGCTCATGTCAATGACATTGTAGTTTTTGCTGTGCAGGCATTTTCTCTGTCATCTAAATATTGAAAATTTTAGAAACACATTTTTGTGTTGGTTTTTTTCTGTGTTTTGTTTTGTTTTAATTTTGTTTTGTTTTGTTTTAATTTTGTTTTGTTTGTTTGTTTCAAAATGAAGCAACAACTATCATGTTCCCATTAATAATAACAGAGATTTCATGAATGATTGCTGTAGGAGCTGGCATACCCGGGTAGTACATCTATCTAGATCATCCAAATGGCATTCAGAATCTTTCTTGGATCAATGTCCAATCCAAATTACACAGTGCAATCAGATAGTTACAACTAACTACACTGGAATCACTAACTTCGTGGAGCATTGAGCTGATAAGTGTACAAAATGCTAACATATCTTTGTAAATAAGCATTAGAATTACAGTGTTAGTGATATTTTGCATCCTTCTTGATACTGGTTTTCATTTCCTTCACTCCAAGTTGCATGCAAATATAGATAAGATTGCGGGGAAAAAAAATCAGAAAAAATAGTCTGAAAAGCCTGTAAAGTTCTGCACTTGCTCAATGACTTGCCTGTCAGTGTTGGTAGGAAGGTGGCTTTTCTAATTGCCAGCTCTGAATACAGTATCTGAAAATCCACGTTTCTGACTTTCAGATTATGTCACTAACAAAAATTCTGCAGTTCACATTTAGATAAACAATTTTGCTGATGGTGCATAAGATGATATTCAGCTCCCTTTTAAATGAGGTGTAATTCTGATAGTAGTAAAAACTTGTTATTTATTGTTAAAGGAGACTTGCGTGATTTTTAGGATAGCTGGGCAGATAGATTCTTATGAGGAGGAAGGGCAAGAATTGATCAAACAGTGACTTTCCTGAGTTTACTTTTAAATACTCAACATAAAAGACCTGACCTTAAGCGAACTGGAAAGAAGGAGATCCTCTCTAATTGCAGCAGGCTTTAAGTGTTGGGCTGATTACAGATTATAAAGCATTTACTTTTTGGTTCTTGTAAGTAAATTTATGAGAGTTTGTGAGGTTCTGCACGTACAATACGTATCATGATAACACCATGCTGAGACCGGACACTTTGAACTTGTCCTCCATTGTACTTACTCTGACTATGCAGATGTGAGGTCCAGTTACCACCTGGCCTTGCCTTTTTCAACTTCAGAAATTTATTCATATATTTTCAACTTAATATATTCCAATTGCATTATTCTGTGAGAAAATACTTTTTGAAATCTAAATTTGCTAATTAATGCACAAGTTTTTTTCATGCCCTTAAGGAGAAGAACTTTGAATCAAGTGTACAAGGGAGGTATGAAAGGCAAAAAGTCCTTATAAATAAAACTTTATGCTTCAAAAATAGTTTGATGGAATCAAACACTTCTTTGAAATAAAGCTCAAATACGCATTTGATACAACGATTTTTAATGGCTGGAGTCTATGGGTGCCATGAGACCTCCCATTTCCCATTTCTTGGCAGTTCATAACAACTGATGCCGTGTAAGTCAAACCCATCAGAGGACACCTTTCTGCAAATTTCTCCGCTCTGCCGTCGCAGAGCTCCCTAAGGGCCCTGGAGACACATGAGGAGAGATGTTTATTATGGGCTTCATTTATTGAAGAAAACAGCTCTCGCATTTAGTGGGAGGATCACAGAGGCGCAGTGAAACTCAACGAAGTCCCTCAGCTCTAGATTTTAAATCTCCCAAGCTTGTTTGTTCTTTTATTTGTCTGTCATTGTGCACAGAACAGCATGACCACTGTTTGCCTCCCGAGCCACAGCTGCCGGTGGGGGATAAGCGAGAGGCCCAGCACAGCAGAGGGGAGGGGAGGATGTTTACACAGCCCCAGCCTGCTTGAAGTTTATGCAGTAGGAACTGATATTAAGAGGCGGATAAAAATGTTAAAAGGGAGGATTGCTTGTCATCTAATGGGGAACTTTCTTATCCTCCGCCTCACTGTCTTTCTGCCTCGCAGAGTGAGGGATTCTGCACCTCCCTCCATCTCCCCTGCACTTTATTTGGCTGAAGCAGAGCTGATCAGGCGGCTGGCCCTGGGGAATCTAGTTAAGTGTTAAAACAGGCCAGGTCTGCGGCCCAGCAGGCAACTGATGAGCTTTTTGCTCAGCGTGGGCAGTGAGGGCTCACTGTTGCTCAGTTGCAGTCACACCCCCCCCCTCCTTCAGTAGTGTCACCTCAGAGTTGTTTCTCCATCAGTGCTCAGGCTGCTCTGAAAAATGCAAAAAAAAAGACCAGTCCCTCAGCCCTTCTGGAACTCCTCTTCCTCCGCCCCCGATGGCCGCTACAGATTTTGCAGCATTTGCTACCGTGCAGCCTTCAGAGCCCACACTTCAGGTTTCTTGGGAGTGGCAACACCTTTGCATACACAGCCCGGGAGTCTGGGGGGCACACACTGCCTCAGTCTTCGGAAAGGTATCATTCACTTCTCCTTACTCACTCAGCAACTTCAATGGGCTCTTATCATCCCTCCTGGACACCCAGCAGTGTAAATAAACAGCAATCTCTTAGCTCTCCTGGGACACCCTGATTACTGTCGTGAGTGTGCAAGAGGGGAAGACCCTGCATGTGATCTCATGGATGCTTCAGCTGCAGTTTGGCTTTTTGCTTCTTTGGATTACCAAATATTATGTGTGTAATATATTTGTGTTTTCTTTTTCTCTACTGTGCTTATTTATGTAAACGTGAAATTCTACGCAGAGATTGTATCACCTGAAAGACATGAACCATGTTCAGGTGGGGTTCATCTCACCTAACCCTACTTGTCTACAACTTGGATACTAGATCTGAGCTCTATGTGTGTTTGTAAAGAAACAGGGAATAGGGTGTCACAAGCCATTTGGCATCTTTAACAGCAGAAGATGACCTACAATTCCTTATTTTGCTCCACTGACTAAGCATAGTAATGCTGTAGCATACTAGTATTTCTTGCAAGATCAGATTATTTGGATTTGATACGTTTGATCAGAGAAAGAGCTGGTTCAGTGTAACACATGTATGTCATAACACATCCCCTAGGGAATGTTAATTGCTGTTATAAGAAAAAGTTTAAAGTTTGGTTAAAGGTGTTTGTAATCTAGAGCAGCTATGTTATATGGATACAGTTTCTTTTATAACATGCATGATATTTAAAACTATGCCACTACAAACAGTGTTATCATAACCAAGCACAAGCTTTTCCTCAAATTGAAGCACTTTTTTGTGTCTCTGTATTTATTTCTTTTCAAGCGTATTTGTCTTTCATACCTGACTGTGTATTTTATTTGCCTATGTTTTTTTTCTGTGTTTTATCTGCCAGTCTAATCTTTCTAACCTGTTTTAGGCTTTTATAGAAGGCTTACCACTACAGTATCTAGACATTAAATGCTTCAGTGCATTTCTGAAGGCTTTCATTTTGCTTAAATGCCTTTGAACACACTTAGGAAGTGTTATTAATTAGAACTAGCAGCCTAGTACAACTTCAGGTACTAATTAGACATTGCCCTTCCATAAATTCTTTATAACTTTCCCCCACACATTACATTTTAGCTAACTTAATAATTTGGAGATAGAGAAAACCATTTTATGTGCTTTTGTCAATCTTTACTGCATACACATTAGGTATGACATGGTTAGATTATGCTTTTTTTGTAGAAAGCAAACATAAGTCTTAAAAATAAAGTTCTGTGTTGCTGATTACACATACTTAACGTAAGTTCTGTCTTTGGACCCCTTCACAGGGAATTTAATGAAGACAGTGAACATTAAAAGCAGTCATCCAATGACAGTTTAATTCTAACATTTTGTTTTCTTTCATGTTTGGTATGATTTAAAGGGTTTGTTTGTTTATTTTATTTCTTTTACTTCATAGAAATAACTTGCCCAGAATGTTTTAAACAGCATTCCCTTCTTCAAAACAGTATGACTGTACTTATACAAGTCCTGTAATTTTCAAGCTGAAAACTGAATAATGGAATGGTAAATATAAAGTCCAACCTTTTATGTGAGCGTGACAGATCATTTCGTGCATCTGGTATTGTATCAGTGTTCCTACCACAAGGCCCGGAGAGCAAGAATTTAAATACTTTAACTGTCTCAGAAAATATCTTACTGTTTATTGAAAACTAGGCTGTCACTGGGAACTAAAAGAAGCTGTCCTTACTTCACTGGAAAGCAAAACTTCCTTTGCACTGCTACAGCAGTTAGAGCTACCTAGCTTGGATGCACCTTTTGCCACCCGGGGGGCATGTGAGTTATGGGCAGCGTAATGCTGTTAGGCAAGGCTGCCTTACCCTTGATCTCACCGCTGGAGCTAAATCTGCATGCTCATCCTTTCCCCAGAGGTTCGGTGTCAGGGTTGTCACTCGCAATCCACCAGCTGTAATCGCACTTCGCTGGGCTTCTCACAAGATAAGGGATGGATAATGCTTTCTCCTGGTAGTTGTTCGAATACTAAAAAATAAAAAGAAAAAAAAAGAAAAAAAAAAGGAAGTCAAATATGAGAGACTTCAGAGACTTCAGTTACATACATAAATGCTTTCCTTGGCATTTTTTTAATGTGGTGGAAGTACTTGCAGGACACTTCAAAAGATCATGTGTACTTAAGAAAATAAATTGACCTAATGTTATACACTCAGTGGGGAAAAATACAATACATGCTAAATGTGAGTTCTTCTAAGTCTGATTCCACACTAATGGGTTTGAAGAATAACTCCTCTGTCTTTTGTGCTGTAAATTGTGAATTGCATTTTTTAACTTTGCAATTGTTATGATGGGAATGAAAATTGGGTGTTGATAGAGTAAATGTGAGGCTATTTATGAGCTGAGACAGATTTTCTTAACTTAAACAATAATCTTTTATTTACACCACATTAGTCTTTACACCAGAACTCTATTTCTGCCTTGAGTATTTCTTTTCTAGTATAAGTGCTCAATATTGTTTCCTCCAAATAATTCCATGAAAACCTGAGCCAGCTTGCTACATTTGGACAACATTCAGTTTCTTACTACCTATTTTTATGACCTTTTTCTTTCAAAAAGGCCTTATACTTCATGTACCTCATAAAGTCAAACAAACGTGAGTATATTCTGTGATTAAAATTGCAGCTAGTATAGTTTAGCCTCTTGACACAAGTTTAAAATGAACAAGTTTTAAAAATTATTTTGCTTTCTATTGCCTAAGGTGCTGAAAAAAAAAAAAAAAGAACAAGTAGATGTGCTTGGTTTATTCTTTTGCATAAATCAACATTACAGTGAGAGATATCCCCAGAGTTCAAACTGAACCAAAAAAATCCTTCCTAACACTAGCACTTGTTGGGCTTGAAAATCGTAAGAGATTCTTCCCACTATGTTTACTAAAAAGAGATCAAGGAAGGAGCTTGCAAAACTTTTAAACCTTGCTTAGATTTTGGCTAGAAATTCAGCACCAGCATTTGTCAGGAATGGACCCACAGTGTTTGCAGAGCCAGATCAAATGATGGTCATTGTTTAAACCTATGCTTAAAATTGCATCTGTATAATGCCTGAAATTAATTTATGAATCTCTAAGGAAAGTGACAGTGCACTTGAGGAACACAACTCCAAACAACATGCCAGTTCTAAAGATGACTGTCTCCAGAAAGGTTTATCTCAGCAGGCTGACTTCTCTACTTGAAAATAAAAGTATCATAGAAAGGTAGCACAGTGATTTACGAAATATAACGGGAACTGAATCTTAGATCTCAGAAATCTCCACATAACCTCTGCATGTCTACAGCTATCCCTGAAGTCATGATGCTGAATCCTAAAGAGCTGAAAAAGAAAGCAAGCTTTTGTCAGAAGTAGAGCCTTTGCAGTTCTTCAGGAAGGAAGCTTTTGTTCAGCTCAGTGCAGTGAGTTGCAGCTCAGCAGAACTTTTTGTACGGTTTTTTTTTGGCTGACATTGGACTGCAGCTGTGATACAGATACCTTTTCAATGGATCTTTGCTGAGCAAAAATGAAAGGTTGAGACAGGGCAAATATTTTTATGAGGTACTCGGGGGAAGTAGGATCCCGAGAGTAAAAGGAGTGATGATCATAAATTCACATAGTAATCTGACATTCACAGTTCACCTGAAATCTGAACTTTAAACTAAAGGACATATAGGTCACGTTTAGTACATGGAGTGTCACAACTACAGCATCTCTCTGCTTTCCTCATTACTTCCAGTACAGTGTACCATGTACACAGCAGCCTCAGTGAATCATAGCTCCTTAGAGAATCATATTCCTATGAAATAGCCTTTCTTCTCTTAAATCATATTAAAATGAGTTCTGCCAGCTGACCACCAACTCTATGCTGTCATTCATACACAGAAACTTATATGGAGGAGTGATCTGGAAGTCTGAACTGGGTATGTATCAGCCACAGTACAACGCTCTGTGTGTGCTTCCAGTTGTGACATATGACACTGAAGCATCTGTTACTTCTTCTCATGCACAGAATGCATACTATTGCCTAAAGAAATGCTTTTTGCGTCAATGTTTACATTTAATGTATATCTGTATGTATACATACATTTCTGATAAAATTCAACATTGTAGCAACTCGTTAAGAATGAATTGAGATAAGTTATGAGAAATTAAAAAATCATCACATGATGTAAACTGTAAACTTAGAAATACCTGACACATTTTCAGAAGGATACGGTTGTATGTATATTTTAAACATGTGGAAACTTCTCTCACTTTACTGAAAAGTTGTGTTGGCTGGTGAAAGGCATGCAATACAGGTTGCATGAATTAATTCTCAGGGGGTGAAAATTACCTGTCTGATTGGTAAGAAAGTTTTCTTTCTTGAAACTGATTGCTTTGTTTATTCAGTTTACTAGACGAAGTCTTTATTGTGCAAATTGCAAGTTGTTTGTTCTGCCTTTTTTTATTCCATAAAGATTTCTCTTGTTTTGTTTTGTTTTATTTTTTACCAGAAAAGACTTTTTCTAAAGAAAAAAAAACAGTATGAAAAGTAATTCTCCATTTAATCTGTTGCAACATAGTAGAGTAGTTTCTCTTGAGTAGAACTTTTAGTTCAGGTTGAAAAAATAATCCTTCCTTCATTTAAGAAAGCAATTTCAATTTTTATAACATAACATGAAAAATAGTTTTACAGCTCAATCCATATCCATCTAAGCCTGGCAGGGTTGCTTTCCTTCCAGTGTGGATGAAATACCTTATATTTTAATGGTAAATATGTTAGAAATACGTAGGTTCAATGCCCCGTGCTATGTCCAGGGCAAGTGACTTACAGAAATCTTATTTCCAGATCTCTCCAGGATCCCTCAGTGAGAAGGGTAACAGGGCTAAGCATCCTATCCAGAACACGAGTTGTTAGCCTCTCCATTCTCACTACTTTGCTCCTGGGCATCGTAGTCCTTGTAAACAGATGTTTGCAAGCTTTGAGATGAACATGACTGAAAAAGATTCCCTTTTTTCTCTGTGTAATAAATACCAGAAATTCCTAGTACCAGAATGTTTTTTCTCTCTGTAGGCCTAACTGACCACTGGTGTAATAGATTCTTGATTACTTATGAAAAAGGGAACTTTCATCCTCTGTTTTTTTTTTTCTCTTGAAAAAGTGTTTAAAAGACAGATTTTTGGCTTGTGATGACAGGAAGCATATATGATATTTTTCAAAAGAGTCTCACTGGAACTCTAAAACATTCTGATGTCGATCGATTTAAAAAAACTCCAGCCAGTTCTCTGTTTATCTTGTACAACATATAGAAGAAACAGCTTATAGCATCATTCCTGTTGTCATACCTGCATCTAGCCCACCATCTACAACTCTTTACCATGAGAATTTGATTGCCAGATGGATGAAAAGCAGTAGCTGTTTGAGTCCTGCTGTCTCTCTCAGACATTCGCTAGATAATGTAGTATCTCTTCGTTGACATCATCCTAAAAATGTACCTTGGATAGCTTTTTTTTTAAAAGTGATAATTTCCTGTACAGTCTGCTCCATTCTGGATCCAGTTCAGTATGGAGGAAGGTAATTTATCTTTCTGTAGACTGATTTCATAGGATGGCCTGGATTGGCTCCTGTGAAGTCAAAATTACTGCAGTGTCTGCAAATACTAGCACCTGGGAGCAATTGCCTTCCAGTGATCTCACGGCTAGTGAATTAGGATTTTTCCCATTCTAGAACTCTTCAAAGCACACTCATCTTCCAGCCCTCTCCCCAAAAACCCAAGCCTCCAAAGACACTACACTGCCACCAAGACAGTAGCTGTGTTTCCAAAATGGATGCAGTGGCATCACGCCATTGCATCTCGATGGATAAGAGGTCACATCTACTGCTCTGAACTGTCACTGTGAGGTCTCCACTTCCGAAGAGGGAGCAACTGTGATACAAAATACCTAGGTTTCTCTCTGTCCCCTGTTCAGCCTAGAAAGAAGGGAGCACGATGACAACAAAGATGACTCTCTTAAAGTCTGAAAAGATCTTTCTGCCTCACTGGTTGGTAAAGGAAGAGAGTACACACTGTTATGTGACTAACTGTGGTTATGAAAGATCTAAAAGATGCTTCTCATTCCATTTTCCTGCTATCCAGCAGGAATTACAAATGGTTGCTCGCAGTGCTTTTCCTTACACAGCAGCAAAGCCATCACACATTTTGTTTCCCAACAATTTTGGCTTGTATCAAATCTGAAGCTGGCTCAGAAACAGCTTGTAAAAGAGAGAAAAGTAAGACTCTTAGCTCCGGCAAGTGCCTGAACACTCTTTCTCGTTAACTTGGCATAAGTATGACGGTATTTCAACTTGACATTGACATGAACATTTCAATAGCTGGACAGTAAGCCCTCTGATAAAGCCATTGTCTGACTAGGAAACAAGCCTCTTTAACAGGGCAGCCTCTTTATAGCAATTATAGTAAAAATTAACCTTTCAGAAGTTAAGTTTCTGTTTGAGGGACTAGAACAAGGGGTGAAAGCAAGGATTAATTTCCCAGCAACAATCTAAGCTCTTTCCTTTTCAAATGAAAATAAAGTAAAAAAGGATTTTATGAGAGGTATTTAGATGCATAGGAAAATATCAGTCTTTTAATTTTCCTAATTAGGCTCTGCTTCCAGATACAAACACAAATGAAGAGTCTCACATGTGAAAACAGCCCTTTCCCAAGCTTTGGAAAATTCAAAGCAAAATAAAGAAGAAACTCACCCAGAAAATAGTATTTTTCAGAATTTCACAAGCTTGTATTTTCAGGAATAGACTTTGACAAGAGTTGCCTCATTATGCCTGGTACTTTTTGGCATGCAGTTTGAATATAGTACTTTTTCTGAGTACACTGCATAAAAACATAGCTTTGATATGGCTTAGGATGCCTGTTTTGTGGTTCTCTGAATACTTCTTAGTTTTGCATTAGTTGCCATTGTGTATTTTTCCAAAATGTACATACAGCACTTTTCATCTGCCTATGCTTCTTCCTGTTCTTTGTTTCCTTCCCTTTGGTTATAAGGGTTTTATATCAGCCTTCTGAATCTATGTTACTATACTAGAGCAGTGCCATAAAGTGATATAATCTATAAGTTAAGTAGAGGCATTATGTATTGAAATGGTTCCTAAATCATATATTTCACGTAAAGAAAAATCGGGGGGAATAAAATTTCTGTCATGACTTGTGACTAATGTGCAAAAGACTTCCCCAACACTGTCAGACAGTAAGTGATATCCGCAGTGAGAGTCCATCATATTTAGTTTATCAGTTTGCAGTCCTGTCAGTTATATTTTTTTTTCATTGGAAGGTTTATTATCAGCTACTGTACATTCATCCACTTATTTAGGTTTCAGTCATCTTCTCTCTGAACGTATGATCTTAAACCATTTATTAATCTGAAGATTAATCTGCTTTAAAAGAGTATTTTTTTGCCCTGATTAGCGTCAAGAAAGCCTTATTCCCTATTGCTTTAGATGCATGCAAATTGTTTGTATATGTGATGGCAAACTAGGACTTCTGCCAGTTCCCTTGATTGTTTTAGAGAAATTCCAGACAGCTAGAAAGTAGTAGCTCCTTAATGCATGTTTAGTATTGTAAGTCTCCTATTGATGGTGCATTAATAGCTGTCATCAGAAGTATCATATAAAAATGTTGGTGTCAGCAGTGCTATGCCTAATGGCAGTCTCCTTGTGAACAGACTACAGAGAGAAGTGAAAAAGATAGATGATTGGTTTAGACCCTTGTCCTTTATTTAGAGGAAAAGAGGGGTGAGACTGTCACTTTAAATAATAGTTTTCTACTTCAAGAGATATTTTGTTAGTTATTCTCTCTTCATGTTATGCCAAAGTTGATTTTTGTGTATTGGAGACAATAAATGTAATGCAGGAGCCTGATACATATTCATAATTTTGCTCTAGGGCTAAAGTGCTTTCCTTGTAAATTCATCTAGCTACAGATATTGTGAGCACCAAAAGCAATTACTTCACCCCATCAGTTTGGTCTAAAAAAGAATACCATTAAACTCTTTGGTCTATATTTATTGTTCTAGCAGGGAACAAGAAGAACATTCTGCTGAGACACCAGTGCAAGTACCAAAATTAGGATGCTTTTATTCAATTATATTTGACAAAGCTGGACACCTTTTTCAATCTGTAGTGTAGTAAATTTATGTACCTACCAAAAGCAATTCATTGAGCTCTCCAGTGTTAAATTGTGGTAAAAAGGGAAGGCTAGGCAAATTTAGAAAAAGAGCAGTATGTTTTCCATTTGCGAAGGAAGACATGAGGCTCTTAGGAAAGAATGCTAATTTTTCAAGTTGGTGTTTCTGTTGTCTGGTTGGTTTTTTTTTCACTAATAACATCTAGAAACAAGGATCCATTGAATAGGCCATGTACAGGGATCAAAAACATGTGTCCTGCTCCCAACACATACATATAACAGAGAATTAAAATCTGGATAAAATCAAAAGGAAAAAGGAATACAGAAAAATGAGGAGTTATTTTATGGTAAATTTTTTTAATGGCAAAAATTATGAAGGAAAATTTAAAAAAGAAAAATAGATTAACTTTTAAAGTGGGTAACCAGGAGGCATTTGACCAAGCTAGATGCACATACAGAGAGATATTTGAAAGTGAATAGAAGATAGAATTTGGGCTCATGGGCTCATGAGAGACAGAGGTCAAACTTTCTCAGTATGGAAGAAAAATTGATGGAAAAGTAGAAGGTCAGCTCTCAGCTCTGAAAGTTCTTGAACATAAAAAAAATTAATAATTTGTATGGCAAAGTAAATAATACAGATGAGACAACATTTAAAGGGAGCATAAAGCAAGGAATTTGATTAAAGCATCAGACCAAGAAAATTATCTTTTGCATACATGTTTTGTATGACTGCTAGTGTGCCAAAATTGCAGTTGTTGAGACAGGGAGGATGGTGTTTCAATAATGAAGATGTAAGATGGGGAGAAACTGCATGGTAATTTTTCCTGTCTGCTTCAGGAGACACAATCATAGAATCATCTGGGCCGGAAGGGACCTCCAAAGGCCATCTAGTCCGACCCCCCTGCAGTCACAGGGACACC
>JAOTQQ010000001.1:166842489-166885693 GCA_026546715.1 Gallinago undulata
CTTCCCTTCCCTTCCCTTCCCTTCCCTTCCCTTCCCTTCCCTTCCCTTCCCTTCCCTGCCCTGCCCTGCCCTGCCCTGCCCTGCCCTGCCCTGCCCTGCCTTTCCCCACTACCTCCTATGTCCATGCGTATTTGTAAGGTGTTTTTTTTTTTTTCTTCTCTATTTTAATGCTGTTACTCCTTTAGCAAATTTCAGCAAATATTCTTTCAACAGTATTCTTGAGAATTTTTATTGATACACTTCAACCTCGTCCTCCACTTAGGAGTAGAATAATGTCGGTTATCTTTCTCTCAAAAATAATTAAGGTAAATTCCATTTATTTCCTCATTCTTCCTTTGGCAATATGCAGTTCCCTGTTTTCACTGTGAAAAATGATACCTTTTGGAGAATGGCCCTGTTTTGGAAGATTTCATAAAAAAATACAGCATCATGGATTATATAGATTTGGACAAGGGACAGCATCATCTTAACTGACACAGTAAGGATTTAAGCAATGACTTGAGTAGATGTGCAGGCATTTACATGAATCTACAATTTTAAAGAGCCCCACAGAATTAAAAAAATTGCACAATATCTGTTTCGAGACTAGTAAACAGAATCATAGAAACATAGAATAATTTAGGTTGGAAAAGACTTTTAAGATCATCAAATGCAACCGTAAATCTAACACTGCCAAGTCCACCACTAAACCATGTCCCAAGTGCCATATCTACATGTCTTTTAAATATTTCCAGGGATGGCTACTGAACCACTTCACTGGGAAGCCTGTTCCAATGCTATACAGCCCTTTCAGTGAAGAAATTTTTCCTAATATCCAATCTAAACCTCCCTTGGCACAACTTGAGTCCATTTTGTCTCATCCTGTCACCTGTTACTTGGGAGAGGAGACTGATCCCCACCTTGCTACAACCTCCTTTCAGGAAGTTGTAGAGAGTGATAAAATAAAAACAAAAATAAGTAAAAGATCTAAAGCCCGTTCCTTAGCTCTGAGGACAAGCAGTAAGTCACAGCTCACATTCATGTAGCTAGACTGTCTTTCCCAAAATCAAGATGACCACTGTCCTGCAGTTTGGGAACTGTCTCCATTCCAAGGGTAACCTCTGAACTCTGCCGTGATATTGTCTATGACAGCAATAGTTGCCTTAAAAACTGATATGGACTGTGCCACAAGACATATTGAATGTGCCCTGCTCCTGTTTAGTTTATGAAGCTGGATGAACCTTTCATTTAGCATGGTTCAATGATTGTGAGAAGGCACACTGCATACTGAGAAATGAGCTACATATATTATTATAGTTTTCTGCCTGCTACGCTGAATCTCAGCAGTATCCTACTTCCATAGTGGTTGATATTTTGGCATTATAGACCCAGGGGATGATAAGCCCCTGGGGTAATCATGGGTATCCAGAATGAAAAGTCTGTGGATGCTAACTCAACTAGGGACCAGATCCAAAAGGGACACTTGGTTATGGGGTAAAACAAGTTTGACTGAGTCTAGGACATAGAACCATAGAATGGTTAGAGTTGGAAGGGACCCTAAAGATCCTCTGTTTCCAACACCCCTGCCATAGGCAGGGACACCTCCCACTAGACCAGGTTGCTCAAAACCTTTTCAAACACATCAGGTATTACATTCTGTAGGTATGATGTGTTTGAAAAATTGTTATGAGAAAAAGTGGTCATACCTGGAGAATTAAAGCTAATATGTTTAATATGCACTGTCTGATCATTCTGTATGTATTGACTAATTGCAATAGTCACTGTTAAAAAACAGAGCTTTTTTTTTTCCTTTAGCCACATATGTGCATGCAACCTGGGTGCATTGGTAGGAGGCTTCAGTGAATGCAAAATAGTGAACAGCAATCAGATAGCTATCTATCTTCTGTATATACCTTTTTTGTTTTGAAATAGGAAAGTATTATTCATTTTCAGATGTTGAGATGTTTTCTCTCATCTAATTCTATTCTTTTGTGAAGTGCTATTTCTTTTTCAGAGGCATCCCCTATTTCTCAGTTTTCCTAGCTTAAGACACCAATATTAGCTACATATATTGCTGAATATTCCTATGTACTCAAGGCTGCTTCTAAAATATTAATGTCTATTAAAATTCTTATTAAAAAAGTTATCTTTTGTGCATAAGTGCACATGCATGTTGATACAGAAACACACCATATATTTCCTTCCTTTTTTCTTTCTGTGTTTCTTCCTTTCTTTCTTCAGACATAACTGCTTCCAGATTGCTCTCCTGTCTTGCCATTCAGCAGGGACATCAATCATTTTGAATCTGAAGATATTTTCAGGAAAATGCTCAGGTCTTTTCATATTGAAAGAAGCCTGATTTAATCAGAGATTTGAAAAATTCTTTTATCTGTCCATGGAGTCTATGAATTTGACTGTCCTTATGTTGTCACTGTAAAATAAAAGCAAAAATAAGTATGTTTGTGAGAAAGACATTCCTTCAGTTTTGCTTTTTTTTTTTTGATAAAGCAGCTTAAATGGCACAGCATGGCTTCAGATACTGGTGATACATATCCGTGAAAAGTATAATGTTAATTTTATCACCTCAGAGAGAACCAGGCCTGGATTTCATTATTTCCTTTTGGTACTGAAAGAGAGAATTTGGCTAGGTTGGCCTCTGTGCCTGCTTGGAGCCCTGAAAACACTCAGGACTTCATCTTTGAAGCTAGCTGGGGGATAATATTCTCAGCCCAAAGGAAGCAGAGTGTGTTTACTCCTTTTGTGTATTTGTTGTACTCCTTTTTTTTCTGAATGTGATAGAGTCAAACGAGGCAGGCTCAGGAGCTTTATAAGCTCTGTGACATGGTGTGGCTCTTAAGTTTATCTAAGATCATATTTACATAAGCATGCTTGATTTTATCCAGCAAACATGTTGCATTAATATCTTGGTTGAAAAGACAAAGGGTCTAACTGCTTCTGTAGACATGACAACTACCGAAGGTCACCTAACTCAATTCTAATGTGTAGTTCCTAGAAATACTTCCATTATTGAGCTCTACATGCCTTTCTTCCTTTCTGACTGAACTCTTCCTGAAGGGAGATATACTTTTCCGAACTAGCATAAATTCACTCAGAAAAATACTTACGGAACCTTTAAAATTAAGTGAAAACAGGAACCTGTGCAACTAAATAGTGTTTTCCCCACTGTTATTGTACGTTATTGCCTTCTTGTTCTGTCCCTATTGTGTTTCCAGACTAGAAACTCCTGGGTTGAAAAAGCTGGTTTTGTTGTTGCTGTTGCTGTCTGTTAACAAAATGTAGCTCACAGTGAGCAATGATAAGTAATCATATTCACTGATTTGGAAAAAAAAAATCCAATGTGATTGCAGATTTGGGCAGAGTGGTATTATGCTACACTGAAATCCTTCCAATCATTTAATTTGTGGGATAACACAAGATTTAATAAAAGTCTTATCCTTATTGCATTGAAGCCAGTTCACACTCTCAGTGACTTCTGTGTGAACAGGATCAGCTTTTACGCATACAATAAGGTACAACTCCTACCTTTTTTTTTTTTTTAAAAAAAATTATTACCTCTGATAAAACCAAAATTGGATGATTCTTCTGGTTCTTTTCTGAGACAGTAGTGGCAATAAGTCATGACTTACTGAAAGTCTATTTAAAAGCCAATGACTACTAGCGTTTTAATATCTCAGCTATCACAGAATGTCTAGGTTCATAAAGAAGCAAAGGCTAAATGCTACTCTCCTTGAGTCAATGAGAACTTTGCATTGATTTTGAGGGAAGCAAGATGAAGGCCCAAGTGCGATACCTTGGATTGTACATTCTGGTTATCAATGATAAATATTGACTTACTCATGGCAGGTACTAAAGATTATTTTCCCCATTTTACAAGTGAGAAAAATCAAAGCTGAGAGGTTAAATGCCTTGTCTTCAACTACAGGTAAAGAACATGGAAGAACTGGGAAGCTCAGGGTGCTCTTGATGGCCAACTCTGAACTGAGTCTTCCGGAAATTTGGCAGATATGGCGGGCAGCAGAAAAGAAAGGATGTATATACTGACTGAAAGGCCAGGGAAATGCACAGAGGTTCGTAGTGGATCAAGTGAAGCATGGGCTAAAAAAAAAAACTATGAAAAATATCCATGCATTGAAACTTCAGTATCTGCTGTTCCTAATAGAGGAGTGGTGGAGCCCCTTCAAAGTCAGGACTTAAAGGGTGTGGGAGCCCTGGCTGGGGATCCTGATCTTCACGTTTGCTACTTGATGAGCTTTGACAAGGTCATTCATTGCTTCACGGGCACAGTGGGAAATAAAACTGCAATGTGCAGATACAGAAGCACCACGTGAGCCTGCCTGTCTGGTATACTGTGTTTAGGGAGGCTGAGATTGATTTAGCCAGGTTTCTCTAGACGCCAAAGTAAAAGGAGGAGCTGAATGAGCAGGCTAGTGGCCCTTTTAACCTTAGAACATGAAACCTTTTGCACTGATCAGCTTTTCCAGAAGGAAATTCTTCAGGAAATTTCTTCAGTATTAAATGAAGTAGCCAGCAGGATGTGCAGCACAAGGAAGATTTTGTTAGCCTTTTGCCTAGTAGAGTTTCTGTAGAGGGGAAAACAGTAAGAAAATAACGGCTATAGGAGATGCAAGTTGCACAAGCTCAATTGAAATGTTTGAGATTTCTGCTTTTCTTTCCTGTAGGTTGCAGTTTACTTTACAGTAAAATTATCTTATCACATCAAAATAGGTGGTAAGGATTACTTACACAGACCTACAAAGAATATACTGTGTTTGCCTCATTGTCACCATGACACATGTAGTATTCCTGCTACCTAGGAGAGGAAGGCATGTACATTAGGTATAGAAATTAGGATAAGATGGGAAATGTCTATAATTGGTCCCTAACTGTCTGTGAAAAGAGATGTTTCAAACCAGAAAAATGATCTTGTTAGGCAGTGGTTTTGCATCTTCATTAATAGAGAAAAGAAAGAAAAAATAAACAGAAATTACAATTCTTTTGCAAAAATATAGTCTGAATGTACAGTCATCAGCCATAAGAACTGCAATATGCATTTCATATATATATATAGATATATATGTATCCATGCATAACTATTTATAAATTCTTAGTATCACTGAGAGCTACTGGGCTGCTGAGGACTTATGTTAAAAAGACAGACTTGCATTTAAATGCTGATCTCAACTTTCCACTGGGGACCACTAAAAGGTCTTTCAGTAGAAAAGGCTGGGATCAGCAAAACATGAAATCATTATAGCTGCAGACTTTCTAGACCTGCTTTGTATTAAGCTTTTGAAAGGGACATTTGTTTAAGGATAAGATAGTTTTATCCTGCCTCGAATGTTTAATCTTCTGCTGTGGAAGAACCCCTATCCTCACAGCAAGGTCATTGAACAAGGACCGAGGCACATACCTGTACACCCCCTCCAAACTGACACTAACATGTCCTGCTGCGATCTGGCTCTTAAAGGAATCTGGCTCGTACACTATGAAATCTTGAAGTCTTGATTACACTATTCTTCACATCATCATTTATCAAAGACAACCTGTTTTAGGACGTAACATGGATTTAACTCAGGTAAAGGGGCAGCCAGGTGAGAATTTACCTGAGTGAGAGCCAATATGCCAGGTTTTTCCTTCTTCAGTTCTTTTACTACAAGTAAAGTGAAGGTAAAACTCCAACTGTCACAGAGTGAATAGAACTTTATCAGCTTGTCAGGGTCTTTTTGAATTTCATCATAGATTTGGTCACAGAATGATGTTGTCATTTCCCCGCGGCAACTGAGTAAGGCGCTAGCATGAAGTGACTTGCAGCACTAGGGTGACCTGCTATTAAATATCTGAGTATGTAGATCCAGAGAGAAAGGAACATCTTCCCACCCTAGATTCAGTTATAGGAAAAAATAAAGTACCCACATTAATGGCAGATATTTCTTTATTTGCAAAATCTGAAGAGCCGCTGAGGAATTATATGGGAACACAAAAGGGACCCCATACCAATATAATCCTGAGGAAATTTGGATGAAGAATTGTCGATCATCTGGGCTTTACTCAGAGCTGATTTATCCTCCAGCTGCGCTCAGGTCATTGGGATGATTTGCAGACCTGGGTAGTCCCTAATTGTCTGCAACCAACAGAAGACAGAGACAATGCTATGAAGAGACAGTTGATAAGGTGATTTGCATTAGGATTGGCAGAGATAAAAAACATTCAGGAAAGCTATACTATAAAAGTGAACACTGTTTGGAGTAACGTTCCCTCCCCACCCCCCAGCATGTATTTTCGGAGTTAAGGAAACCCTTTGTCTTGACTTCTAGCTGTACAACCCTTTCACGTAGCAAGCGATAACTCCTCATTCTTTTCTCATTTCTTCATGATTCTTGAAGAGGTAGCACATTCTGAGGCACTTTTTTAATGAATCCATTCTGCATCTTTTTATGCTACTATTTGCCTTAGATACTAAGTTCTTTGAAACAGGGATTTTCTCTGGGTAGCTTACTAAATTCACGCATCCAATACTCAAAAAAAAGTAAGTAACAACCATTGCAATCACCGTGACTTCATAAGCAAGCTGATTCTTTCTCCCTTCTTCTGAAGTGCTAAAAACCCCGGTTGCGTGTACATGGTAAGCACAGACGTCAAAGAAAGAATCAGTTATAATAACCATACACAAGGTCTTTGATTTGTTCATATACAAAACTAGACTAGGAATTCAACATGTTGAGAGGGTCAGAGCTGACCTAAAGTTCAGTTGCCTGTTTAATATCTGCACGCATTAAAAATAGAAGCATAGAAGTTGATTGTATAAGCTACTCATTGATGCGTGCCATGTATCTGAATCTATAATTTGGCATCTGGGATATAGAAACTGTTCTCACTAGAAGATTTGCTTATAATCCAGTGATAAATGGCGTAAGAAGTGGCTTTTTTCTAGAAATGAAGGGTGGTCAAGGAAACCAGCTTTGAAATCCTTATTCTCTTCCCCTTTTTTACAGTAACTATGAGTCCACTGAAGTATTCATATACCTGATGAATGCTGAGCAGGAATATTGTGACTAAAAGTGCACTGCTTGGTAATCCAAATACAAAGAGGCAGATCACATCTCATGAGCTGCTGAATTTCAGTTATGTGTAGGTGGAATGTAACAAAACAATGTCCGCATAGTTTGTGCACTAGTGTATAATTAGCCATGTACTTAAGCTTTTCTTTTTATTTTTGATCTTTTACATGTGATAGGTAATGTTCTGTACATAAAAATGAGACAAAGCACTCTCTACAATTCTTTTAGAGTATTTCCATTTATAGAGATGTCAGAGAGCTTTTTTGTTGTAACTCTGAGGAACACGAATGTCTGAGCCTCTGAACTGATTAACATCTTGTGCATGCAAATCTAACACAAAAGAATCTATTTACAGCTTGACTTCACAGCAGATTGCTACCATATTAGCAAACACCTTTAAGTAGTTTGAAAAAGTGATGATTTGTTATTTCCTTTGCGCTGTGTATCTCTTGCTTGTATATGGATGCTTTTTTCCTCTCTCTTTTAATGATCTCCCCATCATCACCAAAAAAAAAGAAAAGCCTTTAATAGTTGCTCCCTGTGCTCCCCCTCCTCATGCTGATGAGTGATATACACAAAAATCATTTAAGGCACGGCATGGAAACCAGCTACATCAGTCTATCTGTGGTTGTCTTCTCTGAGTTCTTACAGATGGCTGGAAGACAACCCATAGAATCTTAATTCAAATTAGAATTTCAATGTGAGTATGAATAGAGTATGTAACCAAATACATCAGAATAAATTAGTAAAGAAAACTGTTTTGAAAAGATTTTTTTAAACAAATTTCTGTTTAGCTGTCTCTGCTATACATATATTATCAACTTAATATTGGATCAATTCAAATTTTGCTGTATAGGTAAAAATTTATGCGCATTAATTAGCTTACAGACGACAATAAAAGGAAAGCTGAAGGAGCATTGAGACTATTTACAACCTTAAGCCTAGGAGTGGTTATTTTGGGTCAAGGATAATTTGAAGGAGAGAGCAAGCAAGGACAAACAAGAAAGCTTACTCATTGGTCCTGTGTTGTGTCTGTTCTAAATTTGGCTGTTTTCAGGGAATTCAATCCTATCATGTTCAAAAGCAGTGCTGAATGAACAAAAGCATGCCTGGGAAAAGGAGACCAGATTCTTAGTTGATATGAGTTAACATGGCTGCACTGACATCAATTAAGCTACTCATTGGAAAACACAATGTTCCAGAAAACACACACACAGCTATGTTGTTATATATACGTATATATTCATGCTAAGATATTTATATTAATGGAGGGGAAGAGAAAGAGGGAATAAGATAAATGTTTTCATTTATAACGAACATGGAGAGGAAACCTACTCAAGAGTAGCACAGAAATATTTTTATAGTTAAATATAGCCTTAGAAATTGGAAAATAAGGACTGATAGATGTTTCATAATAAATTTGTAACTAAGCAGAAACTTCACAATGAAATAGAAGGAAGATTGTTTTTAGGACTCCACTCATAACTTCTGTGAGCTGATTCCAAGCTGTCCAAAACAATATGTTGTGAGGAATTCTTGGTGAAAGTGCACCTTAGTAAACCAATGCCTCTCACTGAGGACTCTGCTTACTCTTACTGATATAAAAATGACACTACAAAGAAAAGGTAAAAAAAAAAACAAGAAAAATATGTATCATCAAATACATATCATCATCATCTTTCAGGTGATCATCATCCTTCAGATGATCATCATCCTTCAGACAACGATGATGTGTATTTCTTTGTGTACCACTGTTATGCCACTCACGCAGTTGTGGTTGATATTCAGAATGCCCAAATGACAAAATAACATGGTTGCAATGCTGTAGTGTTATGGTGCTATGAGTATAACATGATGCAAGACTGAAATAAATTTATACAGCAGAAGGGCTGTAAATTTGAAGTTCTAGGACTGATTCATAGCCTAAGTAAGTGGGAATTCATTGACACTGCAGGGTTTGGATACTTAACTTACTGTTTTATTGGTCTGCCATACCATTTAGGAGCCTTGAGGATGGATTCTGCTGCACAAAATATTATCCAAACACTGTAAGGCTACACCTGAAGTACTGTATCCAGTTCTAGGCTCCCCAATACAAGAAGGACATTGACATGGAGTCTAGTGAAGGGACACTATGATGATGAAGGGACTTGAGCATCTCTCCAATGAGGAAAGGCTGAGAGAGCTGGAACTGTTCACCTTAGAGAAAAGAAGGCTCAGGGGGCATCGTACTAATGTGTATAAATACCTGAAGGGAGGGTGCAAAGAAGAGGGAGCCAGGTTCTTTTCAGTGGTGCCCGGTGACAGGACCAGAGGCAATGGGCACAAACTGAAACATGGGGAAACACTTTTTCTCTTTTTCACTGTGAGGGGGGCCAAGCACTGGCACAGGTTTCACAGGGATGTTGTGAGTCTCCATTCTTGGAGATATTCAAAAGGCATATGGACACAGTGCTGGGCAACTGGCTCTAGATGTCCCTGCATCCACAGGGAAGTTGGACCAGATGTGCTCTGGAGGTCCTTCCAACCTCAAATATTATATGATTCTGTGAAACAGGGCTGCAAAAATTTTTGAATGTTCAGAGCTTGCTTTATGGTGCTGCCCTCTTCAACAGTAGGAAACATGAGGGCTTTGTTAGTCATCCATCTGAAATTATCTACTACAAGACTTTTTCAGAAGCAAAGAAAATAAATGATTGCCTAATGCTAATGTGAGAATTAGTCTTATAACACTCTGTTAGTGGAAATTATGTCCAGTGGAAATTATACTTGTGCAAATAGAAGTGTAAAGGACATAGCTGTGCTAACTAACATGCTAATTCCTCTTATGCTAGAAGAAACAAACTGAGTGAAAATGAAGGCTAAAATTAGAGACTTCACATGAATGAAAAACATTGCAAGAGTGGGGGGAGCTAGTGTTTCTAAGAAGGATGTGAAATAGAGCTGAAACTGAAGATAACCCTTGCTTGAATTTGAATCTTATAATTCCCCTTTAATTAAGAGGTCTGTTTCCAGTAGATTGATGCCATTGAGACATGTGTCCTAGGAAACATTGGTCGTATGTTTGAGATTGGTCATATGTGTGAGATTTTATTCTGTGTACCCCCCGCCTTCTACTTTTCTACCCATGAAATACCTTAAATTACAAAGTATTATGAGCAATCAGAAAGAGTAAAGCGTGTATGAGAAGCTGATACCACAGCTTTTTCTGGTGTCTCTTGAAGAGACTGAATATGGAAGGGAAGAGCAGGTGTTCATCTGAAATAAGGTCACCAGCGAATAGAATACCAGACACAGATTTACTAAAATTGGGTCTGACTCATTTTGGAACAGTATGTAACATTTTTTTTCTCAAAAGGACCAGTCCTCAAAAGGATTTTTCTCCAAAGAGCTGGTTGGTCAGTCTGCTTTTAAAACATCATATGAAGGGACGAGGAGTTGAGAAGTGCTGTCATTAAGCCATTTGAGTTTTCATTATAAAACCTTTGCTCTTCCTTTCTTCATGAGAGTAGTGAAGGTTTGCTAGCATGATAAAATGATGCTCAAGTATTTTGTCTTTTCAGTTCTATTATATTCTGTTCTGCCAGTCTTCAGTCTATTGTATGTCTACAGAGCATTATAAATGTATCAGAATATAGTTTGTGGTTTGTCATCATCAAGATATAATGCAGCTGTGATTAGTACAATAAATGTTGAAAGCACTGAAACCCAGTAAATAATACTAAATCTTTAACAAAATTATAAATGAAGAATTTCTAGTTGTTTACAAAATGTATACCCTGTGTTTATTGTTACACACAGGCACAATGCTGAGCAATTTTTAACATGAACAGACCATAATGATCAGAGATTTAACAAAGAAGGATACATTAGGCTGCCTTTTAAAAGATAATTTCTTCTCTGTGCCTGTCTGAAAAGTATACCTATTAATCAGTCAGACATTGTGAGTAACCTAAACATTGAGTTAAGTCAGGGAACAGAGAAAATACACTAGAGTATAGGAGGTAAAAGAGTTTTGATACCTTGTGGTATAGAAAAAAATGATTAGGAGGGTTTGAGGGTTCCAACTAAGCAAAAAAAGTTTTCTGTGTGGTCCTCTTTCTGAATTCATATCACTCATATCTGCTGATGTCCTTTGCCAGCCTCTCATTCTTAATCCTTGTTCTCTGTTAAATCCTTCAAGACACTTAGATTAGCTTTCTTGGTTTATTCCAGACTGGTTAAGCTCAAATAGCAGTTTCTCGTGTTCACAGTTTAAATTTTTTAGATTGTCTTCTCTTTCAGAAGAATTGACTAGCACTTTTTTTAGCAGAGGAAAAGCTACTAGAGCATCTCAAAGCAAAGTAGATAGCCCCTTTTTTTGCTCCATTTTGGCAGTATCAGATGTGTTAAACAATTCTAAAAATCTTGGTGATATGGCTGATATCATCTTTACTGACATTACTTCTAGCTACTCTTGCTATATTTCTTGTTTCAAAATAGAAGACAACCTCCTAAGAAGAACTTCAAAACTAGAACAATAGAGATGGAAGGGGACCCATGTCTGCATTATTCTGCAAATCCTAATAGAAGCAAAATATTAAAGTCCTTTGACATCTTGAAGAATTTTACTTTGAGACCATTTTTACATTTCAATTTTACATTGATTTACACTTCACCCTCAATTTTGATGTTTTTAAAAGCCTGGAAATACGGTTATGCTATATCCATGCATATTTTCAAGTTCTCTTGCTGCATGTTCAGTTACTGATAAATTATAGAGGAGATCATCCCAAGTATGATGTCATTTACTTCTGATTAGAAAATGCAGCCGTATGGTTCATACTTAGATAAGATTAATATTTGTATACTGTGAGAGGGAATTTTCTTGCTAGCATATTGAAGAAATGTGTTGGTTTTATATTAAAGTCATTCATGAGCTTGATGATGAGATTCCTGATGCTACACATATATAAGATTAATTTGCATTACAAAATGCTAGGGACTATTCTTTTTAAGGAAGACTGTCCATTCTAGCTATTAAAATACCTAAAATGTTCTGTCTTAATTAAAATTCTTGAACTATTACTACCTTAACTGGTAATTAGTAAAATCCTTTATCAACTCCATTATCTTTGTGAACAAATGACAAACCAACAAATTCATGGCTTGTCTTTTAGAATACAAAAAAAAAGGGAAAAGTGGGATGATATAACATTTGACTCTATTTGCATTTGTCATTGAGAAGGTTGACTCAGAAGATGAAACTAGATTTGTCAAAAGTCTTTTGTCTCTCATGGAATTCACTTAGAGCATAAAAATAATTTAACTTGAACCAAGGGTAAAAACTTAATCCATTGCAATAAATTATAGGGCTGCTCTGGCTTTAGAGATGACCACTAATTTATCCTGGTTGCCTACAGAAAGCATTTCTGAGAACCATGAATGTAAATGCCCCTAATTCATGTACATTTTGTTGACAATCTAATCTGAAGTAATCTTGTAGTCCATATTATTTTCTTCACTTTTTTTTTCTTTTTTTTTGGAGTGGATCTTTGTGGCTTGAGATATTTTCCCAACAATCTTAAGGAGTTTTATTATGGACTTGCTGGAAAATTTAAAGCATGATTTATCTTCTCAAATTCTTCTATTTATCTTTGCCTATCTGTTTCTGTTAGTCACGTCCTCAGCCTGGATTCTCTGTGAGACTATAGACTTTGGTTTCACTGTTGGAGCTATGAACAGGAGATAAGGTCTGTTTAGTTAGAAAAAGCACTCAGCTGCCACAATAATGGCAAAATCTGCCATTATTATTTAGAATTAACAATGTTGGAAATGCAGTGCTTGTTTTTTTCAGTACTTATTTTGGTTCTGTTTGAAGACACTGGGCCAAAATCAGGAACAATATGGAAAGCTACAATTCCATTGATGTTGGTATGTTTAATCCTCTAACTCTGAGGCTAAATTGGCCCACTGCCTATGCATTTTAACTTTCAGAGGATCTGATCCCAGAGCAATGGACATAGAAAGCATTTGCCTGTCAGTCTTTTTCAATTACTTGAGAGTCAGTATGGTATATTCCTCTATAGCTCTAATTATAGTTCTCAAGGGATAGTCAAGACACAGAGCTTTCCTTTCAGACAACGCTTGTTGCCTCAGGGGGGAACAATAAACATGCAGATATTCTTAGACAGCCACTGCCACTCACAATAGCTGTTCCTAGATGTATAGGATCATAATGTTGAGGAATTGTGTGGTTTGTTGTAAGGCTTTTTTTATATAGTTGCCAGCAGCCTCAAACTGCAAACTAGTCCAAAGACTGTATTCATTTATTAAACTTCATCTAAGCTAGTATTAATAGCCCATTGAAATGGTAGAGATAGTTGTATAATAAATTCACAAATATGCATACATTACACAATTAATTTCAAAATTAGCCTTATCTGCTTTCCATTTTTCTTTAGATAAACACTTTTAGACTAGTAGGTCTAGACTGAAGGTGAGAAATGGAATCTGCTGAGGGTTGCCTTCTCCTGGGTCAGAACTTGCTCATGCACTGGGAAGAGCACAGGCAAAGCCACCCAAATGCTGATAGTCCTCCAGTGCCTTCCTGCATTCTTATTGAGGATCAGCCAAATTTGCTCATAATTGACTAGGAGCAAATGCTGGAACATCTTAGCACAAAGAATTGTGGGCTCTGTCCTCATCAATTACAGCTGAGTGCAGAAACAAAAGACTCGGCTATTAATGGAATCTCTTTGCTATATAGGATGCTTGGATGTGGGCAAGGTGGGCCTGGATGCTCGGTCTTGGGTGCCAGTCTGTCAGCTCACTGCCTAGCGCAGATAAGACCTTGGTGCCAGAATTAGCTGCCCTCTTCCTCTCCCTCTGCATGTGACAGTATGACCTGGCTACAGGAATCAGAGATAGAAATGGAAATGGTCTGTCATTCCTTGTCATAGGCAACTGCTGTTCAGAAAGGAGAAAAAAGGGTTCTAAAGTGGAGGCAAAAGTGCATTCCTATTATAAATGTCATTTATTTAAATACCAGGATCACTGAAAGGGTACTTTATTCATTTTCTTGCTTTTGAAAAATTAAAAGAATATGTCTGAGAGTTTCACCTCAATGATCACAGTACAGAAAGAGCGGAAACAGGTCAGCTGTTAGCTGTCGGTTTTCCCACTACTATATAGTGCAGAAAACGAAACTCCCTGTGATTTACCATTTTGCTGTTTATTGCTTTCATCCTCTTTTGGAAAATCCATTTTTTTTTTAAAATTACTGTTAAACCCTCAGATTCCTTATTTCTGTCAGAATGTAAGTAAATTAGCAAAATTCATAATGAAATTGTTCTGAAAATACTTTGAGTTCTGTTGCTAATCCATTCTTTCAGGCAGTACAATAATTATTGGTGCCATAGATTCTTTATCCAGTACATTTTAGTCACAGTCTTTGTTCTTTTAATAAACATAAGAATCTGATGGGCTGATTACTTGCATTGTCTTAGGTGGAAATTACTAAATGGATGACAAAATTTTTCAGAACTGTGTTTGAATATGAATATGAATATTCTATGAATAGGTTTGGACTCCTTTCACAAGAGTCTACACCTTTTCCATTCACAGAATTCCCACAGAAGCAGTGATCCTAGCAACTTTACCTCCTTAAAAATACTTGAATGACTATCTTTTCAGGTTTGTCCTAAGATTTTACTATGATCAGCCAAGCCTCTGTTTGACTGGAGTGAAGGAAGAGTGAAAGGTCTCTTGCATCCTTTCTTCGAAGCAGTACGTCTTCCTCTTCATGTGACTCTATGTGTACGCCTTTTGTGTGCAAGGCAGAAATGGTTTGAAGATGAATGCATGCTGGCAAAGGAAAGTGGGATAGTCTGGAGGCCCCGTGTGGCCTACATTTATAAAAATGATGACAAAAATGAGGACAGATGCGAAAAAAATGTTCAGGTATTTTTAGGGACATATAATTGCTCCACTCACTCCTTCTGTGGGTATGTGTGAATGAAAAGGTGGAGGATTAGGTTTTGAATATTCAGTATTGCAATTATTCTACTGTAAACCCCCATCTGTGGGTTGTCCACTGTTCTGCTGAAACAAAAGAGGAAAGGGAAGAAGAATAAGTTAGAGGTCTGCTGTGAAAAAAACAATGAGCATAAAGTAGTTCTCCAAATCTAGATATTTAGTACTGCATTAAACATCCTTGTTTGGAAGATGACCTTTTGAACAGGTGAGGTTATTGTGGTCCACAGCTGAAAGGCAAGGGAAATCAGATAAAGAGCTCCTAAAAGAAATATAAATATTTGTCATCAAAATTCATCTGCCTTGTCTAAACCCAGAAGATAAAATTAACTCAGTCCTGTCTGTAAGAAACATATTGGATGGATTTAAGGTTAATTATTCTTAATTCGTGACATATATTTAACTGCTGAGGACAAGTGGGTTTTTAGTTAATAAGAGCATAATAACCTTGCTTTCAAAGATTTCACCTCCACATCAGGCAAATCACTAGAGAATAGATGAATGTGCAGTGGGAAAGAAACTAGGTTTATTATACTCATTGTTTATGAATTGGTCAGAGTAACCAGACAAACATCGCATACTCTTTAAATGGAGACTGACAGTTGCTTTTCTTATTATTTAAATGTAAATGCCTGCAAGGTTCAGGAGCCTTAGTGAATATACACAGTTTAAGTCCCATTTCAGAAGTTAAATCCTTAAAATCAGTTCACATTTTTTATATTGGGGCAGAAGAGCGCTGGCTGACAATAAAATTGAGAGGCAAAGACAGAAGTTTCTCAGTTACTTTGTAAAGTATTTATCAGCTCCCATGAACTAAAATACATAGAACTTGCACTAAATGCTTCCTTTGTTTTTGAATACCAATTTAAAATGTCTGGTAAGAAAAATGAAAAAAAAATCTTTTCAGATCAACAGAATTTTTAAATTTTGGTAGATGTTAGTTTTGATTATGGGCATTTTCAAATGTTTTTTAATAATTTTCAATATTAAAATAAAATTCTGGAATTTTTTTGTGCATGCATATCATTTAGATAACACCAGAACTAACAGTAGTTCGCCAGTCCCTTTGGGGAATTTTTGTTTTGTTGCATTCATTTGCACTTACCCTTCAAGGATTACTGAATGTTTCAGTGCTGTAAAGCTGTATTTCCTCCCCACCCCCCCACCCTGCCATTCCTAAACTGTGCTCTTGAACCAGTTAATTTAGTAAGTGTGCATAACAAACTTCCTTCACTTTGGTACAAATAATATAAACTGCTGGAGCCTTTCTTCACCCAAGTCGATAGCTGTGTAACTGCCTGCCTTCTCTTCACATTTATCTGAGTGTACATATTGCTTTACCCAGAAAATACTTGCTTCATATGCTTATCTTCTCAAATAAATATTTTTTTTTGTCTTCCTGAATCTTAAGCCACATATATATTGATTTCTTTTTCAGAAACCATCTCCCAGAGAGAACTAGTTTCTTTAAGGGTTGCCCCTTTCAAGGTGACACGCTGTAGACAGACCCAGCGACTTTAATTTGTCTTTAACTTCCTCGGGCAAAGCAGAGATCACAATTCAGTAGTCTGCTGGCAAGAAAAACAAACAGTGACAACCTCAAGCGCTCCAGACTTCTCAGAGAGCATTCAGTGTATAAAAATAACCAAGTTCATATTTATTTTGTTTGCCTTTTGGTTTCAGAACACTTTGAGTCCACCTGGGTGATATTTTCAAACTCTTCCCTTCAACTAGGGAGCTGCTTGTATATTTTATTTACAAGCCACATGGCCTTCTTCCCTCAAAATGCTCATGCATTCTTATGAAAAAGAGCCAAAAAGCACAGAAGAGGCTAAAAAATATATGATAAATCCTGAAAGATGATCCAAAGCAAATTTGAACCGTGCAACTTCTCTTGGCCTACCTATTCCTTCCCTTTATTGAAGAGGGATTAAAAAAGACGGGGTGTACGTGCAGTCCTTTACTCAGTTATTTTATTCTTACTTCTGCTTCAGCAAAGGTGAGACAAAGGAGAGTTTATCACAATGAACAATCTGTTGCTACAGCAGGAAGCTTCACTTAGTTCAATCAGTCTCATATACAAAACAGAAATTGAAGTTCCCCTGTGCAGATATTGTTTATCCTCATTGTGTGTCTTTTTTTTTTTTTTTACTTATGTGACTTCAGAATTGACATAAATAAAGTCAGTGTGTGTGAGAATAGTGTTATAGAGGGTCACAATACGCTTATTTTAAATGGAAGAAAATTGTAGAAAAAAGGCTGTTTACTGTCCCATTGCAAGTACAACTGAAGCTGAGAGAGCTGCAGCAATGCTACCTCTGCCCTTGCAGAATGGCAGCGGGGGTGGCGACACTAGAGAAAAGCAAAATTTGAAATCTCTTTAGACAGCAGAGACTATGAAAGCCAGCTTGCATAACAGGATGGAAAAGTACAGACATTTCAAGGTGTACAGCCCTCTAGTGTTTTAAGATCAAATACTGTGAATAGTGGGACTCAACAGCTTTTCTCCAGCTAAGGGAGCTTTCTGCTGTGCCAAACAACTTTTGCATTTCCATTATTAGCTGAAGTGTAGCAATGAAGAGACCTGATTCAAGTAAATTACTCACACATCAGCTGCTTGCATGTACGTTACTTTTATGGAACAAGTTACAAGTTCCTGCAGCTTTTTTAATCAATGCAGCAGCTCGCTGAAGAAGACATACTTCGTGCAGACAGATTTTGCCATTTATTCTGTCAGTTCCATAGTTGCCAGATATGGTATATCACATAAGATCTTTTTATATTATGATGCTTTGCTATAATCCTGAATATCACTGAATTTCATTCAAAGCAATAGAATTGTGCCCTTTTACTTTCAATATGGATTTGACCCATTGATCTGATTTGGTCCATTCTATTTCATCAGCCACTTCATATACCAACTTTCTGATGCAAAATGTTTCCGTAGAGGTGCCTGCACACACATAGAAATGTAACTAAAAAACAAAATAAAACAAAACAAAAAACCCAACAAAAACCCCACACCACCACAAACCCTACACAATACAGAATTTTACCTATGTAAAATCCACAAGATGAAAACATTAAAACAGGTAAGGAGGCTGACATGACACATTTTCTTCTTCTGTCTCGGAGTGGAAAGGACACGTTATCAGGGAAGAGCCTTTGGCTCTGAATGCGGTATTTAAAACATTGTATAGAGTTAGGGTATTATGTGCTTTCAAAAAACCTGAACTAAAAAATAAACAAGAGTATTTATAGGTATCAACTTAAAGAATTATAATATAATGAAAATTCAAAAGTGGTGAAAAATAAGTGTAACTACTTAAATACACAAACAGAAATAATAATCTGTGTTTAAAAAAATTTGGAAGCTTTGGCAGTGTAGAAAAACTTTGGGTTCCTAATTTTGAAAGGTTTTTTTACTTATATTAGCAAAGTGGTGCATCCATAACCTCTGTTGTAGCCTCTGTTGTAACAGGGGATATATAAAAAGGTCTATATGACAAAGATTTCATGAACTAAAACACTAGGACTCCTTTGTTTTCAACACTTATTTGTAAATCTGTGGAAAAATATGTTATACATTATATTACTGTAGTGAAAAAGAGGTGCTGAAGATGCCAGAAAGAGAAAAATACAGCAGCTTTGATTTTCCTCTAAGTTGAGCTAAGAAACCAGAACTCTCTCAAGTTCCCAAGTGTGTCTGCGTGTGTTGGGTCTGTGTGGGGGGTGTTTTATCTGTGATGTTGGTAACCTAATGGCAAGCATCATAAAAACTGTACCAAAAAAGATAAATATGTTGGCAGAGCATATGCAGTCACCCAGAGCAACAGAGGGGATAGTTCTAGGAGAAGTGACAAAGTTTCTCCTGGTATATACTGATTTGTCACTTCCCTTGGGAAATAAATACGTCAATGCATTTGCCACATTATGTGTAATAAAACACCTTCCCATCCAAAGAAACAAATAAATGCTCTCATCCTCCTTCCCTCTCCAGATAATAAGCAAAACTGAAGTCAAACTCACTTTTCATCTCCCAGCAATCCCCCAAAATAGAAGCAGTGTCCTGCTCTTTGATTCAGTTAAAAACTACCCTCCATTCCTTTATTCAGTAATACGTCAAATCTAAGCCTGCTGGAGAAGGATTTTGAATGACGGTGTTTTTGACATGGGTACAGTTTATTTTGATTTTAGATGCAAGGTAATGAAAAATCGGGCACAGCAAATCTGAAATCAGCGTGTGACCTGCATGTGTGGGTTTGCACCTCTGCACGGTGTGCGCAGTCCATACAACAGGGTGCAGTCACACAGGAGCCAAAGGCATATTCATTGAGTACTCACTGCAGCAAGCACTCCTCGAGTGTCCAGCACAGCTAAAAATTCAACTTTATATTCTGACATGATCCTCTGTAGTGGAGACTACTATAGAGCTGGAGTGACAGCGGCCTTTGCTTGGTCTAGCCATCTGTCTCTTGGACTTTATGATTCCTGGCATGGAGGCATTTAAGCAAAGATGGTTGTGACTTTCTCAGCATTGCCACATTGAGTTTCCATCTGTTTTATTCCTGTACAAGAACACATATTAGTGCTACCCCAATGAATATACTAACTGTGAGTTCGGCCTGGTTCTTCAGGTGTGCTTTATGGGAAGTGTCCAGCTGTGCTGGAGTGCTTTTGGTTACCTCTACTAGATCATTTCCATATGGCTCTGTTTAAGGAAACCTTTGGTGGGATTCAGTGCATGCAACTTGAGTCAAACACAGTATTTTTTATTTTTTTTTTTATTTCTGGGGAGTTTCACAGTCCTTGGCAATGCTAAAAAAAAGTATGTAATAAAAGTTAGTCTTAAAAAATGTATTCCCTATAAAACATTTGTTATGAAGGATCAACCTATCAACCTGAGCTTCAAAAGCTTTTTTTTTTTAAAGACAAACCTGTAGTTTCTTGATCAGAAGAGTGTAACTAGCAGCCATTTTGTTGTATGCTTAGATTTAAAAAAAAAAAAAAAAGGCTGGAAGGGGAGAAAGCTGTTCTGTCTAGTGCAAATCATTTATTCTTATGTTTCCTTTGGTTATTCTTTTTTGTCAGTTACTTCTGTTCTTTTTGGAAATTTAGTTCAGTTAATTTTTGAAAGTAAACATAGAGAAAAATAATTATAAATATCTGTTATATTCAGGAGATAAATTTTACCTTTCTAGTTATGACTTGTTATTTGACAGTGTCTTAGTTCAGAGTGTTGCATCTTGAAAGCTCTACAGTCATTTTAGACCTTTGAAATCTCTTCATGAATACTTAATTCTGCATTTGTAGGAGAAGAGTCTGTGCTGGAGAGATCTGTAGTACCATTCAATCTGTTGCCACTAGCTCTCAGTGCAGATTGTGCAAGGCTGCGGAATAAATTAGTATTATTTTGAAACACCATTTGTCCAGTGGAATGTCACCACTTCAGATCCCCACGTGGAGCATATGAAATAGCACCAGATGCAGACAGTGATGTATGTTCCAGTGTGGTTCTCCCAATTACTGTCATGGAGCTCTCTTGCCTGCATTGATGTTTTGTGAGAAGAACAGAGAACAGCCCTGGTTCCTGAATGTATGTGTGTGATGGATGGCATTTATTTTCATTTCTTTGTTCCTCTAAATAGGGAGTGACTAGGTAGGAGGGAGGTAGCTTTATTTCCTTGTGTGGGTGAGATCCCAGAGCAGAGGGTGGAGAGCGTGTGGCAGCTAAGCAGGAGCCTGTAGCATGGGCAGAGGGCAGAGAGCTGGTGAAAAGAGCAGGGAGCAGATGTGCTGCAGAAGTACGGAGGTGATGGAAAGAAAACTTTTGAGGCACCTGGAGTGTAGTGCACAGAGTGTGCTGCAACCCAGATCAAGTGATTTGGTCTGAAACCAAGGCTAGAAGAGAAGGAATTGCTTTCAAATATATGATTTGAGATACACTGAAGGGAACTTTCTTTATAATCCTGTTTTATTTCTGTTGGTTTACTTAGTGGATTCTGAGTTTTCTTTGTTGAAAAATATTAGGTCTTTTGTTAGTTCAAATACAAGCTTGCTTTAAAAATTAAGTACCTGCTGGGTTTTTTCAGGTACTCCTCATATTGAAAGGGAGTACCATTTCAATATAAGGGAGTATTTCAAAGCTCTAGCTGCCTTTAGCTGTTGTCACAACCGATTGAGTTTTTCAGATCAGAAATGCATATTTATTTTTTGAAACAACCTCCCTGAATTACTTGCTCTAAAAATTGATTCTGTAATCATTGAGCTATCAGGGTGAGGCAGATGTAAGTCAAGAATGGTCAAGAATGGCATAGCCTCTGGCCTACATTCTGCCCCCCTCTCCCCTTTTGCTTTTAGACTATTTAGTTAGTCTAAACTATTTAGATTTTTTCCAAAAGAAAAACAAAACAAAACAAAACACCACAAAACCCACACAAAACCTAGTTAGAATACAAAGCGTTGCTCTTTATGCCTGTTAGAAGTAGTATCTTGAAGACCCTAATCTGCTTCTGGAAACTAAAAATAAGCAGTAAGAAGAACAAAAAAAATGGTATTAAGTTATTTTCTTTTTTTCGTAACTTCCAACAGTACTAACTTGTTTGAGCTACCCACGTATGGCATCCTTAATGACCTGAATGCCATGCTGTTTAGACAAACCAGAACCCATAATAAAAACAATTCAATTAGACATGACACTTAACCACTTTAACCTTAAGTGTAAATTGATATGTGAACTGAACTCAGTGAAATTTTCCCACTGAGCTCAGTCGCTCTGGAATAGAAAAAATGTTACTGGTCTGTGTACATGTCTTAAAAGTGAGGGGGTTAGACACATGCTGCAGCAATTCTGGCAAACGCTCCCTCTTACCCTCTTTTTTACTGTTGAATTTCCTGTGGGTCCTAATTAATAAAGTTAGTAAGAAAAGCAGTCACAGTCTATTGGCATCCCTAATGGACTTTCATTAGAAAGGAGGCCAACTTGTTGCCTGTTTCTGATCCTCAGTTTAGTGGCCACAAGATCTGGTTTGGATCTGAAACCTTTATTTTCTTTCAAGATTTCTGTAATAATAAATTCCTTGCTAGACAACTCCATTTTCTAGATTTCATACTGAGTTAGCCTCTCTACAATGATGGCCTTTTTTTAGTGGGGGGAAAGTTAGGGAGCTTTGTGGCCACAAATCTTTTCTTGGGTCACAACCAAGCAACTAGCTTCTTAGCCAGAACACCTGAGAGACACAGAAACCAATATATTTACACAAAATACTGGCTATACATACCTATAAAATAGCGGCTAAACAGCAGAGCTCAAGTATAACCTTGGAGCTGGCTCTGTAAGAAGCGCTTGTTTAAAACTTCTCCGTGATTAAGAAATAATAAATACTTATTTCTTACTTTGGCATTTGCTTGAGTAGATTTAAAAGCTTTTCAGGGGAGGTAACCTTGACTTTACAGATGGGAAGAGAAGGATGCAGCTCTCCTAACTCCGCTGAACAAACCGATAGCAAAGTTACAATTAGAAATTCAGGCCTCCAGGCTGGCTGTCAGGGCCGTCTATGCTAGGTCCCACTTACAGGCAATAATATAAAAAGAAAGTTGTCTCAGTGCCTATTCTAGATGGACTATTATTAGTTTCGTGTATTTACAGAGGTTTGTGTCCTTTGACATTTACATACAGGCGTCACAGTTTGTAATAGGTGCATAATGTAAGACCAGCAACACTAATCTAAATGCAAAGTGCCTAGAAATTAATGGGGTTTATGGCAAAGATGCTTGGGTGACAGACTTTGGCTCTTGTTCTTGCTTTGTTAACCATTAAAGGAGGGGGAAAAGAAGCCAGCTTGGAAGAATACAGAAAATTGGCAGCAAACAATATGATAAAGAGAAATTCCCAGAAATTCTGGAGGAGCATGAGTAGACCTCTGTGAGTGTGAGGGAAGAAGAACCCCAAAATTTAAGTGGTTGCAGGGATAAGGGAAGTACTGTGAACTGGAGTAGCTATTTTCCCACAGTAAAGGTTTTCCATGCCAGTTTTAACTAAATCAATGCTAAATTTAAGTACAGAGCCAGAAGAGTGCACATCAGGGCATTCCCGCCCCAAAACCAGGCAGTGAGGAAGTGGCCACTAGCAGATGGGACAAGACAGTGGATTTTAATCTTGTAGTCAGGCTAAATGTGAATCGAACAAGTCAGATTCAGAGTATTGGGTGCAACACAGCGCGCAGCCAATTGCCGGCAGCCTGCTGGGCTGATCTCTCGAGAGGAAGATCAAGCACTCAGCAGTGGAAGGGAGAGATGATTTACTCTGGGAGGCTTAAAACTGTATTCAATTTAGCCTCCGTTTAACCTCCAGGACCTTTGTGAAGACAAGAGACACAGAAAGTAAGGAGTGAACAAAGAGAGATGGGAAAGGAAGGATAACTGAGTTGAAAGTGGATACAGGAGAAAAGGACATGAGAAAGGATGAAGTGGAGGAAGGATGGCACAAGGGATAGAGGGAACCATCCACATAGAGAAATGTGGAAGAAGTTTCCTAAAAGACAGTTTTCAACCCAGCAGTACCTAGAGGCCTGCAATAAAGATTTCATTATTCATACTACTTTTAAGTAGTATGTACTAAAACAGACATACTTTTAGCATCTGGGTTTGAGCCTGCCCTACTGCGCAGTGTCCATGTGGTGAGTAGGGGGTTGAAGGTGAATGCCCCTGGTCTCTCCACACTGTGGGGGCGGCTTGTCCTGGGCTGCAGGCACAGAGCAGGGGAGATGTGACCACAGCTGGAGCAGGGCTGTGAACCATGTGGGGACCAGGGCTTGGGATATGCTCCATGCTGGAGCGGCAACAGGTCATGGCTCTCACAGCAGCGGGCACTTCTCAAAAGTACCATTCAGAACTGGAAAGGAAGCAGAAACGGCTGCTCTGAGTGACTCAGAGAGGCCGTTCATACTTCTGCTCCATCCTTTTCCTAGCTCAGGAGCTGTCATATTTTTAACCATCTTCATTATTTTGCTGCTTTCCTCTGGATAGTCTTTTTTTTTTTTTTAAATTCTTTTTGAGAAAATGCAAGAACAAGTGCATAGACTATTTAAGGTCACTGTATTTAAAGGCTTTATTTTCATTATTATACTCTCTTTTAGTATTCTGAATTCTTCAGGTCTTAATAACATTGTTGGGCTTTGGGACTACTGTTGTACGTGGAACAAATGGTTTTATTGAACTGTCCAAAATAATTTCCACATCTTTTTCTCTGAATAGGTGCACTTAATTTAGAACCCATTTGTACATAAGGACAATTCACATTATTTCATCCAGTGTGTGACCTCTTGTCTCCACTGAATTTTATCTGTTGAGTTTTTTAAACACATAACTTTGTTCAGCTTTTCTGAAATTCTCCCCAGCATTCTCTAATCTTGAGTAACCTGCGTCACTTTGAATGTGAGTTTTAAAGGTTCCATTAATGCTTTAAATGGTTTTTAATTTTTTGTTTTGTTTTGGGATTGGCAAGGCAGTATCAGGGGTACATTGAGAATACCTTTGTTCAGCAGAGCAGCAGTAATTGCTTCTGTCTCTCATAGTTTGAAGAAAGTGAAATAAAGTGAAAATACCCATTCATAACAAGAAAATGTAAAGTCAAATAGGCACAAAGTTTTTAATATTTAATTTTCCACATTATAAAGCAGACTCTTCTTCTCTGCCTTCCCATAAATGCAGAAATGGATAGGATTAATTAAACATTAAACCATTATTCTTCCTAAAAGAAAAGTCCTTGCTGGTCATGTTTGATATAATATATTCCCAAGGTGATCTTTCCTCCATCTGAAGTTTCCCCCTCATTGGTTTAAAAAATAATTAATAATAAAGAAATAAATATTTTGTTATCATCTTGCTCTTATCTTTTTACTAGAGGAGAAAGGGATATTATTTGGTAAATCTTCCTTTAATTAAATAATTGACTGGAGGACTGATTCCATAATGGAAATGTTGTGTGACATTCAGTGCAGGCAGTGATTTGGAAATGAGACAGTGAGTCTGTGGAATGAAAAGGGTTTCTAGGTCCTTAGGCTATAGGGAAGAAGCATATTTACTTTCTAGACTGTTTGCCTTCTAGAAAAGGAGGAGGGGCGGGAATGAAACCAACAGAATAGGGCCACTAGCATTTTTAGCTAATGATATGCAGTGTCAAGAAGGTGCTATTTGTATCTGTGAGATATTGCTATGGGCTGACAGAATAAGAAAACAAGAAACATATGAAGTAAACTCAAGAAAGCAAAAATATGCCATCCAGGAAGAAAATAAACTGAAGAAATCCTTTTTTTTTTTTTGTTTGTTTGTAGAAAAGTAAGTCATGCTTGCTTAAATTACTTACAGATTGTATTCTGCAACCATGAGCATAACTATTGCATTGGCTGTCTCCTATATTCTTTAATTTATCCTTGTTACTTTGCAGAGAGTGCTTAAGCTAAATGGATAGTTCTGATCTACATTTTCACCATAACAACACTGAATAAAAATGATACTTACTAACACATTTACCCAAATTAATGGTAACAAAAAAAAAAAAAAGTCTTTATAGACATACAAAATTACAAGGTGGGTGGGGTGGTGAAAGAAGGAGCTATGTCCATGTAATATGTTTACTGATGTGATACTGGTAAATAATGAATTGTTAGGAACTCTCCGGACTTAGGGATATAGGTAACTTTTAAGGAGCAGAGTGTTTACTTACTTCCTTTATTGCTCCATGTAAGCTCAGAGGACTGATCCTTTAACTCAGACTTTACCTACCCTCTTTTGAGCAATAACTCTATAATTTGTAGCACTTCCTTTTAATCTCTCAGTGGTATATTTACTGTCTTAGATCATGTGTTAACAGCACAGTGAGTCCCAGAGGGGGAAATGAGAGACCTAACATTACTCAGATGTATAAAACTTTCTCTCAGGCGACATCCACCAGTATCTTTCTAAAATGAAACCAAAGGAAGAGCGGACAAATGATACAAACTTGGGGTGCAAATGTCAGTGGAAGAGGAATTGAAAAGGAGATAGTGGCCCAATCGCTACTGTGACTACAAGAATTCAATCTAAGGTAGGGTCTTTATAGCTCCCAACTGCCATAACTTTGATTAACCTTGCAGTGTTTCAGCACAGGGTCATGCTATCCCGTTGACACTTTTCCTTTGAGATGTCAGTCACATTTCAATAACTTTCCAGTGTGGGCTTGTAAGTCCTGTCTCTTCATTGACTTTGAATGAGGCAGGTTGCTTATGAATGCAGCTTGAAGTGTCACTCAGATATTCTTGCATTGTGTTATCTTTGATTGACGTGCCTGGAGTGGTGGAAAATTCAGGGTACCTAACTGCCCCTGTTTTGACAGTGAGGACCCTCCATTTTTTTTTTATTTTTATTTTTTATTCCTGAGATTCTCTCACCATTCTGACGATAATGAGATTTGGTACTGCTTTTTTCTTTACACTATTAACAAGCACATGAGTCCTATCCTGCAAATGTAGCATCTTAGCATTTCTGTCTGGAGTTTAGATTCTCACAGCATGAGAAGCATAAGCTCCACTAATGGAAGATAATACGTTAATGATAGCAGAGAAAGCACCAGTTCAGGAAGGGGCATGAAAGAAATTCCTATTGGTTTAGCCTTCAAGATAGCTTTTAGTTTATGTCTGGCTTGTGTAATAGCTAAGGGTTAGGCCCAAAGCCATTTAAAAAGGGCCAGCAAGAAGGAAGGAAAAGCATTCTGGTTCTTCAATGTTTATTATTAGCAACATAGACTGTAGCTGTTTTTGTGAAAGTTTCACTATGTAGTAGAAGGCTGTGTCCCAGAACAGTGATTGTTCCAAGGCTGTGTTATTCAATAAGCTGATTTATAACATATGACTCCAGTTATAATCCAAGAGTTGCTCCATTTATTTTAAACCAAATAAATATTTCTCTGCTGTAGCCACTTGAGGTTTATAATCTTGTTTTCAGGAGTGCCCTGGCTCACATAAACAGACTTAGCCCCCTTCCAGTGCAAACAGTAAATGCACGGTCCGTGGTGGAGGAGGGGAGAATTCTGTAATACAGAGAATTCTGTAAAATAGTTCATATCCTTTTCATAGTGTTTCATAAATCTGGTTCCCAGGCAGTGGAGGAAAATGAATAAGAAGTGTTTTTGTTTTTTTCAAGCTAGTACTATAGCTTTTTTTTTGTTCAGCTGAATGGAAAGCAAAGTGTAGAACTAGGTAGTGCTGGAAACGAGATGTAAAACAATAGCAAACAAAAAAAACTCTTTAACAAGCATAATCTGTTGTCAGTGAAAGGCGAAGACATCATTAAATTCACAACAGTGCTTATTTTTCTAATGTAAGCTGTGGAGGAAGCAGTCATGCTGAGATGTGAAAAAGGAAGCAAAGGCTGTATCCTAAGCATTGCTATGCCAAACTCTTGCATGCGTGCCCGTCTCCCAGGCTGAACCTTGACTAGATCTGTAGCCACCCGTGTAGCGCACAGGGAGAGTGCTGCGTCTGAGATGGAATCCACAAAATTTACTGCGATGAGGAGAGACCTATTTAAGCAAGCTACTAGCAGGGAGAAGGGGGTGTCTTATGGATTATTGTGCATGGTTTCAGCCGCAGGAATGAAACATACCCCATGATGTAGCTCTGATGGCTACGGCACTTTACTTAGCGATAGGAGTTGGAATACTCTTGAAAGACCATTGAATTGTATCCTCTCTTGTTACAACGGTGCTTGAATTACTGGGTAATTGGGACCTATGGTTCTTCCTGCAGCCAGGTTTTATTTTTTAAATGGTACTTACAGTGGCACTCTGTATAGACCTCAATCGGATACAGGTGCTTGAGAGTGCCTGTAAGATCAAGCCCTCAGGAAAAAGGAGGCAGAAGAACATCTAGCTTATTGATCCTTATGGGGCTTAAGTCTGCTCTGGGTGTGAAACTGTTGAGCTCTGTCGAAACTGACACTCTTCCCTGTGTCTTCAGAAGCAGAACCTTAAATGCGTGAAAATGCTCAGTGTATGAAGTGTGGTGGGTTGATCTTGGCCAGATGCCAGATGCCCAGCCAGCAGCTGTCTAACTCCCTCTCCTTGGCAGGACAGAGGGAAAAGAAGATGAAAAAGCTCATGGCTCGATGTAAAGACAGGGAGACAGCTTACCAATTACTGTCATGGACAAAACAGACTCAACTGGGAGAAAACAAATTTGATTTCTTGCCAGTTAACACAGAATTCGATGGTGAAAAAACAAAGACAAATTGAAACGCCTTTCCTCTCCCTGCTCCCCCCACCCCACCCTGGCAGTGCAGGAGGATGTGGAATAGGGGGTTAGGGTCAGCCTGTAACAGCTCTTCTCTGCAGCTCCTTCCTCCTCACATTTTTCCTCTGCTCCAGCATGGATCCATCCCACTGGCTGCAGTCCTTCAGGTAAACTTGCACTAGCATGAAGTCCCCCACAGGCCGCAGTGTGGATATCTGCTCAGATGTGGTGTCTATGGCCTAAAGAGGAACCTCTGCTCGGGTGCCTGGGATACTTCCTCCTCCTCCTTTTCCTGTCACCTTGGTGCAGGCAGGGCTCTTTCTCTCACTTTTTCGCCTCACACCTTTACTGCCCGTGCAGCATTTTTCCCTTCCTGAAAGCTGTTTTCCCTGTGGCAGCACCATTTTGGCTGCAGGGCCCAGCCACGCCCTGCGGTGGGTGGGTTGGAGCCGGCTGGAACCGGCTGTGTCCGGCTCCGGGCAGCCCTGGCCTCTCCTCACAGAGGCCGCCTCTGCAGCCCCTCAACACCAAAGCCTTGCCACATCCACCCAGCACATCAAGATCCAGCACCTGAGAAAGGTAGACGGGTTCACAGATACTGTAGAAATTGTGTTTTCAGGATTGCTGTTTCGTCTTAACTACCTGTGGAAAATTGTCCAAATTCTGTTTTGGGATCCAGAGGTTGCCAGCCTGAATTTTTAAGAAATAAGGAGACACTATCTTGGTTAATTTGCCTGTAGCTTACTATAAAATGTTGGAATAATCCTTTAAGAATTCTGCTCAAACGTTTCTCTTCCCTTTCTCTCTCTATTTTGTCTAATACTAATCACCAAAAGTCTAGACATCTTAATTAATGTTTGCAGAAGCTTTGGGAACTTTAGCAGTACTGGTAAGTTCATATTTGTCCAAAACCTAGTGCTTTGATTGGAAATTCCACCTTCTACTAAAACACATTGAGCTGTTATGTTTTCTCAAGTGTCACTTAATGGTACCAAGATTAACCTTGGTGTGCTTTCCTTATGGCTTACACACACAGAAAAGGAAAACTGGTCTCTGAAACTGTAACAGGTACATATAGAAATTAGTCTATCGTCTGGCTTGGAATCACGATTTTTAAGTGAAAAGCAGATAGATGCAGTCACAAATACCTAAGATGCCCTTGATAGTATTTATTTTTTATGATGCTTTCATTTGCCTGAGTAGTTCTTCGTGTTTCTTAATACTCCGATACCTCTTTAAACATTTTGGGAAATAATGTTAGCATATCTTCCTTGCAAGTAGTTCCTTTTTATTTTTATTCATTTATTTTTATATAACATATAGGAAATAATAGTGCAAATTTTTTTTATGTATGCCTATGTGTTTGTTTGACGCATTTAGTATATTTTGCGTAATATAATAAAAGCATTCTTTCAGCAGCAACATGGGAGAGGAGCCAATATGCTCAAGAATAGTCCTTTCTAAAACATACTGAACCTCCATGTGATACTGACTTCATTCTTCATTCACCTGTCTGGAAATGTGGCAGAGCAATAGGAAAAAAAGAAAGGAAAAAAGTATTTCCCAGTGGACAACCATGAGCAAAAAGACAGAAAGCTGTGACATGACTTGAGATATCACATTGGGGAACTTTGTCTAACTGCTGAGGTCTGTGTATTACCACAATAAATGGTTATGGAAAGTCTTTTTGTAATCTTTCTAAAAGAGGCGTTCAGGAACAATTTTCTAATGTTGCCATCTAATTTGTGCTTTAATACTCAGTGCCTACTGAACTATTTCTCCGGGCTTAAGTGCCTATATTTTTATGCAGTTACTGAAGAGATTTAAGTAATGTAAGCAGGCAGGATCTCTTTGTAAACCTGTGAAGGTGCATAACTTCTCTTCATTGCTAAGTTGTTTGTAAAAGCAACTTAATGTACTTTAGGAAGTTGGATTTGCCAGATACTCATGATGTAGGTGTAAATAAGTTGTTAGGCTGAGTGCTAAGCATCACATTTAACTGGCATAGTCAAATATGTAGTGAATATTAAGTAGAGAAAAAATGAGGGGAGTGACTAGATTTTTATATTAATCTTTGACTGGGAACATAAATTTGCTTTTTTACTTATTTGTCAGAATTTTCTAGGACTTCAACTGTTTAGAATAGTACAATTCCACTGGGAGATTTAGCTTATTTCAGGGCAAATAGAAGAATGTTGTTATAAGGCATTTCTCCCTGTATTGAGTACTTTTTTTCTCTTTGCAGCTCTGTACTTTCTAGCAGTCTGACTGAACTTACACGTGCTAAGTGTCTGTGTTTAAGGCATTCTTGTTGGGACATCATCTTAAAGTCTGGCAGACTTGGTATCATTAGGAAGTCTTCCCTGGTATTTTGCCAGCAAGGCTATGTTGAGGCTTGGAGGGTAGTACTGTAGCTGCAGGACCACGGGTCTGAACTACACACAAGCAGTAGCAAGGTGGTATGCATTTCCAGGATAATGACAACAAATACTTCCTAAGTGCTTTGGAAATAAGTGAATAATTTTATTTTATTTTTCCAATTTTTTTGTTTAGTGATTCTACCTGACTGTATGCAAGTGCTCTTTGACCACTGGCTGTCATCTCTGAGTTGATAGCTCTGGAGCATGAGCCTGCTTGTCCAACCGTCTCTCATTTGTCCCTCTCTTCTGAATGCAGCAATGATGTAGTAGTAAAATGTTGTTATTAGGTTAATGTTTTCTTAGTTTAATTCCATTTCACTGTATAGATCATATAACTTGTGCATTAATATCTCCCCGGATGAGTGGGAAACAGTCATTGTTTTGATTTCCGTCAAGAAAAATGGCTTCAGCCCAGTTCAGTGCGTGTGCCCTAATCTGTTAGATGAAACAGTAACAACTAGTTGTGCACTGTGTGCCAAATCTGTTAGGTGTGATAAGCCTCCTTCGTGGATTTGGATGGACTAGAGAAGGAGGCACTCAGTCCTGGGAAGGCAAGGGAATGGATTTCACACCCAGACCAGACATATGACTGAATTACAGAAGCTTCATGGTTGCTATATATCCTCTGAGCTTCAATAGCAGACTGTGTGAGTACTCTTAGCAAATGTTAATTGAAGTGTAATTAGACATGATCTCTCGATGTAGCTCAGCTCATGTGGTATGTCTCTATACTAAGGTCACCTGAGACTAGGCTACCTAGATAAGCCAAACATGCTGAACTGAAATAGAAGGAAGGGTGTTTTAGGTTAGATGTTTATAAAAGCTTTTCAGTGGCAAAGATGATTAAGCAGCAGAACTGTTTTGTGATATTGCTGTCATTGCAGATCTGGAAGACATATACATAAATATAGTAAGAATTTTTTTCTTATGGATAGAGGTGACTTCCAGCTTTAGGACTGAAAAGCCCACAAAAGAATTTTCTTGCCCTAAGCCATTTAGCAGAAGTTATAAGTCTGTGGTGGAAGAGGGAACCTAGTAGTTGTTTCCAAACCCTGCCATTCATTTGAAAAGAATCTTTGATCCACAGCTTTTGTTTACAATCTTTTAGATACTTTTAAAAATCTATCTGACAGTATTTGTATTTTTATCCCATATACACATAATTCTTTCTGACTTCTATTTATTACTTAAATGTTTTTCATCCAAATTACAAGCTGGGATGGTTTTGCTAAAATTGTGGTTCCTGGAAGAACTATGAGATCAAGATATGTATTTTTTTTTTTTAGTTCCTTTAGTGAATCTTGAGGGGAAATAAAATTATTTGCCTTCAATGTTTAAAAAATGTTCAGTACTTTAAGCAGCAGCTATCGTTCATTCCTCTGTCTGTATGTGTGCTTCTGGAGAGAACAGCTGTGAGGAGTACCCATTTCTGGAAGTCACAGGGATGATTCTGTCTGGAGTTTCAGTGCCATAGTCACTCCTGGCTTGATTCTTGCCATGCATTTACTCTGGGGCAAATATGGTTTTAATTTCAATAGCATTTTCTTTTTATTAATTTTACTTCATTGTATCTTTTCATTTTAATTTCATTTGGGCTTTCTTTTCCTATGGAAAAGTTGTGTAGAAACTAGAAAATAAATTAAAAAGGATCATTGACACATTAGGAGACACACAGCTCAATAACTCATTAAGGTTAGAGATGCTTATTACATATATTCTCAATTTTCATTCACAACGTACGAAGTGCAAACTCCATCTCTCTTTTGACTGTGCACGGTTGGTAAAATGGATTACATTTTTTTCCTTGCACAGGATATATTGTCTAGTGAGATCCATGAAAATAAACACAATAAAAATTCCAATGAAATGCTATTGTATAGAATAAGTGGCTGCTTTTAAATTCTCACTAGTTCAGCTGTATTAATTGTACAAGCTACAGAGTTTAATATTTTTTGAGGAAAAAAAAAGGAACTTGTTTGAATTATTCATGTTTTGAAAATGGCCTATATGACAGCTATTTTCATAACTCATTTTTACTGCAAGTTTAGCATATACCGAAACTCCCACTGAATTGAGAAATTAGGATAGTTATGATTTTACCTAAAGTATTTTCATGCTTTCTTTTAAAGAAATAGCTTCCTTACTGTTAATATGCTGCACATCATTGTCATGAATGAGATGCTACAGACCTATGAAATCATATAATGCTTTTCTTCAGTTCATCAGGCTATAAGATTTTGTCCCTCTTAGCATTAAGGGGATAGCTTTCTAATTAAAAGATTTTTAATCTCCCTTTCTCTCCAGTGCAAGGAAAACCTAGGCCCCTGCGTAAATGGTAGTTTCATAATGTACGGTGAGGAAACCAGTAGCAAAAAGAAAAATATTAAGCCTGAGGTACTTTTTCCAGTTTTGGTATGTAGAAGGGGAGAGTGAGAAACTGAAAGCTGTTTCACTCTCCTGTCTTTTTTCTCCCTCCTTGGTACACATGGAAACAATTTGATAAAGGCTCTGGAGTGCCTTGGGTGCAAAGAGGGAGTAAGAACTGAGGGGCAGAATTTTTCTCATTGGGGACCAGATGCATGCAGATTAGCCTGGATCTTGGTTCATGCTTTTCACGGTCTGAATCCAAACACTTACAGTTAGCAGCTGGAACCCTAATATCCTCCTTGGAAGAATGGTCCATATTTATTCAGCACCTTTGTAGGAAACTCATTTATGCAATCAAAAAGGATACTTTTCTTCCAGCTTGCCGCTTCCCTTTGCAGCAGCAATGTTTTTGTCCCCGAGTACAGCCAAATTAATAATTTCTTGATATATGCCAGGTTATATTGCTCTTTCCTGACCAAATAAACTAATTTAAATATGTTGCTTGTACTACACTTGGATGCTGACCCTAGTAAATTGTGGTGACATCCAGAAAATTACTCATTAGGAAGAGATATTTAGAATAAATGAGCTGTAGATTGAAGGAGCAAATGTGCTATAAATCTCTTTTTTTTTATGTATTTGATTTAATTTACAGTCCCAATTCTGGTCCATCTTCATCTGGACACTGCTTTCTTCTTAAAAGGATTTTGAACAAAATATACATCCACCTAGCAGGATATTGTGAATATGTGCTTACCTTTGACAGACCCTTGGGCTTTAAAGGAAAGTAAGAAAAGCATGTTTGCCCTAATAAAGATTTTTTTTAAAAACAAAAGAAAAACACTAATTTCTAATGAAAATGTGCTAAACATTAAAAAAAAAAAAAAGAAAATCAAGTAACATATGGCAATTATGCCAAAAGATTGAATTTATTACCAAATAAAACTGTTGGCTTGTGCATTTCACAGTTTCCTCCATTTCCAACCAGTGTGTTTTTAGAGGCTTTCTGTAGGGTTAGTTGCCCAGACTTCTGCAAAACAACAGTTTGTCCTTATTGCAGGAGGTGTTAGGAAATCAATTCCAACTGGAGCACCGAATGAAATTACAGACTGGTTTTGTCCCAGCTGCATGACACATGCCAAGAGCTTATTTTTCAGTGCAGACATTTAAAGAAATGAATACAGATTTCTATTTGTTCTCCTCCTGAATGAATTATCCTTATTGTGGTTTTCATACTTCAGTGTGCTATTTAATATTTCAGCAAAGTCACTGTTCGCTTTCACCTCAGTGAAAATGTTTTTACATGTCATGTTTTCTTTTCGTAAGTAATCTTTTAAGGGAAAAAAGAGTAACAACCTACATAAAACTTGAGTTTGATTACTAAATAATGTTTGCGTGTAAAAGACTTACCGGATCAGTGATAGCCACTTGATAGCCATAATGACTTATAGCAGCTTCAGATGTGGCATGTTTCATTGTTGCTGCTGTTTTATTGAATGACATTTTTTCTAAAAAAAAAACCTTATGGGATTTCAGAGCAATTCAGTCACTGGCATTACAGAAAATTCCTGTGAAATTTCTTCTAATGTTCCCTGGTTTCGTAGAGCCTGCTAATCACATCCCAATATTATTTTGAATCTTTAAAAATATGTGCTTAATATCTGAACTTTTGTGCCATCAATTGCTTTTATAATCTACAGTTTTAATTAGGTCACATGATGGAAAGTATTTCCCTTCTTCCTCCCCCTCCCACCTAGCGCAGCCATTCATCTGTGAAAGTGGACGTTTACATTATAGCCTCAGATAAAATTTGTAGTCTGAAGTTGTGAAGCTGAGATGCAGTTAGCATGCATTTATTGTGCATATTTACACGACATGCATATAGCACTTTTGATGTAGCTTGCATGCAAATTGTAAGACACCTTTTTTTTTGTGTACAGGCACCTCCTGAAAGAACCTTCTCGGTGTGCTCAGCAGTGCTTACTGCATTCAAATTCTATTGCCAAAAAGAGGGTGAAGGGATAAATTTGAAGACGTGAGATCCCCTCACTTCTACTTGGGCACTCAGTGTGACTCTCACAATTAAGTTGGCAGAGATCCTCGAGACATGAAAAGGAATTCTTCAGCAAGGACAATGGTGTTTTTATTTGGCAGTAGGAAAAGATGCAAGTGAACACAATTAATACTCCTAGGCTGAATGGCTTAATTCAGCTATGCTTGTTCACCAATATTTCACTCCTGTTCCTGTGATTGGCATGGGGAGGAATACAGGAAAACGAGTCCACAGAAGCTCTCTTCACAAGGACAACTTACTTATCTATAACCTGTCAAATTCGCCAACAGCTAATGTCAGTGTATTTAAACCCTTTCTGAATGTACTTGCGCAGTTTGTTTATCAGATAGTTCTGTGAGCAGAACTCATCCTTGAATCTCTCCCCTCTCTCAGGCCTCTCCTAATTTGCCGTCTTTGGCATTTAATGTCAAGGAAATAGCATAATGTGAATTTGTGAAAAATATTTGCAGCAAGTTCATGCTGATACAGAATTTCCCTGAGAGGCAACATTAATAATGGGTTGGCACAACACATTTGCTGGAGTGGTTTTGATGCCTTGATTGAGTTTCCGTGGTGCGTTTGTTGTTGCTTTGGGGAATGTGCGGATATTGGGTTCAACAGACCATAGAATTTTGAATTAACCTCTCTTTTTCTGTTCATGAATACAATGGCTTCTCAATCTGTTCTTGCTTTGGCCTTTTATTTAAGGGAAGAAGAGAAGCTTTGATCTTAAAAAAAATCTGTCATTCTTGAGAATATTGTGAGGAAAAATAAATATACATACAGAAAGATTGATTCATAAAAATCTCTAAGGCTACTTTTCCTCAAGAGTTTCCTACACTGATTCTCTATAAAATATTCAGTTTAGCCCTAAAGTGCAAAAGATGAAAACCATTAGCACTAAGTTCAGATATGGCAGCTCCAGTTACACCCTTTGTTTAGGAGAAGGCTATGATGATTTTCAGTAGTCCTATAAGACCCATCAAGGGTCGCATTTTAGGTAAATTTCTCTTTTCCTGGGAGTTGTAATTGAATAATGCTATTTTAGAAGACAAAGACTGAAAAAAAAAAAAAAAAAAGAGGTGGTTTTTTTATTTTTTATTCCCTGTTGCTGTGCTCAGAGTATGTTCTGGTTGTCTTTTCAGTCAAGGAATTTGCTTTGAGGGTCTCAAAACACCAGAGTAACAGTCTGATCTTTGTATTATTTCCAAAGCCTAAGAAGTTTCTTTTGTGTGTGTTTTTGTTTGAGAGTGCTACGCACATGGGTGTGGGAGAAGATACCTGGTAACAGAAAATAGTAGTTAGAGGCTCTATCTGTGTTGCAAGGTGAAAAATATGCTCAGGGTTAACTTAAAGGAAAGTTAGTGTGATACTTACTGGTGTGGTGATTTGTAAACTGAGGTACAGGGTGAGATGAAATTTGTGCTATTTAAAAACGGCACAGCTGCCAAAGTACATAACCTTCTTTGCTTAATATTTTTGCTCTCTAGATTGCCATATTACAAAGAAGTTAAACCAAATTTATTCCTTATCTTCAGTATTTCACCATATTAAGCCCTGTTTGCATATCAAGACACACTTTCAAGTTATTTTAATTTACTAGTAGCCTACTTTAGCTCAATCTCACAGTATTTTGGTCCTCTCACAAGGAAATATTTATATCTAAGCTTTTAATTAAAAAAAGACAGGAACAAAACAAAAAAAAATCAAACCCTGGGATAACATTATTATTTAAGTATTTTGTTCTATTTTAAAGAATACCCGTTAGGAAGTTTTTAAAGGTAACTAGTTTAACTCTACCTTAGCAGCAAGCCATTGGCATATTCCTGAATGTTCTTTCTACCTAAGTGCTGGCTGTGATTATGAAGAATTACTAGAGCTCTTTCATACTTTAGTGAATTGTTTCCTGAGATCCTTGTTCAAACTTGTGTGGGTTTTAGAGAGCGAGTTAAATTAGAGAAAATTAAATTAATCTTTGGGACAGTCTGTCTGTATTCCAGACTTGCACTAAATAATTCAGGTGAAATTTATCTGCTCTAGGAATTAGCTGAAATGATGCTGACCATAGTTTATCTCTTAAGAAAATGGTGTTTAAGTCTTTTAACATTCTTTTTCCTGACAGAAAGTCCCAAAAGTGGCATTCCCCCCCCCCTTTGTTTATAAAACACTACAGCAAGCATAAAAATGTTTTTCACCAGGATTTTTTTCTAAATTTTCTTATTCTCACTATTTAAGCTCCATTTTTAGTAACAGCAAGGAAAGGAAGAAACAAATAAATAAGTCTTTGCAGCAAGACAAGCTTAAAGTAGCATAAGCATAGGGTGAAGCTGGGGGAGTAGGGGGCACTGTTGTTTTATCATAAACTATCTTAACATTCCTGGTCTTCTTGCTTTTGCCTTTTCCCCTACAAGCTTTACAGGCAAGAGCCAGAATTGGTTGTTGAATGGACCTGATTTTCTGAATGGTCAGCCCTAGTTACTCTAAGTAGGGTACGGAGAACTGAGAATCCCAGCAATCCTGTAAAAAGATAAGCATTTCTTTAATACTGTTTTTTTCCACTATTTTTGTCTTTACTGGACCCAACTGTCATAGAGATAAAGGAGAAATTTAGCAAAAGTTGTCATGATGTTATCAAACCCACACAACTGCATTTGATTTGGTAATCCAGCTTCTTGCATGACACAAAATGTGGACAGTTTTGGTATAAGAAAATCACACTGTTTTTTTTTACACAGAAATGGAAGGCGCTTAGCTTGTTACCATATGGTACAAAAGTAATTACTGAGGATGAAAAGCAAAGCAAGACAATTAGCAAGTTAGTTGTTTTTCAAGAAGCAACCTTCTATATCTCAGAATGCTGTAGTTCAGGTTTCAGGAAAAGGGTTTTTGGGAATGCACCAGAAGTAGTGATTTGAAAGATTTATTCATTTATTGCAGTGACAAATGTAATGGAAACCTGTTCAGGGGCTTGCTTTATACTCAATTGCTTCTTGTAACTGATTCATTTATCAGGTATTCGTCTAGGAGGAACTCGGTATTACATTATATTGATATAGATCAGTGCAGAACAAAATATGTTGAATTTTATAGCCTTACTTATACAACAGAGCTGATTATCACTTAAATATCAGGTATTTTCTTTGATAGGATTTGCCACCTCTTGAACATGATCTTTCTGTAGTATTCTTATGGCATGGTAATCTATAATGATAAGTATCATAGAATGGTTAGAGTTGGAAGGGAACTTAAAGATCATTGAGTTCCACCCCCCCCCGCCACGGGTTGGCATGGGGGGGCACACCTCCCACTACAGCAGGTTGCACAAAGCCCCATCCAGCCTGACCTTGAACACTTCTGGGGATGGGTCACCCACAACTTCTCTGGGCAACCTGTTCTAGTGCCTCATCACCCTTACAGTAAAGAATTTCTTCCTAATATCTAACCTAAATATCCTGGCTTTCAGTTTAAAACCATTACCCATTATTCTGTTGCTACACTCCCTGATAGTCCCTCCCCATCTCTCCTGTTGGCACTGTTTAGGCACTGGAAGGCTGCTCTAAGGTCTTCCCAGAGCCTTCTCTTCTCCATTCTGTTTTCATAGAAGAGGTGCTCCACCCCCCTGATCATCTTCATGGCCCCTCACTGGACTCGCTCCACAGGTCACTGTACTGTAACGAAATTGCAGATATACAGAAACAATGTAAAGGGATTGCTCCTAATTTGCTGTCTTTCCTCGTGTGATTGGTGTCAAGGATACAAGAGGGGCTACCCGTTTTTTCCACAGCAGAATACTAAAAAAATCAATGTTTTAGGGAGTATTTTCACATTTGTATTTTCACTCAGCAAGACCAGTTCATCTACACAGGATAATTCAAGTTTTTTGTCACGTTATTCCTTCACTTGTTTTCTTCCTCAGGAAAGGTTCACCTCTTAAAGCCATCAAGAAAATGGTCTTAACAAAAGTTCCTGGAAAAGAGTTTGTAACTGGCTACAAGGAGGGAACAGATTTTCAGTCTACAGTCCTCATAGTCCATATTGGGTACTTTTCTGCAACTCTGAGAATTAGGGACACTGTTAAACCCTTGCTACAACAGGTTATCCAACCCTGAGGGAAAAATATGCTTAATCTGATATGGAACTCTCTTTTATCTGGGTCGAAGTCTAATAAATTTCCCCCGATCAAGAAATGACATTTTCTCCATTCTCTGTTGTCTGCTAATTCTTAAATGAGAGTAGATACCATGTACTTCACATAAAAATTAAGAATGTGTTGATAATCCATAATAAAAAATACCAAACAAATAAAAACAGAAGTTAAACAGAAATTTTCTTGTATGCAATTAATGTTTTGAAATGGTATGTTGTACCATTATGTATTGGTCTGCTTCAGCCCATTTGAATGCCTGCATATGTATATATCTATTATTTATGCAAATATTATAATACTGGAGTTATGATAAGAAAGTGAAGCCAGAGAGGATAGGTTACACACACAAAAAAGAGTTATTTTGTAGTTGACCTGGGTGACTCAAGCGTTGATTTACTAGTTGCCAATGGAGCTACAGTACATTTTTTTGATTGACTTGTACGAAAATAGCAGAATAGCAGCAACTTGTCCAAGGGCTGTGTTTTTGTTTTCCTTTTGTATTTCAGACAGCAGCCTTAATTAAGATTTGTGTGATGACTTCAGCTGAATTTTTCTTCATTTAGTCAAAGCCTTTAAATTTCTTAATAGCGCTGTTTATAGTATGCTAATTTGAGTTAATTTTACTGCACTAGATGATACACTGATTTAGAAATGCATGGAATAGTCCAATTTTGAGTGGAAGGAGACCCTTTCTTGGTTTATTCTTGTAGGCACGTATTGTCTGCTCTGACCTGCAATTCATGTAATAAATCATTTTTAATGCTGGCACAGGTGTCCTTTTGAGTTTAAGTATGCTTTCGGTTCATATTGTCTGCTATAATTTTTTTCTGATGTATGGCTCATTATCACATCATTCTATGTGTGCAAGTATTTTTATAGCATCAGCTTTTGTAGCCTTTTCTAGTTTCATAGCTGAATTTCCTATACTCATTTTTGAGTTGCATATTCGAACTGTATGCATGAGCTTTAAAATACCATATTCGAATCACTCTTGCAATTTTTCAGTGAAATTTGAATCTGCCTGAACCTGATTTATTCTCCAGTCTGAAAACAAATGGTCTGATCAAGTAACGGTTGAGAAAGTAGCAAAGAATTCCAGAGTTCTCTATAATTTCAGATATAGATAGCTACCTATGGCATTAACAACTGTGAGGGCTTGACTCTGCAGAAATGATTTATAGTAGTTCTTAAACATACAGGTAGTATTTCTGGCAGGATGTGTGTATAAAGAACTACAGGACTTTCTCTAAAAAAAAAAGTCTTTTTTCTTGAATTTGAACTGCAAAAAGAAAATCAGGAAAAATAATATGGTTGATGATCTAGTCTGGTCCAAAACAAGATCAGCTATACTAGGTCATTCCTGACACATATTTATTTCCTGGAGACACCCAACTTTGGAAACTCCAAAGCTCAATTAGCAATCTGGTTTAGTACTTCAGTAACCTTCCTTACTGACAGAACAGTTTTCAGCATTTTGCTACAATTTAATTTCACTAATTCTTTATCATAAACAAGACATTTCTAGTTAGAGCTAACATTTCATATTTTAAAAGATCGCTTTCATCTTTATCTCTAGCCTCCTCTTCTTTAGCTTTAACAGTCTCAGGTAGTTAAATCTCAGATCTTTCCTTGCTGTTCAGATACATGATAGTTCTCCTTTGGATTTTTTCCTGTTCGTTTGTATCTCTTTGAGCTGCCCAAACCAGGACAGGAACAATCCATCTCAGGTTTTCCCAAAACTAGAGCAAAGCAGAAGATTTGTCTTTTGTACCCTGCAGGTAGTTTTCAGTTTTACATTTCCAAGCACGTGTTTCTTGCAACAGAAAGACACTTTTTCTTTTTTCCAGGTTGAATCTCCTTCCCTGAAAACCCTCTACGCACCCAATTGTTCTATATTTTGCATTTGTACAGATTTTTTTTTTCCTTTTAGAATTTTGCATTCTAACTAACTTTCCAACACACTGGTAAGCCCAGTTATGCATCTTTTTAAAATACAGTAAGCACTCTCTCTATCACTCACATTATTATTAAAACTTTAAACAGGCCTACTAGAGGGAAAAATAATAATCCATTTTTTGCAATAGCTTTGTCATGATTACACTATACATACAGTTATCTAAACAGTTTTTCACCCACACTATATTAGTACCACTCAGACATGCTTTCCCTTTTTGTCTTTATGTTTGAGAATTGTCCATGAGGCAAGAGCTACATAAATGACCTTTCTTGCAACTCATCTCTTCTGCTTGCAACTTATTTCCTCACAAGGTCTGTTATCATTTTGTGAAGGGATTTAATTCTGTTGACATGACTTGTTCTTGAGGATTGACTAATTCTTAACTAATTTATTTTGCCTGTTCCTTACATCCCTTTCAGCTAATTACAATTCATGTTGTTAATTTGTTCCAGAACTTTTCTGAGACTTAATAGCTGACGGACACATTTCTTATCCCTAAGCTCCATCTTCTTTACTTTTTTAAAGATGAGGATTGTGTTTTCCTTTTTTCCATGTTATTGATACTTCATGGGTCCTTCCTTCACAGCCATTTTTTTTCTGATAGCAGCAAGGTTCTGAGATGGCTTTACCAGTTCTCTAAATACCCTAGGAGGAAGTTCATCAGGCACATCTGTTCTGAAAACTAATTTACTTAAGTACTCTCTAACCTTTTCTGTCTGTATTTTTAATTGAAATCTTTCCTTTGTTGTTTGTATTAATTATGCTAGTCACCTCCTCATTGTTGACCTTTTTAATTAAAAGTAATGCAAAAAAGACGTTAAACGCTTTGGTCTTCACAGTGTCGTCTGTCAGTAACGTTTTTTCTCTATTGGATAGCAGAACAACACTTTCCTTTGTCCTCCTTTTAATCAGTTTGAATAGATTCAGTTTGATTAGTGCAGGGTGCAGATATTTTAATTATGTTTTATCCTCCCAGCAGGTCAGTTTAAATTTCCACAGAAGGAATTTTTTTTTTTTCATTGACCTTCCTGTGTTCATGTTCATGCCAAAAGTCAAATTGCTGGTATTCCTGGAAAGTTTTATAGAGGTAAATACACATTTTTATTTTTATTTTTATTTTTATTTTTTTTTAAAGCCATGCAAGCCAAAATCAGGAAAAGTCAAACTTGGCAGTTTTGTTTGCTGACTGACACATTCAGCCCCTCATTATTCACACACAATGAAAGTGAACACTTCAGCAATTGGAAATCACTTTGGCATGATAAGTCAGTCAGAGGATTTGATGGTGTGAACATTCCTGATTCTCTAGTCTGCTAGAGGACCTTTTATATGCTGGGATGGTTTTTAGCACATCTATCAATTTTCATTCATAACTGTTCTACCATGAGAGATGAGAGTATCACGACACATGATATTAACATGAAAGTGGTAAAAAGAAACAAACAGTAATAAAAATAACATCACAATCTTGTCTTTTTCAGAATGAACTCGAACTCATTCTCCCTCACTTTTTTAAATTTTGTAATTTGCTAATATCTTCCCTTTAGATTTACTTCTGATACTGTTTTAAAAAATTAAATACTTAGCAGATATTCTCCCTAGTATCCAGTGTTAGAACATGTAGGATCAGTTCAGAGTTGCATCAGAGGAGGTTTAGATTGGACATTAGGAAGCATTTCTTAACAAAGTGGGTGGTAAAATCCTGGAACAGGCGACCTGGAGAGGTCGCTGATGCCCCCCGCCTGGCAGTCTTTTAAGAGCCATTTGGACACGCCTTTTATAAAATGCTTTAGTTTTTGGTCAGCCCTGAATTGGCCAGGCAGTTGGACTAGATGATTGTTGTACGTCCCTTCCAACTGAACTCAACCATCTCTCCTCTCCTCTCCTCTCCTCTCCTCTCCTCTCCTCTCCTCTCCTCTCC
>JAOTQQ010000001.1:166886155-166913340 GCA_026546715.1 Gallinago undulata
CCTCTCCTCTCCTCTCCTCTCCTCTCCTCTCCTCTCCTCTCCTCTCCTCTCCTCTCCTCTCCTCTCCTCTCCTTTCTCTCGTGTTGAACATGATGATATGTACTCTGTTAACTATCCATATTTTGTATTAGTCACTGAAAGAGGAGCTTCCTGCCTAGAGGAGACTGAGAATTACACTGCTGAAAATGTATTAAGTCTGCCCTGGGGAACCTAAAGGAAGACTCCACAGCTAGAGGACAGATTTGGGTTTTGGTGTGTGTATGGGAGCAAAACAAATGTGGAAGAATGTACTTAAGAGCTGAGTTTTTATTAGATATATAAGTAAAAGGACATAGACCACCTGTGTAAAATACTCTGCTGTCAGGTCATAGGAGGTTTCAGGATGTTTTGTTGTAACTAAACAACGTAGGCAAAAAACTTGTCCGTTGTTTTAATACAGGTTGTCAGTGATGCCAGGGCTGCTAATGTACCATAAGCACTTAGAAGCAATTTACTAAGGCTGTAATAACTAAATTTCATGCCAAAGATATCTAAATTATTTGTGAGATTTTAACAGCCTAAAATGTAGTTACGATATTTTCTAAGGAATAGGAAACAAAAGATTGTATTACACACAGTGTCAGTAAATTTAGTATAAGAGGGGAAAAAAGTTAAATCAGCGATATCTAAATAATAGTATAATGATATTGCTACCAGGGTGGGGCTTTTTTTTTTTTTTGTTAGTTGAATCTTATGAACTGCTTGCTGTTGTTTGGTTAGGTATGTCAGGTGCTAACTTGCTGTAGGCAGCACAGCAAGTGAAACAAGTGAAATGCTGGTACAGCCTTGGGCACCAAACATCCATGCTGTTTGTTAGTATCATCAGACAGGTAATCCTGAGCGTAGATAATGCTAACTTATCACCGCCCCAAGGATGAAATCAATCTCCCCAAGCTAATACTAAAAGAGTTGACAACCTTATGCTATAGCATGTATGTTGTAGCTTTCATCATTTTGTTCATCAAACACCATTTTGAATAGTTTACAATTACAGTCAATCAGAGAAAACAAAGCCCAGTTTATTTTGCTTTATGGCTTCATATTTCAGAAAACATATTGTGTTAATCCCTCCATTGTTGTCATATTTACAACATTCCTTCACCATCTTTTGGAAAATGTATAACCTTTACACTAAATCTGAGAACTGAGTGGAGGCAACAGGCCCATCAGCCTCATGATGACTGAAAACAAAACTTTACCTAAAAAAAAGCCTTGGATTTTGTTGATTATTTGGGAACAGTCTAGCATGAAAAGACTTTTTGCAAATCCTCGTTCTTCTTACACCATGCTTGTGCCTTTATTAGGCTGAATTTCATTACCAATAAAGCTCTTCTGCATTTATCTCCTGACTAAATTGCAGGTTTTTGAAAATGCTAGGTAAAGTTTAGCTAATGATGAAACCTGCTGCAGATAGTGTACGCTGGCATCAGTGTAAACCCTGCAGTAGAACTTGATGCTAAAATTACTTTGCAATCAAAATAAAATCTAAAATTTTTAAGGTCTAAGTAACTATCTAGTATATACCACAGTTAATGTGTAAACATTATTCTGCGACTCAGATATACATTAATTTTAATAACCTATTCCATCTTTTCCTGTTTTATTGTAACTATTGAGTTTATCAACTTTAAGATCTAGGTATTATTAGTAATAATTTTGTATGCACAAATGTATTGAGTGACCTCAAAACCAGATAAAATTTTGAATTTTTCACTTTTAAAAAGGAAATGGTTGAAGATAAGATTAAAAAAAACCAAACAAACCTGCACAACTCCTATTTGTTTTTACATGGTAATTTGTTCTTGATAATGGAGTGTCAAGGACCATTGTTACAGCCAGATTATTACCAAGAAGATCAAATAAACTCTACCAGTTCTTAAGTCATTTTTGGTCAGGTTAAGAGATAGGTAGCTTGTGGTATAGGAGGAATCGGGAAATTAGGAGGAATCAATCAAGGCCATGGCATCAGGTTCACAACATTAGTTCAATTTTTTTGAAAAGGAGTGAAATGATTTTATACTTCTCCACCTACACTTCCAGGTTTGTTTCACTTAACACCCATCCCCACAGCAGTTATGTTACAATAGAATTTTTTAAAGTTAACACAGTTTTTTCCCTTTGTTTCTGGAGGTTTTTGCTTTTCTTTAGTCTTTGTTTGATATTGTAACTTTCCAAGGTAATTCTGAGTAAGAAAAAAAAACAAAAACTAGACTGTTATGCACAGTTACAGTAGATATTGAACATGCTATATGTGGAATTATCAGTGCATAGGTCATCATCTTAAGAAGATTTTATTGTCCGAGGTTGGAATTTAGTGAAGTAAACTTCAAAACTTTGAATGGTGAAGCATTAAGACCTGTTAATCGTATCAAGAAATTCTTCCTCTTACTGGTTTTATTTTTGTTGGAGAAAAATAGTAATAAAACAGGATTCTAGAATGAATTTAATTTGCAGGGTTTTTATCTACTGCATAAAAGGATCCATTTTTAACTGTTAAAAAGCTGGTTTTACCCATATTGCTGAAACAGAACACTGTGCTGTTAAATTGCAGTTAAATCTCTGGCATAACTGTATTTTTACAGAGGTAAAAAGACAGGTACCTGAATTGGAAATAAGAGAACATTTCTTTCTTTCTGCGTTGATACAGAGGACTCATTAAATCTCATACCAGGCTTGCAGGCACTGCAGAAGGACAGACATTTCAGAGAACTTCAACCTCTTAGGAACTTTGGAAGTTAATGAGCCATCCCATAGTTATTATTTTGTGTTTTATCAGGAGTTTGCTCTGGTCTTTTGTTTGGATTTCAGATTGTAGTGTGATATCCTATGTGCAAGCACTGGATGACATCAGCTCTAGAAATGCTGTGTTTCCCAGTAATGATGGGCTATATCAAATATTTTTAATGCCATTTGAGTCTTTTATGATCCTCCAAGAATCTCAACACCATTAAACACTTCAGACAGAAATCTATAGGGCTTTGTGGAGTTCTTCGGAGATCCAAGGACACTTTTTGGCCACGGTGATGTGTGTAGCCCTCGGATCTACCAGGTGTACTGGGACCTCCAAATATTCTGGTATCTAGACATAGCATAAATAATGCTGGTTCTCCTTCAGAGCCTCCAGGCTACCTTTGGTCCCACGCTTGTTTCAGAAATGCCCCGTTTGAAGTGTTTGATGTCAGGATGAAGGGCAAACCAGTTAGTATGGGAAGAAGAGCATAGCTGCCTCCACGTCCTCCCCCTTGTCCCTGGCAGCCTGGAGAGGCCAGCAGGGGAGCGCTGCCTCAAATCTAGAGAAGCAAATGGAGAACAGGAAGAAAGGGAAGAAAAGGGCACCAAAACCCCTGCACTATGATATTATTGAAGCATCAGAATTTTTTAATTTTTGTGTTATTTGGGGTCATTCACTGCTGCTACTTTCCTGTTTCTCCTTCTGAGACAGTCAGAGGTGCTTCAAAAAATAAAAAAGAGGATTCACTTCTACAGGATTTTATAAGGCTGTTAGAATATTGTTCTAACAAAAGCTTCCAATAAAGAAGTATATCACAAGACATTAAAACATATAGCAAACATGCACCCACCCCCTCCAAGTCTAACTAAGAGCACCGGTACAATCACTATTGTTACACAATTAGTGTAGCTTGATTCATGTAGATCTGTAAAGCACAGCAGTAGCATCACCATTAGAAATGATGATTGGCTGTGCCCATGTTATATGTTTGAACTAGCAGGTCTGTGTCAGAGGAAACTGAACTTCATTCCTGGATTAAACCAGGTCCTTTAGACATAACACTTAGAAGTCAGTAACAATCTTTCCATCTCCTTCTTTGAGCTTTTGATCAGAAACTCAGGGTCGATTTTCAGCTAGAAGCATCCTTTTGGAGAATTTCAAACAAAACTGCAAACTATTCCTCTTCACACATTCTCCTACTCTGCAGAAGTCTGTCCTTTATTCAGAGACTTGTATTCAAGTTTCTTGTCTTACTGATTTTGATTACTTAAATAAAACCAGAAAAAACAAAACAACCATGCATTTTCTGAAAATGTATTTATCTTTTGAGGTATAACGAGTACTGGAGTCCATTATCTTTTGAACCTAAGTAAGAACTTAAAGAATGAGAGTCAATTGAGTGAGTGTTGAGGTGTTTTTTTTTATATGGGGGAGGGGGTTAAGGAGGTGAAGACTAAAAAGACATTTGTTTTATAGCAATCAGGCCTTCTCGTGCTGACATGCAGTGTTTTTCCACTCCAGTTGACATGGTTAGACATCCTCTGACACCCTGGGGGATGTAAATCAAAGACTGAGAATTTTAGACTTTTTACACTCTGGAGAAATGTACCCAGTATTTCAATGATTATTTACATTTCCCAACTGTACATTTGCTTAGATGCATCCAGTATTAAATACATATAAATATATATCTCCCCTCAAATCTTCAGGAGACAAAAAACTTTAGTCTGTATGGCTTGTTATCATTTTCCTATACGTTTTCCAGAAGTGTACTAGGAACAGCCTGCTGTACAGCTGTCCTGCTCCAGCTGAACAGGTTCATGGGGAATGAAGAGCTTAGAGCAATTTGTAGGCAACGAAGCAAAAAGAAAAATCCACAAAGAAGCAGCTGATGTTAGCAGCTTTTAAAGAGATTGAAAAGAAAGGGAAAGAATAGGAAGTCGAATGTAGAACAGAGAGAGAGAGAACATGGTTTGGGAAGAAGTCTGAATTGCTATTTTTCAAAACCAAGGAGAAGCTACAGTGCTTACTTTATAAGCCATACTTTATCCTTTCATGCTTTTTACTGCTTGCTGAACAATATCTATGCTTAGAATATGCAGACATTAAGCCAACTCTTTACTTTCATTGCAGAAATGGCTAGGGGCTTGAGACTGGCAGCCAAAGTTTTGTGTTACATCTTTGTCACTGACACACATGTGCACCTCAGACAGGAAAGTGTTTAGGATGTGTTAAATGTTAAGCACGTGTTTAAATCCCACTATTACTTGCAGTAATACCTTTCTGGAATGAAACCTGCACATTAAACTCTGCAAACCAATCTTGCAGTGCCTGTTTCCCTATTTGTACGCCAGGAATAATAATACCGAGCTCCTATGTGTGTTTTGAAATTTAATTCAGGGCATTTATACACTACTCTAAGCAAAGTTTTAACATGACATAATTGTGGTTTATTACTGTATTTCATTAGCATTAATAGGAGTTGTTACGTGTCTGTAGTTCAAAGACATAAACACCTAAATTTTTGTGGCATAACACAGTATTGAGAATTTTAAAGGGAAGACTGTCAGTATTAATTGCCATTAAATCAATATCACAGAGTCAAGTTCAGTTCCATAGCTCTCATCAAAACACATGGAGATTACTTCAAGAGATCCTTTAGTGCCTTTTTTTTAGTTATTTATTCTCATATAAATTCAGTGTGACATATTAACAATCAAAACTATATATCAATACACAGTTTACTTTCCAGAGGGGCCTATGAACTAAGGAAGGTGCAGATGAGGTGAGAAAACCTATGGACAAGGTGTAAAAGCGGCTGTGAGAATACTAGATATTTTTATTTAGATGTTTTCAGACAGACATTTTTTAGAAAGAAAATAAATACTTCATGATGTACAGATAATCTGATAAATCATTAAAGAATAAAAAAAAAAAACCTGTGAGAGAAAGAATGTAGAAAACCACTTTCAAATGTTGTGGCTGCTGCATTTTTTAAAACTCACGCTAGTGATTTTGAATTCCCCATAAGAGTATATTTGATATTCCTGAGGTATGTAATAGATGTGATGCAGTGTCATGGCGCGGAGGGACCCATTATTATATTTCATTGGTTCCTTTATTACCTGAGGGTGAGCACAGGCAATAGAACAAGGTGTCCAACTTACTTTTAACCTTTGGTCTTAGAAGAAGCTAAATGAAAGGTTTAAGTGTATTTTAAGTTGCTATCCTTAGAATTGTCTCTCTCCCTCTTGCTTGCAACTTGTGAACATGAATGTTCTCCAGTTTGCAGTGTCAGCCCCTTATATTGTGCTCTACTTAGACCTGTTGTTTTCACCACAGGTCCTTTCATGCTTTTTCCTCTGCTTTGTATGACAAGCTATAGGTTGTGTCAGATAGCTTCAACATGATTCCTGCTTAGGGGAAAAAAATATAAAAAAAAAAAGAAATGTTTTGCTTTTGAGTGACGGTAAAAAAGCACAAGACTGGCATATTTTTTTTGAAACATACACAGGTCATAGATCAGACACCCATTCTTAGAAAGAGGAATAGACTGTTCTTAAAAACTGGCAGATAAAAAAATAGAGAAAATGGCAAAATACTCCTCGATTGCAGAAATATTATGGGCTCATGTTAGTATTTGCAGTGCTGCTAAAGCTTGTTCCTAACTAAGCTTCAGATATAAACTGTTTGTGGTGGTCAGACAGAGGGTAAACCAGGCTAAATCATGTCTCTGCTTTAGAGAAGGCACATGGACTGTGAGCCAGCAAAGCAGAGAAATTAGTTTTACTATAAATTTGAAATGGAATCAGAACTATGTATTTTCTCCCACTTTCCTGCCTCCATCCCTTGCTACACACAGTCTCCAGTCATCAAAAAAAGGTGAAAAGTAATGATGGAGGCTGATGAACAGGGACCACAGTGCTGATAGCCATCCCTCTCTTCCCTGAGAAATTTGTGTTTCACAGGAAGATATTAATGTGAGATTGTTAGTGTCTCTTAAAAAAAAAAAAAAAAGAGAAAATAATGGGGAGAAAAATAGTATGAAAAGCAAGTTTTTAGGAGCTTTTAGGCTTTAAGTAAGCAACTCCAAAAATCCATTATTGTAAACCAAGGAGACCTCTTCTGTATTGGGTAAAATGACTTAGATGTTAGAAAGCACTGAAGGTACTCATAACATTAAGAAAAGTGATAATAAATATTTTACGACTGCTAACTGCTTAATTCAAATTCATATTCTAGTGTGCAGATTCATTATTTTATTTTCCTTGTCTGACAGGTGTTTTGGGGTGGTGAAGGATGGAAAGTACTGGACTCTGTCCTCACTGAAGCTGATGTCATGAAGTGTCCAAGGCTTTACCCCATACACATAATTCTGCCTGTAATTTTGTTTGAATAGAGCCAGCTCAGCATCAAAGACAATTATTTTGAGAGAACTTATATGTTACAGCTCTTTATTTTACTACTGAGGGTTCTCTGGGTTTAGTGACTCCATCTTGGGAATCCACCTCATTTCTTGGCTGCAATGACCTTTGTGTTTATAACATTTCATCATTTTCCAAGCAGTCAGTTGGAAGTGAAAGCTGTAGTATTAATATATCAGTTCATGTGACCTGAACGTAATTCCTTACCCCACCCTCCCGACCCCCTCCCGGCTGCTTTGCCTTTTAAGCTCTGCTGTAATGCATTTTGTTGAAGTCCAGGAGAAGTATTAGGTTCATTGCTTTTCAGACAGATAGGAGGTCTTACGGTTTTAGGATTCTATTCTAAATATTACAGTTTGCACTTTCTATCAATCATTGTGGTCTTCTTTTTTTTTTTTTTCCCTGATAGTTGTCTCGACACATCTAATATCTGTTATGTCATTGTGTCAGTGTTTCGTGCTTAACACTAAAATACTAGTACAGTATTGTGCTTTTCTTAATGTTTTTCAACCATAGATCTGAGAGTACTTTACAAAGCAGTTCAATATTGTTAGCCATAGTTTACATATTGGGAAAACGAGGTACAGGAAGGGAAATAACTTGCCCCACGTTAAACTAAGATAGAACTGGGGATAGAGGCCACATTTCCTAACACTCAATACCCTCTTCTGCTTCCAAAACATTGAGGTTATTATGTTCCCATGCAGATAAAGAAAGAAGAAACACTTTTTAAATGTATGAGTAACCATTTAAATCACATATCATTCCTTAATTTTGTCTCTCACTAGGATACAGGATCCTTCCTTTTTTTCCTAAGGAAATTAACTGCAGTTTTTTGGTTTTGTGGTGGTTTTTTTTTGTTTATTTGTTTGTTTGTTGCCTTTTCTTTTAAGGGTATTTGTATGGATTTCTCCAAATATTAACACATTCATTTTAAATTAAATTAATTCAAATTAAATCTTTATGTTCAAAATACCTCTGCTGGAGAACAATGAGTATTTATACTTTGTTTTTCATTTGGGTCTGGCTTTTTGCTATTTTGACAGGATACAGATGAACTGGAATAAGGCCTTTGCTATGCAGGACTATCTGAGAATGTTCCTTGTGTATTGTTTAAATAGCATTTTACAGCACAAAAATAATAATAATAAAAAAGAGGACATTTTAAAATTAGTTTCAAAAACATACACATCTCTTTTTGATGTGGCAGTGCCTCTAAAACAGTATTTTAAGTAACTAATCCTTTATAAACAAGACCATTTCATAAAAAAAAAAAAAGCCAGTCAGTTCACTAGTGACATTTAAATGGATTAGTGCCATGTTGTCTTTATGATATATTCTGGCAGTCAAAGTTTAACAAGAAAATACCTACCAAAACACAATCCGTGTTTGAAACAGAATGAGGTTTTGGTAATAATTTTCTGAAACTAAATTTAGTTCACTAAAAGCTTATTTATATGGAGACTTTCAGGAAAATTAATCTGTAAAAACGAATTTAAAGTAGATTAGTTAAACCTAATTAAGTCCCTGTATAGATGTTCATTCAGAATAAAAATTGCCTTGATTTGGTTTAACTTAACTCTCTTCCAAATGAATTACGACTACCAGAGATTTAATGTAGTTTAAATAATCTACTTTAAAAATTAAATGCAGAATAATTTTGCTGCATGTCTCTGTGTAGACAAGGTCTCTGGGAGAATCTGTCTGTCTGACCCTTCCCAGATGTTAACATAGGTGTAGACATTAACTGAATTTCAAAGGTAGTCAGATGTCTTGCAAATGTATTAAATCACTCTGAATTCAGAAATTATCTTTTAGGAAAGGACAGGGTACAGACAAATAAGCTGTTTAATAGGTATGAATCTATGATAGGAGGGAAAGTGTATCTCGTGATCGTACCTGCTTCCAGTAACTGTGGGGAATGTCTAGACTTTCAGCTTTCAGACTAATTTTTAGATTTCCCTCTCCTGAGAAGGAATAAATCACTCTGTAGGGTGATAGGAAGTTGGAATTTGGCTGGTAATTACGGTAATTATCTGTCGTCTGTTTAGAACATGATAGCTTCTTTATTCTGAGATTCCTGTTTGGATACATCCTGGTAATAATCCTGAATTACCAGTAAAGTATTTATATGGTTCTTTGTGTGTTTTTTTAAAAGACTGGCATTTATTTCAAAATTTTAGACTATCACTGTGTACTGCAGTTTCTGAGTGACAAATGACTTAAACAGACATAAACCCAGACAGATTCCTAAAGAAAAATAACACCTATTTTTGCCATAGCTGTACCGTGCTTTAATGAACATGAAAGCTTGGAGGAACACAGAGGCATGGTCAAAATGAATTTTGAGAAGACCTCTCCAATGAATTAGCTTTTTAGTGTTTAAAAATGAGGTCTCTTATGGGCAGGAGAGACTTAACATTGCAAATGAAGATGGTAGCTATTGTGCAGATGATTTCATTGACTCTTTAGGAGCGTTGTAGGTAACATCTTCTTGTCTTAATTTTTCTCTGGCAGTTCTGCAAGTTGTTGCATGATTCTGATACTTTCCCTTCAGTTGTAGTGGATTGTATATTTTCACAGGAGATCTAGGAACCAGCATTATTTGGGGCTAAAATATTTTGATCATCTCCCCTTACTTAAAGCAACAAAAAGAATGATGCTTCTGTAAGATCTCAACTTGATAAATTTTCCAGTACACTGAGGATGTTGTCCATACCACTCTAAGTTATAAATACTGGGGGTATGGGGAGTTATTGAAACTTAAGAGAAAGACTGATAGTTCTGTGTATACAGTAAGAACACAATGATTCCAGATACAGGTGATTTCATTTTCAAAACATCAGCAGTATTATTGTTGTCTTCAATTTATTTTTACATGGCACAGTTTAAAAGCTGGGTTCATTTCTCTTCCCTTGCTTAGTAACAAACATCAGTGGAAAGCAAACTTCCAATCACTATAATGAGAAGTGTCACAGGAATGCTCATTTCAACACTACTAACTTTACACACTGATTGTACTATTGGATTTTGAAAGAAGAGGAATGAAAAAAAAAAAGAATAGTAATATAAGGAAACAACATAACCATTTGGAGAACTGAGAACTGCCTGGTAATATCCTTCACATTTCACCTTTATGTGAAATAAACCACAGAACTGTAATGAAAGCCATTACTGGTGCACAAGTGTACTTCTCCACACATATGGATCAACTCTGGACTAACTGAAAAAAAATTCTAACGGGGATAAACAAAGTTAAACTGTGCAACCAAAGAACTGCAAACATACACTTGACCCTTTCACAAAAGGATCCTCTCTGCTGAGGTTCCCTGGCAGTATGAACCAGCAAAATCTGCCCTGCAGAGGCACCTCCTCCCTCACCCCCAGGTGCAAGTCCCTATCCTCTGCTCTCTCTGACCTCTCTGAGCTGTTGCTCCTTGCCAAGTCCACAGAAAACAAGCCATACCTAAACAAAGTAAATAATTTTATTCTGGCTCAGTGAGCTCTGTAAGCTTCTTGGAGGGTCAGATGAGCACTGGTACCTGCAGGCAAGGAGGAGCAGGAAAATGTGCCCTGAATGAAGGGGGAAGGGGCAAAGGGAAGTTTAAACTGCTTGTCAGTACATCTGAACATTGGGTACGGGTACAAATATGAAAATGTTTGTTGTCTGTATAGGTACACATTTTTATTATTCTTACGCAATCATGCAATACATCTCAAATGATATATCTACTTACTTCACATTCATAACTTCGGAGTTGAAAATGCTTCTTCCCTTGTTTTTTTGTGGTGTTTGGTTTGGGTTTTTTTTTAGTTCAGCATCTACGGTAAATATTGCTTTGTTAAATATTTTCGGAAACCTCTGAATTATTAAGGCATAAATTAGAAGATTTAAAAGCAGAACATTGTTTATAAAGTGCACTTGTCAGTATTGGGGAGGTAAAAAGAAATAATCCTACCATGACAGTAGTCCCTTGGGAAGACCTTACCTTCCTGATACCATCCATGTTTCTTGCAGTTCAGAACACTTGTTAAGCTGAAAGGGGGGAAGAGAAGTGCATGACATTTAGACTTGTTGTAACATAAACCATTTCTTATCTTTCCCCTCAGTCAGTCCCTCTCCTCTGCCTCCCTTCTGTCTCCATTTACAACTTCACTATCCCTCCTGCCTCCTGGGACCATAACCTTACTGTAATCTTTGTTCTTTTTGCTTCCCTCTGCATATCTAAGACAAACTGGTGGGGGTTTTTTTTGAAGTCTCAAAAAAAAATAATTCCACATTTTTCTCTATGTTTGTGCTGCTAGAAGCCCTGCTCCTTCTATTTTTTTCAGACTGAATTTTCTCATGTCTCATCTCTCTGCCTCACAATTCCCATATCAGCCAGCCCATGAGGCTGAAATCCCAGGTGACACTACCAGTTCTACCCGTTAGTACTAGGGATTTTTTTTCTGGTCATAAAGTGGGCATTGTCACATTGCGTTATAAAACTGAACTCCTTTATTTTCTTTTGCCCAAAAGAAAACCTGAGAGATATTTAATTATGCCAGAATGCACTGTTCTTCCTGCCTGGACTGGTTTTCAGTAAGCCTGGAAAACATCTCTATGCCATAATCAACTTCTCAAATATTCACCAACCATTTTATTCACACTTGTTAGCATATTTCATGATTTTCATGTTAATTAGACATTTGACGGTGTAGGTTTTTGTTTTTCAAATTCCCACGTGAGCCAAAAGTTCTTTGTCAGGATTTTCCCAGAAGCATTACTGTCTTGGAAGAGCAGTCCAGCTTGCACTTTACCCTATTTGGATTTACAAAATAAGCATCCTTGTGCCTGTATCCCATGGGATCTGGTCTGGATAGGTGCTCTGCAAGGGAGATTAACACACAGAGACAGCAGTAGATTTAGCTGCAAGTAGTCATGACCACAGCCACTTGCATTCAAAACATGTTTAGAATATAAAGTCGTGCTGTCTTTCATTTGGAGCATTTAGCCAGGAAGTGACAGACTTGGGAAGACCTGAATGATGCTAAATTTCTTTGTGGGTTTCACCTTAAGTTCTATTGCTTCACTTCTTCAGAAGAATGGGTACAACAATATTTGTGTATTTTGCAGAGCCTTTTGAGATCTGTTGAAGAGAACTGCTTCTCTTCAAAGAAAAAGATCCATGGATTTTAAAAGAAGCTTTGAAGTGTCCATAGTTTTGCATTAATAGTTCTGTATTAATAGTTTTGAGGTTTAAATTAATGCTGTTATAAATGGCACCACTTAGATAGGCCTGTATGTTCCTAACTGTGCTATCACCAGGCAAATGCAGGCGTTAGATATCTTACAGCAATTCTATGTGGGAGAACAACTAGAAATATGAAGTTAATGCAGCTAAATTAAGGACCATTAAGCCCCTATATGGAAACTCTTATTGAGAAGTAGAGTGCTTAAGGGAGGATTAAACTACAAAAAATAAAGACATTTTAATTCAGAATGAGAGCATCTACATATAGTTTAATATGTTTTAATTTCTCTGCATTAACTTCATAGTTTTAGTTGATTCATTTTAACCTTTCCAACTGCAGGCGGTCCCAAGTGAGACTACTTTTTCACAAAAGTGTATCTTTAGGAAGCCTTCTCTTCAAAATTTTACATTCTTCTATCGCACTCCTTGCAAGTAACCCAAAAAACTTCTTGTTAAAAGTATAATTTAAAAAAATAGTGATATGCACTCTGTCACCAGCTGATGATGTCGCCAGCTGATTATTCTCAACAGTCAGTATGAGAAACTATCATATTTAAAGAAAGCTAAAAGTATATTCATACTTTAGAAGAGGTTAAAAGCTGAAGAAGAATTCAAATGTTCATGAATGACGGACACAATGGAAAATCACAGAGAACAGCAAAAGAAAGAACAAGATAGTAAAAGGCATCACATACCTGCCCACTGAAACAGAATGGCTGAGTTCAAACCTGATGATTATAGCTGAAGTGAAAAATACAGATGTTTGTGTGTTTGGCACAGCCCATGGTAAAGAATGCAGCTTATAGACATGTACATAAATATTTCTGTCCACTGGAATCAACGCTGTTTGGGTTAAAATTTAAATAATTACAGTTTAGACTCATTTTTGCCACTTAGAGTGACAAGTGGCTTCCAAATATTAGATTTCCTTTTCCCATCCTACCCCTCCCCCCTGCCACCATTATTTATAAAAATTAATGGAAATTAACAGGACTGTGGCCATGTCCACTGACAGTGTAGTTGGTTCCATTTACATTCTTCACTGATTTTTTTGTTATGCTGATATAACACTTAAGTAAATGGAAAAACAGCCATAATGATGATAGATATAGTAACAGAGGCATCAATATTTCACATAGAAAGTGAGCAGCTTATTTTTTAATTCTAAGAACTACCACATCTGTGAAGGACAAAAGTCCTGCTGGTTGTTTTTGCTGGTTTTAAATTTTAAAGGACCTTTCTAACATCTCTTTAATGTATTATAATGCTATTGATTTTTTGAAAATAATAACCTATACAATTAAGAAAATTAGAAAATTTGAATCTTCTGTACTTACTGTTGTTTTCTTATCATATAGTATTGATATATTTGATGCTAAGTAGGTTTATGTACGTAACTTGGTCATTATTAATTTTGAATATTTAATTAGATATTAACAATAGGCAGAGTAATATTTGAAAGTAGTGCAGCATTTCAGTTTAGGAGCTAAATTTCAGTGCAGATCTTTACAAAGATCTCCTGTCACAAGGGGAGAAGCACAACAGGCTTCATAGATAGATGCCAAATCCCGTGTGTTTACTTTATCACGAGTTACAGTGGACTGCCAGTCCTGGGGCTAGTGCTTTTTCTTGTTCACCCGTGCATTTTTTTGTTAGAGTGTGCAGACTTGCATTCTCCATTTAGAGAAATCAATGCTTCCTTCCACCTCCCTCCACCTTTTTTTCCCACTGCTGACCATTTTTCTTGTCAGTTTGCTTTCCCCATTGCTGGGTGAGCAGCTTATGAGAAATAAACCACTGAGGCACATCAAACCTTATGAGAAGGCCAGAGCAGTAATTCAGTGGCTGAGTTTTTCCAATCCATTCTCTTTCAAGTGGCTTGTTTAAAAACAAACAACAGAAATGAAACCTTACAATGTCTCTTGTTGATATTTAACAAAACTATAGAAGGACCTTTTGCCTTAATAATGCCAGTGACATGCATTTTGTTTATCTTTCTAATTATTTATTTATAGTTGACATGAAAATGCTTCCCACTAGACATCGCTGACTGCATGAAATCCAGTTGTGTATTGCTTTTGTGAGACTTTCGTTATTATAGCATGATTAAAATAGTACATTAATTATGCATCCCACTATAAAACTGGATACAGCAGAGGAAATAAATGCATATTAATAATACATTAGTTATTAATCTGTATTCTTGTGATTTGAATGAGATGCAAAATACTACATCTTCAGTTCATGAACACCACCACTCGTCTGCTTTTTAAGTCCACTTATGTCTCACTACCGTGTTTTTTTTAAAGGTTATCTTGCACTATAAATGAGTCATCCCAAGATTAAATAGCCAAAACAGTTATATTACAAAGCTAAAATTTTACCTTACTCTGAGTTACGGTGGTAGCATAATAAAGTAGATCAGCCACTAGGCTGGGCCATGTGCAGTCAACTTTTAATCCTTAAAAGTGGTAGAGTTTATGGTCATTACAAGGGAGGTACCTTCCTGAAGCAATGACAGTGATTCTGACTTTTTATTTGGGAAGGAAAGCCAGCAACAGTTTGCTGAATTAATGAATAATATTGTAAATGTGGCTACTTAAAGACTAATAGGTCTTAATAAGTACATCACGTGATTGGATTGCCTTAACAGTGGATTGTAAGGTTGTGTATGGATAGCTCAAATGTAAGGAAGTTACACCCATTTAGTAGTAACACAAGGGGTTCCTGAATCTTTGCACATCAAGCTGTCATATAGTTAAAGGACAGAGCCAATAGATTAAGAAGTAAAATTGCAGCCAATTAGCTGCAGCAAACTTTTATTAACAGAAACAGTCACTTTCTTTCTGGCTCCAGCTAGAATAAAAATTAGTTTATTTAACGTAAGAGCTGCTTGGCAAGATTTGCACTAGGAAATTAAATGGGCCTGGGACTGTTGATGCCAATGAGGTCAACTGTCATGGAGTGACCTGTGTCCATATTATTAAAATTTGCTAGTCTACAAAGGAAGGTGAGTGCAGGCAAATTGCCTATGGAGAATACTGTTAACTCCTAACTCATCTCTAAAATATAGTCTGGAAGAGGGCTAGTTGGCCAGGAATAAAACTATGCCAGGGAGTATTTGTGTAATTTAACTGGTGGTTGAGTTTCAGTCCCTTGGTACATTTGCTAGCACTGATTATTTTCCTGGTAGTGGTAGTACTGTTGAGTGAATGCCCAGTAGATGGAGTTGTCCAAAGATGTATTTTCACTCAAGATTTTTGTTCCATCACTAAATGGCAAATGTACGACTTCTGTATTGCTTGGAGTTTTTAGGTATATTTTAATTATTGGCCAATGCATGTGAAGGGGATGTTAGATACTTCTGTTGAGGCTAAGTTAAAAACAGACATAAAGTCCTTAAACTGTCAGCTACATTATGTTATGTTTTCACATTGTCTTAATATCGAACAATGACAAATAGAAACCTTCATCATGGCTGTGCAGTTTTAAAAATTGTTTGATTAGCTTAATTAAAAGTTGTGTCAGGCAAGACAGGCTAAAATAAATAATATTAATATTACTAATAGCAATACAACAACAACAACAACAACAACAATAATATATAGCATCAATGGACTAAAAGTACATGAAAAACAAAGTAAATATTATTTTATGGACTATGAATGTGAGACAGAGCCAAGTGGAGACTCATGACCAGAATCACCTTTTAGGTCATGGGCAACATCAATAGTAGGACATAAACCTCTTGAATCCCACACTAAATCTCTATTCACTGTTACAGCACATGTGATTCGGCACATGGGTTTAAATTTTTCACAGATAAATTGAAGAAGATTCTGAGTCATGTAACATGGACAAGTCATCTTTAAGGGTAGTGATTCAGAACAATATATGAATGTTTATTAAGCTAAAATGGCTTTCTCTCTTCCTGTCAATCCTTTCTTGTATTTTCCTATCTTCTTAAGTTTTCTCTGACAGAAGATGGAGATCACCCAGTCAAGAAAGCTGTCCTCCAAAAGACAGATTCACCTGTATATAAACCCTTGCTGATAAATATTTTTTACTCATTTTTTTAAAAACTTCCAGTGGCTGAAAATAACAGTCCCTTTGTATGTAATCTTTTCAATCCTGCATTATCGTGACTCTTGGAAAGCTGTTTTATTTCTTAGCGTCTAACCTTCAATTCCTTTGCTTTGAGATTCTGGTGTCCTCTTCACAGTTGGCTTTCTCCTTTCCAAATACATTGCCTTTCCTTTTATACCAACTGTTGATATATTTGAAAATTGTTAATGATCTCAAGTATAGAAAAAAAATTACTATTGAGTATAACAAAGAGCTGATCTCTTACACCACTATTTGCAAACTTTTCCATCACTTTCTTTAAAACACTGAGGAAACATTAGTATTTTTCCTTGACAATGCAGTTATCTTCTTTCTTTCTAAAACCCCTCTGTTCATTACAGTGTAGACCCCTCTAGTAAGAGAGAGGAAAACATGAATAATGGTGAATACTCGCTCACAAACACGAGAAGAGCTAGCTGAAAAAACCCACAACATATTGATGTTGTAACCATTCAGCTGTTGTACTGTTGAATTTCCTTAATTTTAAAACAATGTTGCACAATTATATATTAACTGTTTGCTTTGCTTTGTAAAAACCCTAGAGTGATTTCTGTGAGAGGAATTGAAATGATCTGGCTGGCTGCTGAATTCTTTGGCTGCTCTAGGGCACTTCAGTAGAAGTGGTTTAGCATTAGCTGTTTGGATTCCTTCCCCCTGCCCTGCCCCTTCTGTATTCTCTTCCTTTCCTTTTTTTGGGAAGGGCAAGTCATAAATAATTATAGTCCAAAAACATGATACCGTAGCATTTCTATAAGAACCATGTCCAGCTGTTTGCTAACCTTATATAGCAACAGTGCATTCATACAATTATTTTACAGGGATGCTTTGGCAGTGCTGTATTTTCCTAAATGCATGCAAATCCTTTTGTTTAAAGCACTAGGTTTTCTTAACTTCTCCAAATATGCTAATGGTGTTGTAGCTGACAGAGCACAAAAAAACAAACAACATCAGAAAAGTCATTAATTCCTTAATTCCTACACTACTACATTTTCCTTGTTTAAACTAATTCTTTCCTTATGCTTATTTTGGTAATGTTTATATTTGTAATTAAAGCCCCTCCCCATTTTTCTGTAAGTTTTTGATTTTGCTGCACTCTCACATCAAGGATGGTGAACAATAGAGAAAAAAAACCCTGACACTTCTAGAGGATTTATGGGTGGGGGAGAGGAAGTTGGAGCCATTTCCATGGGGCTTTATAAAACTCCTTTAGTTTCAGGAATCCGTAAATTTCCTTCAATTAGACCATTTCTCTGGAGCTATCACCAAGAATTGCTCTCTATATGTACAGGCATTTTAAGGTGTGGGGAAACGAGCAATGGAAAACAATGTGCGCCTCAAGCAAAGTTGAAACCTTTCTCTTCCTCTAAATAGAAAATGTTTTAGTTGTATGTGAATACAGTGCAACTTTGATAAATCTTTTCAAAATCCAGTTTAGGGGGAAGTTCTGTGGCATCTCTTTAAAATTTTTTCAGATGACTATGCTTAAAGGAATAGTCTGCAAAGTAATCTATAGGGTCTGGTTAGACTAACTAAAAATTCCTTGTGAAGCTAGAGATAGGTAAACTGGACTTTGACAGGCTTTCTACTTTATGCACTGGTCTGAATTACATGGTACTTGCTTTATAATATAGAGCAGCAACGTAAGCTTCAGGAGTTAAAACTTAGGTGGTGGTCATACATGGGATATGAAGTTAAGGAATGTGTTTTCCTGAGGATGTGGGGTTGTTCTTGCCCTCCGTCCTTGCCTATGCAGTGAGGTAGCTTTCTCAATAACATCTGTGGCTTCTAGGTTTTATGTGGCTGGTAAGGTCACATATATTTTTGGCTGGGCATCATCGTTACATGTGCACACATACATGCAGCCACACATGCACACGCTCTCTCTCTCTGCCTAGCAACCACAGAAGAGGTGTCCAGTCAGTCTAATGATAAAATAAAAATGCTATAAAAGTGAAGCTGCTGCTTTGTGGTTTCTTCATACAAATGCTTTGACAGTATGCCAAGCCATTGCAACTCAGGCCCGAGATGGATGCAAACGAAGTGAAAAAAGGAAGAAGAAAAGAAATGACAGTGTAACACTGAAGTGAACTGAATGTTATTCTGAGAGGTGCTAGCAGCTGAGAAAGGAAACAATGGTGTAATATTGCTCTTTCTTTTTCTGTTCTTTCTTGTTATCTTTCATGTTTGCTTGGAACCCCTTTTTTATGAGTGAGATATGCTCTGATAAAGGAAGTGAGGATACATGAAGTAGGACTGTGACAAAGCACAAAGTGATCATTGCCCTCTCATCCTCCCTGCACCTTCACACTGTTAATGGTGTAACTAATTAGACTTACACTTAGGATCTCACCTTTGTGCTTTCTGTGGTAGTGCCATAGTTGAAGAGTGACAGTCCCTGCTAAAGTACTGCAAAATATTAGGTAATTCCCATAACATCACTCTAAACAAACACATCTTATTATTTGCCGTTGTGTAGGAAGGTTAAGTGACTTGTTTTAGCTCAAAGAAGTCAGTGATTATGATCAGGAAGGCATATACTATACTTTTTTTTGGTATTTAGTTTACTTGAAATAACATTATAACATTAAGAAACATAGAATCATGGAATCATAGACATAGAAACATGACAAGTAACTGCATATTTGGCAATTGAGGCAAATTTCCAGACTGATAACTAATTTTAGAATTATTTACATAAGAAATTCACTTATCTGTATAAAAGTTTTAATTCTCTTTCTGCTAATATTGAGATTTCCTTTTGTGGTTCCTTCTCTTCATTCCCTTTGGTCTGTTGGTTTGTTGCCCTCAAAGTTCTTTCATCCCTTTAGCCAGGATCTGTTCTAAGTACTTTGCTTTTAGCAAGAGACTGGCTTTTTGTAGCAGACGCCAGTTTCAGTCGTTGGGATTGTAAACAGAAAGTACCCATGACAACTGATTCATCCCCCACAGAGACCACACATAGTACTTAGAAAATGTCTGCTCTTACAAAGAGAAGATGCTGTCCCTAGCTCAGGTTTGCAACACAAAGTGCCAGAACAAGTGCCAGGAGAAATCATTTTGGCTTGAACTTTATGAATAAACTAAAGTATGATGAGGAATGCAGTCTCCATTGACGTGTCTGCCTGCGTTCCCGCTATTTAAAGAACAGAGGAGCAAGCTTCAGTCCATAATGTATCATCATTTCCCCCAATACCTGATTTAATAGGATCTACTATTAATTTATACTTACATCATGTCTTCCTTTTGAGAAGCTCACACTCTACAAACAGAAATTAATTAAGACTTATACTCCCTCTGTGCAGCATAGGTAGACTCAGGAATAGAACGGTTTAACATTAGACTAGTGTGTCATTTGGGGAATACCAGAAATCCAGTTTTCTAACTTTCCACATTCCCTGGGGCAGATTCAATACATGCCTTAAATGCAAGGACTGAAAAACACCATGAGGACTGTGGTATTGATAGTGCCACTAGGCTTACAGATTGAGACAAGGAGCCCTGCTTGGAAGAGATGGAGTGCATGTGGCAGTGAAGCGAAGGCTGATTCCTTGTGAGAAGGTGTAAGCTACAGCCTGTTGAGGTACATAGCCTTTCTAGTGGTCCCTGAAGAGGCTGCCTGTCACAGTGGCCTGTTCAGTTCTGCCTTGTTGCCTTCTCTTAACTCAAACCACGTACATTAGAGATACGTCTTCTTTATAATGATTTCTCTAAGGTGGCTGTGTGCAGGTATGGATTTCCTGGTAGGGCTGAAAGTGTAAGAGCATCTGCATTTGGCATCACCTGCTACAGCATATACTCCTGAGGTATGTGACAGTCATAAAAGCTCTGGCCATCAGACTGGTACTGTGTATACCCCCTGGTATGGGACACAGAACAGCCAGTAGAGCTTAGTCTTCCAGTTTTCTTACTATTAAAAGTTGTCTAATGAATACTTTTGCTTTTCTTCTTGAAGTCCTATTTTTTAATGTGCAGTAACTTTTCGTTTTGTTTTCCAGAGTAGCAGCTCTGCAGTGACATAAATAATTACCTCAGGCACTAGGACAGTATTGCTAAGAAAGTGAAAAGAGAGGCTGTAAATGGGTGTGAGAAAGGAAGGGTTTCTGCATTTTAAGAGTAATGGCTGGAAGAAAATTTAGGCCTAGCTTTTAAATCATAGGGCTAGGCCAATGTGTATTGGGACTGCAAATAGGAAATGTTTCATTATTTTAAAATGGCTGAATACTTGGTGCGGCATCCATAACAATTGTTGCTTCTCTAAAGCTGCATAATTTACTGCAGTGAAAAGGAGGAATTAAATTTAATCATGGAATCACAGAATCATAGAATCATAGAATGGTTTGGGTTGGAAGGAACCTTAGAGATCATCTAGTTCCAACCCCCCTGTCATGGGCAGGGACACCTCCCACTACTTACCTTAATTTACCTAAAGAGAGTATATCTTGACATTTACCCACCATTAAGTATACATCCTAATCCCATATCCTAAACTATCCATATACTTTGATTTACAAACAAATGACTCAATTAATGTCTCTTAAAGGCTTTTGGGAGGGAGAGTGGAGAACACGCACTGTTTGAGCAATGGTTGCTGAAGGCATTTTGATTACTTTAGCTTGGGACAGGCATAATATTCCAGTGTGTGGGGTCCCTATGCCCTGGCAATGCTTTCTCTTCTCCTTCTGGAAAGTGTTTGCACACTTCTGCAGTAAAACAGGCTGTTTACTAATCCCCAGGGGAAGTCTGTGACAATGCTGCCACCCAAGGAGATACAAGCTCCTTGGATCACTCTATACTTAGGGAAACATGACGTGCTCTCCTTCTTCCATTTGTGCTTACTCAGTAACCATGTCAGAGATATTTCTTTTCTCTAGAGCATAAGGGGTCATCAGAAGATATATTTTTTTAATTTTTTATAAAATCTGGATAAAATCCAGATCTTTTTAGCCATTTAATTCCTGAGACTAGCACTGATCCCTAGCTAGCATTTCAGAGGCCTGGAAGCCACTGATTTCTAAGCCATAAGAATGGGTTCCAATCCTACCTTCTCTCACTTCTCCCAGGTGAAGCTGATCCTCTGCTTTCATGAGGATTTTCTGTTTTTCTAAAAGTCTGACAAGCAGCAGAAAGCTATTTATTATTGTTTTCAGAAGTGTCTCCTCTACTGTTGGCCCACTTAACGTTCCAGTTAGCCAGTTATTTGTTATTAGGCTGTGTCTGTCCTCTTATTATCTGCAGCTAGCAAAAGGAACATCTGAAGATGTGGAACCTCTCTTAAAAGCTCTGGTGTACATCTAGCACAGAGTTATCCAGGATTAGCAGAGTCCCGTTACTCCGTATGGATCAGGTTAGGTCTAAATTCTGTTTGCAATTCAGGGTCTAGTCAGAACTTCATGACATGCTCAAGGACTGAAAAAAGTCTCTTTTTTTCTGACTGAGTCACCGGAGTCAGTTTACCGTGAAAGTGATGAGACTTGTCAATTTGATTTGTAGTGGTTCTGCTACTGGCATGTTCCACCTTGTCCTAAATGGAGACCACTAGTCTAAATCAGGGTATATAATGTTGTAATAATAACTGTTACTTCTGTAACAGAAGGAATCCTCCAAGAGAACTATAACTTAGAAGGGAAAGAAATACCTTTGAAGTCCTCTATCTGTATGTGTGATTGCTGGCAAACTCCTTCAACAACACAACAGGAATCTTTCCAGAATCTTTTGCAAATTCTAGTTGCGGTTTTACTAAAAAGTATTTCTTCACCTTTCCAGAGTTTCTCAAGCAAAGGATTCCGTGTAATACCCACAGGATTGCTTTTTATGCAGATTCAATGACAAGATTGCTTGTACCTGAAAAAGAAAAAAAAAAAGATTGTCTTTGAGTTTCACCTCCTCAAGTTACTTATGAGTTAAAGTTGCTACAATCTAGGCATCTCTGCTCAGTTTAGTTTGCTGTTTTGGTAGGAGATAGCATTAGAAGGAGATGCTTGCATTTATGTGAAAGTAAATTTAGTGTTGTAAATGTGCCATGCTGAGCTGGACTGAAGCGGTATAAAATGGAAGTGAGAAACCAGAAAAACAAGAGGTTATGACGTCAAATTTCCCAACTGATTTTGAATTAGAAGCAGAAATATGTTTTACTTTATAATCAGGATTCAGTTTCACCACCCCAGTCTCCACCTCAACAAAGACTATTCATTCTGTTGAAATACGGAAAACTGAAAATTCATTTTGATATTGTAAGAGGAAATAAAAAGGGCTGAAAGATTAATAGTAGAATGTCAATGTATACCAGGCTTGAACCTGAGGGCAGTCCTTTTGAGGAGCTGAATGACATCTGTGTGTAATTTAATAAATGACTGTTGTAGCACAAGTGGAGAAGCTCTCAAACACATTGTTTTTGTGTTGATTGCTCAGTTCAATTACTGTAAACAAATAATGTTATGATAGTCACTAAGTCTAGCCTAAAAGGATTGGGAAAGGGTTGGAAATATCAAAGCCACGTTTATCCATAATTGAATGATTTGATGCCAGACTCACCTAAAAATAAAAGGCCATCCTTCTATGAGTATATCAGTAGCAAGGTTATCAATTTCAAGAGCGTAATGACAACTTTTAGCTGATGGTTAAAAGACATTTATTTTTTTCCTGCATAAATGTTCACAAGTTACTGTACACTCAGAAACACTTAGCAACAGGTAGAAGTTAAATTGGTGGGCTTTTATTTCTATTTACAGACACTCCTATAAAGAGCTGAATTTACAAAGAAAAGACAGATGAACTAAACTGAACTAAACAACTGAAGGTTGTTTTTTTTTTTCAATTTGAAATAATCAGGTGGTTCATTAGATAATAGACCAAGTTCCTCTGGAAAGTCCAATTTGAGACTTAACCACAGTACTCCAAAATAATTTTTCCCATTCTGCTTTTCCCATAGATTTAGCTGATGTCTTGTATTAAAAAGTTTTTTTTGCTTCAAAGATCTCCATGTGCCTAAATTTTCTTGCCCTTTCACCCCAGGTTTTTCCTAAATCTCTTGCATAATTTGCTTACTTCATATCCCTAGCTTTTTCAGCAGCAGCAGCCTTCCCTCCTTCCCACAAGCTATCCCTACCCAGAGCAATGCATGAAAGCTAAGAGGACAGGATGCAGCTGCCTCTAAAAGCCTGTCAATGATGCTTCTTTTTAAGCCACTGAGAACTGCTAGCACAGCTGCACAATGAGGTGGATTTACACTTTATACTTTCTTTTTTGTTGTTTTTTCCTATATGAGGAATTTCTCAAAAGCTGTATAGAATAATGAGTTAACTGCTGATGCATGAAGGCAAGTGAAGACACTGCTTTATGCTTAATGGCATCCTATAGACAGCCCTACATTATAGAGCTAGTTTTTCTGGGGACACATTGTCTAGGTCAGATGCTGGGGTTATTCTTTACAGGGAATTTGAGGAGATTCTTTTAACTTCATGTGTGACAGTGCTACAGTAAGAACAAATTTGACTTTTAGCATTAAATCTACAGCTTGTACTTATTTCCTTTAAACACATAATGACTTCAATCTTGATGTCTCACAGTACCAGTAGACTGCAGCAAAGTAGTTAATTTTGGGCTCTAATTTATGAGTTGTGATGCATTTTACCATCAGAGCAGAATTTTTTTGTACAGAGCAGTAGCTGGTGGCCTTAGTGACTGGTGTGCCCCCCTTTCCCAGCACTCCTCTTTTCCCTGCAGGCTCCATTAGTTACTAGTTTCATCCGGTCTGAGAAAAGCTGCTTGCTTCCACTTTCCCTTTTTCTGTTTATTAAAGTTGTAGCTGTCATCCACATGGCAGCTGTGCCTGGTTGGAGGAGGGCAGCAAGGGCAGAGGAAGACCCAGGCAGTAGCAGCAACAAGACTGGATGCTGCTGGATGTTTGTTGCTGTGGTTAAAAATGCCAAGTTAAAAACATATCCTAACATTGCAAATGAAAACCAGTCATTGTGGCCTTTCTGTGATTTCCAACTAGGCTGATTACAAAAGAAGCAAACATACATTTGATGCAATGAAGAACCTTTGTCCAAATCACAGTTGGGACAAGTGGGTGTATGGTTTGGTAATAACTGAGCTAATGACTTGGACATTACCTAACACAGATATATGGAAAGAAGCTTGAGTCACCCCGGCCCACATCCCTTCAAAACTGAAGCCCGATCTTCAAAACTGAATTCTCATCTAACAAAAACAATAACTCAGGGCATGTGAGTGAGTTTTACAAGGAATTGCAAGCAGAGGATTGTATTAAATTCTCTTAATTCCATAACATCATTACTGTAAGAGAATGTATTTGGATTTCTGGTTACAAATTTATGATTAAAACATTTATGTTTTTCTGCATGCATTATATTAAATTTTTTGTTATTTATGTTCTTGTGCTACCTCTTGTGACAGAGGAAGTTGCCACTTTTAAATGGGATAATGATTTCATTAAAAAATCTCCTATTGCAGAGATCAAACTTTTTCCCTTGTAAACAGGCTGGAGAAAACATTTTCAAAATGATTAAAAAGACTTTGAAAGTGAAATTCTAACAATCAAAAACAAATTAACTACCAGTTAACATGATTATGTGCATTAAAAGTGAGTATAACGTGTGAAACCAGCAGCTTCATATGATGTAAGTTTCTGAAAAGGAGACATCAAAGAAACCCACAACTATAAAATGTTAACAAAATATTTGGAAAATTAACTTAAGGTATTACTGTAGGTGATTAGAATGCATTTGAAAATTGTTTAAAAGAGATGTTCTGACTGTATTTTAATGAAAACACTTGCTTTGGTGGCTTTAATAAATTGGGATTAGTTGGTAAGAAAATATGAAATGTCAGATGCTCCGACATGATAGAAAATATCACCTTTCAACACCCAGCAGAATTTCAGAGTAGCTACTAATCTGTTACTTTGCCAGTGCTGGGAAGTGATGGCTGTATTTCCAAATGTCATCAGAGTAGTTTGAGTCATGCCATACACAAGTGAATTTCTGAATATTCTTAGGAGCTTTTTCAAACTGAGTTCCTCTGGCTTTGGCAATTCTCTAAGCCATAGTTTAAATACCACACAACCTCATTGAGCATTTTGGGCTAAAAGACTTTAATCACTTAAATCACAGATTATGTGGGTATGTTCAGCACTTAGATGGGAATGAAATCCTGAAAACTCTTGATAGCTACCATTGTGCTGAAGTCCTTGTCTGCCATAATATCTGCAGATAAAACCTCCAACACTGATGCATCAATATATGCATACAGCTGTTCATGTACTGAAGCTTCTGGCTTGCTAAAAGCTCTGCCTTTTGCATATGGTATTTTCAAAGCAGGTATTCTTCCTCCTGGCCCCTTCCTGTCAATTTTCTCAGGATAAGAGGACAGACTAAGACTTTACTCACTTGACCAGAGATCCTGTCACTAGAGCCTCTGCCCAGGACATGGTATGCATGCTTGAATGGAAAGGGAGAAGTAGCAAGAAGAGATGGCATTCCCCATTCCTTAGTTTTGCTTAAGAATTAAAGATATGACATGACTCCTGCTCCTTTCAGAGCACTTGACTCCAGAAAGGGGAGGGAGTGTGCTAAGAGGGACTACAACATGAAGTTACGTGACCTACTATCTGAGAGGTGGGATTTACGCATCCTCTTCTTCCTTCTGATTACTTTCTGAATCTCCTTGTTCAGCCTGCTGGCTTTTGTAGAGCTATTCTCAAGCACTTAAAGTGCAAGGAGAACCTGACAACATAATGCAGATCTACCCAATCCTGCAACTGGGTGCCAGACATATATGTCACTACTGAGCATTGCAAAGGTTTAGTCCTTCTTTCTTTTATCTCAAGCTAATTAGCACTATGATTAGAGGAATGGCTGCAGGCCATGACTCTTGCTATTCTTACCATTTGTGGAGTGAGGCCAATATAACAAGACAAAGTATATCCTTCACCATTAAGCCTCCTGTGAAAAAGGCAGCTTCTACTGGCATGTGATAAAATAACGTAGCATCCCTTTTCATGGAACAGCATTGCATGTTGTTCTGGCAATGTTACATCAGACAGCAAACCCGCTGAGAAAGCACTGAATGGGATTTGTGGGGGCAGCTGCCTTATAGAGCTACTCAAGAATAAGGGAAATGGTTAAACCTTTCAGGTTTGGTACAGAGGATTCCTAGGAGCAGACAGCACTAGGAAAAAGACTCAACTTTTGTATACAGCAATATTAATTTTGGATTGCTCTTTTTATTAATAAATCAGGTGCTCAATAGCATGAAGGTTTTTCTTCTTTCAAGGAGCTGGCATGTATTTTTGCTTGGAACAGATTAGAAATGTGATTTCACAGAGGAAATGTAATCTCATCTTAAATATTTACAGAATGCTAATTTTATGCTTATATATTGGCAGAAAAACAGAATAGCATTGATTAGTCTGAATTATTTTCTAATAGAAACATGTTCTCTCCCTTTGGCTAGGACTATATTAGTAAAAAAAACAACATTCAGGCCCATTCTCTGGCCCTCAGATAATGCAACAGAGTTTGCATCTGTATGGCTAAATTTCACTGAATTTCACTGAATTATTAGAGTTGGAAGGGACCGTAGAGATCATCTAGTCCAACTCCCCTGCTG
>JAOTQQ010000001.1:166913440-166935389 GCA_026546715.1 Gallinago undulata
GCCCAGAACTGGATGCAGTATTCCAGTTGTGGCCTCACCAGTGCAGAGTAGAGGGGGAGGATGACTTCCCTCAACCTACTAGCCACGCTCTTTCCTATGCAGCCCAAAATTCTGTTGGCCTTCCTGGCCACAAGAGCACACTGCTTGCTCATTGTCATTTTACTGTCTACCAGGACCCCCAGTCCAATTGTCCCCCTGTTCTTTAACTTTCCTCCAAAAGAGAATGCGCTGCTTTGTACCACCAGGTGGAAATTGCTACTGGTTCCTCCTATTTCACATGCATTACTTGGCCACTACCTGGGACATGCTATTTGCCATGACTGAATGAACAAGGATTGATAATTGTGCGCCAATGCTTGACCCCATGTGTTTTATAACATAACTATAGAGAGAACCTTTGGCAGATGCCATATGATCAGCACACAGGGCTAATACTGAAGGAATGTCTAAGTACTAAGAACACAGAACTTAATTCACGGATTGCCTACATAGAAGGTCGACAAAATATAGCATCATACCATACTTTTCAGTAAAAAGACTCTCCAAACACTGAGATAAGTTACACAAGAGGCTGTGAAACGCCTATTTCTGCCATGTTTTTAAGTATAGATTAGGCAGATATCTACTAGGCATGCTTAATCCTGCCTCACTTAGGGAGATGGACAAGCTGACATCCTGAGGTTTTATTAGCAGTAGCTTTCTATAATGCTGTGATGTTAGGATGCTTCTTTGCTGGCAGTTATGGCATATGTGGAAAAAAAATTTCAAGTCTCTCTTGTACTGAGTAAACAGTTCCTAGGTTTTTTATTCTCACTGGCATGAACTTCCAAAATGGTGACTTTTTTTTTTTTTTCATCTCAGAAATACTGATGTTACAAGAGATTCCTTCAGGTATTTTGATCCTGAGAATTGCTCTATATCTAGAAACTGATATATAGATGTGGATGCAGATTAATTTTTAAATAGCCAAAATGAAATTTAGAAATACATGTGCGCATTTTTCTTTGATGGTTTAAGACTGCCTGAAGGAATATTTCCTGTTCACATAAAATCCTGAAAAAGATAAAATGGTTGGTGGATCCTTGACAAAAGAACATAAACATTTGAGTTCATATGCATTCAATACAACTGCTTCTGATCCATAAATTGAAATCTTTTAACGTTAATCTCTTATCTCCTCTTTCTACTTCTCTCCCTCCACACACACATAGGCTTTCACATTGGATTGTCTCAGGATACACATTGTTAGGAATTAAACCAGTGTTGCTCTCCCTTGTAAAATTATTGGTCTTTCGGGATAAGATTAATATGAAATAAGTTACACTTTTTGGTTAACCATCATGATTTATGTTTTTCCTGTTTTACAGAAAGATTGATTGAAGTTGTAGATTCAATGACAAAAATGGGTCCTTGAAATCCTAAGCACCAAAGTCTTATCCAAAATCAGCATTAAAAATGAACTTCCATTTTTGTGTTAGTTAAACATCTGACACATTTTATTGCAGTTTTTGTTTTGTGAACATAAAAAGTTAGAAGCTTCTCAGATGGTGTTTAGTGTTTATAATGCATTTGTCTGGGCAGATGTGCTTGTAAAATTACCAAACCATTTGAAGTTGTAAACATAGTTCAAATAAAGCTTATTTCATCTGTGTGAAGTAGACTGACTACTTCCACTCCAGACTTGTTGCTAGAACACTAGTTCTAGTAACATTACTACTCCAGTTTAATGGATGCCACTGTTGTATGTGGGTTGTGACTGCTGGTTCTCCCTGCTTTTTTTGTTCCTTGGTATGTTTATTTATAGAGGAGTTATGAGACTGTGATTGAAGTTGGAAAAGACGGTCCCCTTGGGCTTGAAAAGTGACTGACCCCAATCAGCAGGGCTTGTTGTCAGTGATGCTGGAATCTCTTCATGAGTGAGTGGAAAGTAGTTTCCTGTCAAGTTTAGTTAGGATTGTTTTTTGTGGTTTTTTTTCATTTTTTTTTTTCTCCAGCATAGACAATCTTTGTTGTTATGTACAGTGTGATTCCTGTGCTGCCTTAAAGATACAAAGAAGAAAGCCTGTCTTTGAAATAGAGAGACTGTTACAGCTAAATTCTGGTTCAATGGAGTTCAAAAGAGCTTTCCATGCATTGAGAGATAGATTTCTCCAACGGCAGGTCTTGTCAGGGACCATTAAAAAGTACAGACTTATGATTGAGTGTCCTATCACAGTCCAGTCTGCTTTATATTCTGCCTCCACAGTTTGAAACTAACGTTGATTGTGTTTTTGCACAATATGTTGTGCTGGTGACAAGTGAAGCTGCACAGGTAGAGAGCAGAGATGTGTCTGATGATACTTTGGCTGGATGAAGGAGTAAAGAATATGCCTTTGAAGAAGGACATTTTCTTCATTCTCGTGTGAAGCAGCTGAAGAGAAAACAAACAAACAAACAAAAAACTCATCAGTTTTCCACACTGGACACAAATATACTTTTCAATTAATAAATGTGAGTTTACGTTTGTGGCTTGCTTTTTTTTTTTCATTTGTTGAGTAAGTTTATAAAAAATGCCCTTCAGTTGAGCGGGTTGGATCCATATTTGACAAGGCATTATTACCCCTTTCTGAGAGTGACTTCTAATTTTCTTTTGACATTCCTTCTGTAAAAAATCCATTTTCCTTTGCAATATTTTTCTCAGTGTGATGGTCTGGCATTGACCCTTTACATCTGGCAGAACCAAGGAGTACAGTTCTGAAGTAGCCATTTTATTTCTGGATGTTTCTGGCTATTGTTGCTTTTATTGTTCCAGTGGTGAATGACTTCAACTCCTGTCATTTTCCCCCTCTAACTTCTGCTTTAGAAGAAAAAAAACAGAAGAGAGAGAAGGAAATTACTGAAGGAGAATGACATTTTTCACACTTACTTTTGATGGTCAGAGAATTTATTATAGTGCTGCTGTTGACAGGATGGTTTCGATTGCAATTCAAGACTGGCCTCAGATCTGAGTCAGAGCCTGGATCTGAGTAGGACAGAGGGGGTTTTGCCTAAAAACCTTCTCTCAGATCCAACTACATCAGCTACAGTCACTGTTTCCTGATTTTGAAGATTGTTGTCAGACTTGGTTATTAGATTAAAGTGCTCCGAGACAAATGGTACTCTCTTGTAGAAGTGCCAAGTGTTATTAATTATTAGTAAAAGTATTTAATTAGATACCACCTGGTAGCGATCATCCACAAATCCAAGGGACAAGCTCAGAGATGGTAGGTATATAAGTGATTTGAAGCTATTTTCAGGATTTTGGCCTATTGTCACCAGAAATTGCGCTGCCTTATGAAAAAGCCAAAATGCTACAGTATGTCAGAGGATTGCTTTTGTTTCCTATACATCTTGAAGTGACTGCTTCCCTCTGCCTTTGTTTGCTACTTTTTGACACGCTTATAGCAAGGGATGATTGAATATCTGATTAACATCACATAAGAAGCATTTTTGCCCAGTTTTCTGACAAGATGCCGAACCAGTCCAAATCCCTTGAGTCTTATGTGGGAGGTAATCCCACGATCTAATGTCAGCATAATCCCCCCAAGACAGCTTAAATATTTGTAGTTCTTTCTTAAATCAAGAAATCCCTTGAGGTTTATACCAATCCCAATTTAAAAAATGACTTGACCTGAAAACCCTGGAGGAATGTTTGAATGAGGTTGTCTTGCCTCTGGCTTCTTGGCCAACTTCCTCTAATAAGATATGAATAAGATATACAAGGTCATAATTTATAATATGATAGGAAAATTATGCATCGAGTGAAAGGCTAGGGGGAAAAATAAGGGATAGCAATGGTGGTAGAGACAGCATTTATTGTGATTACTAGAAGGGGGCCTCAGTGGGCTGGGATTATTGTACTTTAAGTGAAATTGATTTTGTTCATGATTTGATTTTAATCTAGTTTAGATGAATCAAATTCTACAAGGAACAGATATTTAATTTAGTACATTAGGATGAAAAGGACATCAGTTCAGAGAAGTTTAATGCATATGATGTGATAAAAGCAGTATCTGATTATGGGAGATTTTTTATAGTAATTCCTTGTTATTTCATTACTTCTTGGATATATTTTTTTCTCCACATAATATTTTTATTAAATCCAGCCAACATTCTAGTCTCCTTAATGTTATTTAGGCTGATTGCCTAAGGAAAAATAATAATAATACTAAAAATTGGAGGAGGACGGGAAGAACAGCAGAATTCCAGACTTAATCACACAATGATTTTTGCTAGAGATCTACTATTGGAACAGAAGATCCCCACTTGCCTCTGGGGCACTTGCTGTAGGCAAGCTCCTTTGCAGAACAAGTCATAGCTGTCTTGTTACAGACTGCAGCTGTAAACAGAGAGTCTGTAGAAACCAATCTCCTGCAATTTTCCAGTCTACTGTTTTCTAATCTAGGGGAGCTGGAATGCTTTGCAATTTGGAAGAAGTTGGTTGCTGTTGAAGAGAGGTCTCCTACACTTTAGCAGTTAGGATCAGATGGATCTATTTTCTTAGGTTAACACCAGAGTTGGGAAAGCCATCCATGCTGAGAATGCAGACAAAGTTCAGCTGATGTATATATATATAACTACAGCTTTCTTTTTCTTATAGAATAGTTCATGTGAAAATATTCCTATTTCTTTCTCTTGTCCCTGACAAAAGCGGCCTTTTGTTGAAAGAAGGAAATACTGTTGATTCACTGGCTTCCTTTTTGCCTCTGCCTCTGTTCTTTTGGTTGTTATAGATAAATCAGAGCACTAGTTTCCTCACTGAGGAATGTTTTCTGTTTAGCTGTTTAATGAACAAACAGTTTATACGCTTAAGAAAAAGATTTACAGTGGTTGAAGGGACTTTTTATTACCACCTACATTCACAAAGATCAGCATGGGTCATGGTGATCTGCATGGAAAAATAATAAAAAGGAATAATGAAGGAGAATTCTTACATCATAGATGCAGGGCAGGAGTTGGCAGAAAAGCATTTTAATACATCAGTCTGGGAATGCTTGATTATATGTCACCTTGCTGAGCTTGCTTGTGTTAAAACAAATTACAAGTGCTTTTGCCCTCTTTGTAAAAAAATATAATTAAGATTTTTCATTTGCTGAAATGCTTTTCAGCAAAAGGCAAAAAAAAAGAAGGGGGGGCGAGGGGAGGGAAGCGGCTGTATGGGTCTGACAGCCTGTGTGCAGAGGATGGGACCTTCCCTTTCAATGCTTAAATCTAATCATGTGTCTCAGACAAAACTATATCCCCCTTTAGCTCCCCCTTCCATATAACAAGTTGTTCCAATTTAAAACCAATTTAGTTAAACTGGGACACTGGTGGATAATTGTCAGATGCCTCCTATTTCGAGGCAGAATTCACTCTAGAGAAATCTCTGGAGACGGGTTTACATTGACATAAATGAAATTAAGATTTCTGTTTTAAAGCTAGTACCTATTGCCCTGGTCCAAGAGCTGTGGTCATTGTGGTTCCCCATCAGAGGCTGAGAGCCACCATAGGGGTCATTTGAAGGACACATTGAGAATGTGGTCTGGCATGACAGAGAGACACCATTTCCCTTTCTGGTTTGGAGGCTTGGCTCCTCTTTGGAATATCCAGTAAATAACAGTCCCTAAGTGCCACATGAATCAGCAGAAGTGGATGTTTTATATTTTAATAACTTACAGAGACACTGTGCCAATGAGTAGATGTATTGTTTCTTTCTGTCTTCAAATACTTGTGTGTTGTAGGCAACAGCTGCAATTTTAGCTTGTTGTTTTAAAGTATAATGCCTTTATCCATCTACACTGTTTTCTTTTCTGTCATTAACAAATAAGGCTCTATTGTTTTGGATCACATGAAGGTCACATGAGGTTTTAATGAAGCAGTGTTAGACACGGTAAGGGGTAGAGCACTGAGTTTAGTCTGTGCCTTATCAATAATCTTGGATTTTTACCACCTGCAACAACTATAGTTTCACTACATCTCTTGCTTTTTCCTTGAGATGCTGGGAGTAATGAGAATTTTGTTGTCATTGCTGACTATAAGTCCTGTACTGAGATTGCATCAGTTTATTCAGCAAGAGCTTTTCAGGGACCTCCTATCAGGAATTGATTTCCTTGTTTTGGTCCTTCCATTTTGTGGATTAAGCCCAAAGAGCAGTCTTCAGTGAAAGAGATTCTACTCTTTTATCTATTAAAAAAATTACCAGAAGATGTTATGCTAGGGATTTTCTTTATATATAAGTGTATTTTAAATTTGCTGAATGCTTTAAAACATTTTATTTCACATTGCAGTGCTAACTGTCTTTAGGAAGAGAAGGGTAGAAAGGAGCAAAGCAAAAAAAATCTGGACATTGTGTCGATAAGATAGACTAATCTTGTGCAATTAAAAGCTTGAGTATATTCTTATTTTTATAGTAGCGTATTTCCTAGCTCTTACGAGGCTTTAAACTGCCTGAAACCGTGAAGGGCTATATTCAATGTCACAGATGTGTGCGGGAGAATGCAAACGGGTTGACATGTACTTGTCAGTGTCAGCTGAGAAAAGAGCTGGCATGGATTGTTTGGTGGAACAATAAAGGAGGTGGTGTCTCCGGGACAATAGCATTAGCTGGTGGAGCAGATGGACTGCTAGCTTGGGAGGTCTAACTAATCCTCTATGAGAACAATGAACAAGAGTTTATGCTTTACTTGGCTAAACTCCACTAAAGTGAAACAGAAATGTGGATGTATCAGGAATCCTGAGTTGGGGCCATCAAGTGCAATAATTTTGACTGTAAAGGCAGTTTGAAATGTTCCAGAACAACTGAGTGTATCAGCACAGGGATTAATTACTGTTAGGCAAATCCAGAAAATTTACCCATATGAGCAAACTCTCATAGGTGAAGTGGTAACATCATTTCTTGAATAAAGAACCTTTCACTAGGAGACTGTCTTTAGTTCCTTATAACTTTGCCAAAATTATCTGACATTTTCCTTTGCCAAGATCTGCCTAGGCTCAGATTTTTGAAAATGTCTAGAGAACTGAGATAGAGGCAAAATATATTATTAAAACAAAAATTAAGAAAAAATAAAAACAACCAAAAAACCAAAGAACACTCTTCTAACTGTTTACAAGAGGAAATGCAGTCCCTCTGTGTTTTGGAAAATGAACCTGGAATTAGTAAGAATGTATCTTTTGCTCTTTCTTTGGGAAAAAACCCCACAATTACTCCACTCATAAGCACTGAAAAATACCTCAGTTTGCCCTGGCTCAGTATCAACATTAGCATTTGGCAGCTAAAGTCTGTGATTTGTGTCTGAATTGAGCTTGCTTTCTCTCTCAGAAATCACTGGTGTGACCTGACTGCACATGAACCATCCCTAAATAGCCATATCCATGTATATCAGGGTGAGCAGCTCGTTTCTTTTAGTATGGTCCTCACAGAGGGTTCTTGGTCTCCATGGGGAGACGCTCTTCTGTGTTTTCAGTATTTGTCCACTTGATGTCCAAACAGAACTGAGAATTGCGCTCTGGCTTCGTGCAGTGAGGTGAGGAACAAGCATGTGGAGTAGGAGATGGGGGAGCTGGAGAGAAGAGACACCTTGGTCAGCAGCAGGAAGAGATGGCAGGAGCCACCTGACAGGTAGCCCATGGGTGGTGCTGACTGCAGCCGCAGCTAGGCAGGGAGGTGAAAACGGGAGATAAGAGCAAAGACAATGGATGGTGTTGGCAAGGTAAACAGGGTTTATGAATCTGGGAAGGCAGTAGCAGACAGGAACAGTCATTGAGGAAAATGTAGGTAGACAGGTCGATGAGTAGCTCAGAGTTGGAAAAGAACTATGAAGTAGAAGCTCAGAGTTAGAAAATACTGGTGATGGCTAATTGGAAGGCTGGAAGCTTGCTTCTGTAGAATCTCTCTGATACCGATGGTAAGAAAGCCAGAGCAGCTGCTTGTGCCAGATATGCTGTTGGCCTCTTCATTGGCTAGAAAGGAAATTTAGCAAAGAGAACTTTCTTATGCCTGAAGTTAGCCTGGCAACATGCGACTTAAATGAAGTTTAAGCTTTCATTTCAGTGAAGGCTTGCTCTCTGGGTGTTTCTTACTGTCTGTGCAACAGCCTGTGATGCACCGACTCTGACGTGCAGAACGCCTTGCGCTTGCCCCGGCAGCTGAGGCTGGTGGGGTATCTGTTCAGAGCCTGTTGGATGCTGCACAGAGCCAACTGCTGGAAAATGCAAGACCCTAGAGCTCTGAAATTTATTTTACACCTCTCTATTTTTGGTATCAGCCGATGCACATCAGCTTTCCTTTGTGAAATATGCCCAGCAATGGTACTGCACACTGCATAGTGATGTGTGAATAAATCTGTTAATATTTAGAAAGAATTAAGAAATTACAGCAGGAGAATCAAGAACCCTTGAGGAAGTTAATATTTTGGTATCAAGTCATGCTTTGAACAGCAGGCTGGAAAGGGTGAATGTTGTATTCACTGAATAGTGAGGGTAAAGTAAGCACAGAATAGCACCTGTTTAACAAGCAGGATCTGATCTGTGCACTCAGTGAGAAAAAATAGCAGATGTCATTTACAATGTTTATGTACAGAGAGGGGAAAAGAAAACAGAGCGGTTGTAACTCTGGCATTGCCTAATTTCTGGTTACCTGATTTTGTGGTGTTAGCAGTCTGCTGTATTAATTCAGCAGTGCAGCTGTCATCATTAATGTTCAGTCTAGGCCTACCTACTCGTCTTCCTTACTTCAGAAGGCTTTCTTAAAAAAACCTACCACAAAAATCCATGCTTGCTGGGAAGGGGTTAAATAACACAAGCCTTTTTTCTGTCTACTTTGCTAATCTGGACACCGTGTTAGATTCACAATTGCCTATGAGGTTATCTACCCTGTTAAGCTCAGAAGAATTTTCAATGACGCTCATTTGTAGTAATACCTGTTGGGGAAAAGAAAGAGCTTGTGCAATTACAACTTCTCTTATAGCCATTGCTTATCTGAGTCTGCCTCTGAGTCAGGAAGCCTTTTCTGGCTTGAGCAGTGCAGTGAAGAATGACTCCGCTGCCAACAGAATGGAAACTCAAAATGAGATTGAGTTTAAATCCACAGCTGGGACTTGAACACTTGGCACCAGGGATCATAAGGTCATTGCAGTAAGACAGGGAACATTCATGTGTAGTGTGTAAGAAACACATCTGCTTGCCAGTCCTCACTGCAGATTTTCACTGTGTTGTATATGTGTTCAGTACAATAGATGCCCATCTTTTCAACCTGAAAAAAAAAACCCGAGTCTGTATGCATTTTTCCTTTTTTATGGTCAGACAAAAATATTTACCTGCAGTAAATACTCAATTATTAGAATTGTCACTTCCAAACAGTGGAAAATAGATTTTCATATTCTTTTTGACAAATAAAAGATACAAAATGTCCTATGAAATATGATTACATTGCTCATGATATGCAAACTCACATCATTGAAGGCAAGTGTTCTTCCATGTTGTTTTTTTAACATTATTTGGGACCTGTGGGTACCTTTTAATGCCTTGCACATTCGTGATAACATGGCCACTGAAGTTATTAAAAATAATAGATTCAGAAAAAAAAAAAAAAAACACAAGGGCTGTTTTCAAAGGTAAAGCTATAGTAATAGATAGATACAGTCTTATAGATTTTCTTCTCTCTGCTTATTCCAGGTTAGGCATATAACCTTACATGACTCTTGAGAAACTCAAATCACCAAAAAAGAAACTGCTTCTTTTTAAAGAGCCAGGGTGACCTCTGAAACTAGAGGTGCATATTAATCTTACAGCCAATAATCCTGCCTGAAAAATACATAAAATGCATTTTAATAGAATCAGAGGTAGTCATTCCTTGCTGTGAAGGAATGGTGAAGGCTTCACTGAGACAGAAAGCAGAAACCAGTCTGGCTTCAAGGACTTAGGGTAAAACTTGGTACTCTGCAGGGAAACAGGCATGGCAGCAGATTTGGGAATCTGCAGAGGACTGAGTTTGCAGGAATGGAATTTATGGTAAGAATTTATTAATGACAAACGTTTAGTTCACGTTATTTATAAGCTCTTTGTAACATTTTTAATTGCTAATGCGCTAATCTAGACACTGAACATGGTCTGTCTGTCTTCTGAGAAATATGACAGATTTGTCAGAGATTTGATGTATGTTCTTTACACAGTATATAAACTATACTTTTAAATATCCAAGTCCTCAGAAGAGAGAGCTGTTGAACTAAACTTTGAGAAACAGAGCCCACATGGGATAATTGAAATGCCAGGCATAAAGCCATATTAAACTGGGCTTCATTGGCTAAGCCTCTCCCAGAGCTGCATGTGCTGTATAAAAACTAGCAAATCAAGTGATATTCTAACTTTCACTTTCAAATGCGTGAATGATTGCTTTTTTATGGTAAATGGGGAATAACTGGGAGCTAATAATGCAAATAATGCACACCAAGGATGGACTAAATGTATGAAGAAAACCTTAAGAACTACAAAAGGTAGAGCTGGACCCTCTATCGTTTAAATAGCCTGCAGCACTGGAAGCTATTAGAGAAAGAAATCCAGACTTGGGAATCTTACAGTTTGAGAAAAAGTTCAGTCTGAACTGGATAAAAAATAAACCCTTTTGCAATTTGCTGGATCAAAAATTAAAAAAAAAAAGAAAAAAGTTTCAAGAGTGCTGGCACATAATGGTTTGAATTTAAATAGGCTCCCTGCAGTTGCTCAGTGAAGCTGGCATTCTTGACAGACCAGCAACTTCAGTTTAGTGATCAGCTACTTTGGGTTTGAGATTCTGTGGCTCTGATAAGAATTGGGATTCTTGAGGCTGTCCCCACTGCAGAATGGGAGATAAATACAGGGAGAATTGGATCTCTCAGTGCTTTCAGTCTCCAGGCTCCTTCACAGAGCACTCCTGGCATGACTAACTGCCCTGATGGGAGACCTTAAAACTCTCTTTTGGATTCATCAGAGGTTCATCTATTGCAGCAATCATGGACCCAAATATTTTTTGGGGTCAATGAATACACAGAGGAAATCCTCAGGGAAGCTGAATAGAACTTGCACTAGTAAGAAAAATATCACTTTTCAGTGACTTGCTTGTCATTTTTTTCTGTTTTACAGTAGTGTCTTCTTAACTTCCCTTAACACCAAGACTATTCAAACTTTAATTTACATTGAAACATTTTTGACTGCCAAATCCAGAGTATATTCAGTGAAGCAAAATTTTTCTCGCCATGATATGTTGTCTCTTCTTCCTTTTATTTTTTTTTTTCCGCCTTTCTTCCCTTTTTTATTCTCTGGGCAGGACAGCTTTCCTGGCTGCAACTGTTCATGCTTCTCAAAATGGTGGTTAAAGGCTCACAACTCAGATGCTGATTTACTGCTGAAAGGTCATGTGCCTTCCCTTCAGTTAAGTGGTTTATCCATTCCTTACCACAAGATGTGATCATGTCTGTGTAACAGTTTCCCACTCTGCTTCTAGTTAGATATGTGTTGCGTCATTTGCTGATAATCAAGAACCCTCTAAATAAAAAAATAACTCAGTTTAACCTTCACTTTACAATATTTTCTTATAAAACATGTTTTGCTATTTTAAGGATTGTTCTGCCAAGTGAATAACACCCAACATCTTCATAAGTAAGTATTATGGCTAGAAATATGGACCTGTGTTTACTTGGCACTACATTTACCTTGGAAAAATGAAGATCAAGTTCTTAAAATATGATAGGACTATAACCATTAAGCTCCCGCCTCTTAACCTCTCATTCTGGCTTTCCATCTTTATGTATTAACCGCAGTGCTTCTTTCATTCTGATTTATTTTTATTGTACTTTCCCAGCAGGCTTGCAGTAATGCTGCTTTCTGTGGGTTCTGTGTGCAAAACACATGCTCTTGCAGTAATCCAAACTTTGTTTATTCCATTTCAGAGGCAAGTGGATTTGAAGAGAAGTACCATGATGGCTAATTCTCTTCATAGTTTCTCTTACAGCAGGTTGCAAATTATCTTTTACTGCCATTGTAGGCAGAAGTATACTATGACAAAGGAGTATTGATATATGAAGGAATCCATTAACTGTTTGTAGATGTGATTTTTCTCATGTGTGGTGTGCATGTTTCAATATTTATTCTGCCAAACAAACCCATAGCTCTTACACACTACAAAAGAGTTTCAGATGGTTTCATTTATACAGAATACTTTTGCCTGCTAAAACTATTGTGCAATTATGCTGCTGACATTTCAGTCATTGAAAGTGGCCTTTCTTTGCTCTAATTAGGCAACTGAGACTGTCAGCTTTTTCTACAGAGTGAAATTTTTATGAGATTATGGTGGCTTCTTCAAGAGGAGTTAGCTGTGAAACACACAACTGAGCAGAAAAACTTGACGCTGAGCAAACTGTTCAGGTTCTGTTTGAGGGTGTGAGGATTACTGCTAAAGACACACTGGTGCAGGATGGATAGTTGGTGTTGCTGCCAGTGGCTTCTCAGGCAGTAAAGGCAGGAGAGTTTCATTAAGTCTTCTTTAAAAATTAATTGTACACACCCTAGGCTTGTCCTGTGAGTACATCACTGCGTAGCTGGTCGAAGTGATCACTGAGCCCCTTTCCATCAAACCAGGCAGGTCCTAGTTGACTGGCATCTAGCAAATGTGACACCCATCCACAAGAAGAACCAGAAGGAGGATCTGGGGAACTACATTCCTGTCAGTCTGACCTCGGTGCCTGGAAGATCATGGAACAGATCATCCCGAGTGCCGTTATGCAGCACATGAAGGACAACGAGGCAATCAGTCAGCATGGGTTCATGAGAGGCAGGTCCTGCTCAATTAACCTGATCTCCTTCTATGACAAGGTGACCTGCTTAGTGAGTAAGGCAAAGTGCTGTCGATGTTGTTTAACTGGACTTTAGTAAGGTCTGTGATGCAGTTTCCCACAGCATTTTCCTGGAGAAACTGGCTGCCCGTGGCTTGGACAGGAGTACTCTTCACTGGGTAAAAACTGGCTGGATGGCCAGGTCCAGAGAGCTGTGGTGAATAAGTTAAATCCAGTTGTTGGTCAGTCACAAGTGGTGTTCCCCAGGGCTCAGTACTGGGGCCTGTTCTCTTTAATGTTTTTATCAATGGTCTGGATGAGGGGATTGAGTGCACCCTCAGTAAGTTTGCACGACACCAAGTTAGGCAGGAGTGTTGAACTGCTTGACCGTAGGAAGGCTTGACAGAGGGATCTGGACAGGCTGGATCAATGAGCCAAGGCCAATAGGATCAGGTTCAACAAGGGCAATTGCTGGGTCCTGCACTTGGGTCATAACAACCCCATGCAGCATTACAAGCTTGGGAAAGAGCAGCTGGAAAGATGCCTGCTGGAAAAGGTTCTGAGGGTATTGGTCAACAGCCAGCTGAATATCAGCCAGCAGTGTACCCAGGTGGCCATGAAGGCCAACAGCATCCTGGCCTGATCAGGAACAGTGTGGTGAGTAGGACTAGGGAGGTGATCATTCCCTTGTACTTGTCACTGGTAAGGTCCCACCTCAAGTACTGTGTCCAGTTTTGGGCCTCTCACTACAAAAAAGACACTGAGGTGCTGGAGCGTGTCCAGAGAAGGGCAACAAAGCTGGTTGGAGGGGTTTGGAGAAGAAGTCTTATGAGGAGCAGCTGAGGAAGCTGGGATTGTTTAGCCTGGAGAAAAGGAGACTGAGGGGAGACCTTATTGCTCTCTAGAAGTACCTAAAAGGAGGTTGTAGAGAGACGGGGGTTGGTCTCTTCTCTCAAGTAACAGGCGATAGTACAAGAGTTAATGGCCTCAAGTTGCACCAAGGGAGTTTTAGATTGGATATTATGAAAATTTTTTACACTGAAAGGGTTATTAAGCATTGGAACAGGTTGATCAGGGAAGTGGTTGAGTCACCATCCCTGGAGGTATTTAAAAGACAGGAAGACATAGCGCCTAGCGATATGGTTTAGTGATGTTTTTTGTCAGTGTTAGGTTGACGGTTGGACTAGATGATCTGAAAAGTTCCTGCCAGCCTCTGCAATTCTATGATTTTATCAGTCAGGGCTACCTTTGGTGGCACTATAGAGACTTTCATGACCACTGGCAGGATACACTCTGTAGACTGTATTTAGTCATTGAGTGTAGTAGGCTTCTTTTTGGTGCTATTCTAAGGTTTGAAGGAAAAGGCTCTTCACAGCCCCTTCCTTCTCTGCAGCACAGCATCTGTACAACACAGGGTGGATTTGCTAGCTCCTGTCAGGCTCCTGGGCACTGTGAAGATGCTGGACTGTATGAAGAAGGAGGGAAAGTGTTACACTGCTGAATTCCCCCAAATCTATCTACTATTTGCTTCACTTTGAGTTAAGTTTTTACAACTATTGAAAAACAAAGCCTGGTAAAGTTTTCAATTAAAATAGACAGCAGGGTGGTATACTAGCAGGAGTTGTTATTTTCTTACTGACAAAAAAAAAAGCAAAAGTGATATATATGAAAATCAGAGCTCAGAGTGTATAGTGTATGTAGTACTGCAAGACCTACCATAAAATATACATCTCTTCTTGCCATAGAGACTGGATTTTTAGGAGCAGATTATTTGATATTTAAAACAAGACAACTTGCCAAAGTCATTACTTTACTATCTTCCAGTAGATACACTCCCTGTTGAAATCAATAAAATACCCATCCTCAGCTTTCATTAAGTGTGAGCCAAATGTCACTGTCTCCTAGAACTGTGCTCTAAGATTACAATATGTAGCTGCCTTCTGCTTATACATGAGCAAGATTGTGATAAGTTCACTTTAAACCAGATTTTCTTCCTCTTCCTTGCTTCCTCACCCTCCTTTCTTTCTTTCCCACTGATCGTAAGGGTTTAATTTTCACTAGCTTGCCAAAAGCATAATTATACTTGCTGCATATAAATACCCAGTGGAGATCAGAAGAGAAGACAGAGAAAGTAATTTTTAGAATTCTAAAAAAAATTGCAAATGTAAACTGAAAGTGCCAACAGGATTGGAAATGTGTGGGCCGGATCACTAATTTCCACTAGGGCAGGCTTCATTCAAGGGGAAAATATTGTTAAATTAGACACACTTAGGTAATGAATTACTTGCATATCTCTAATGAACACTTCAGATTACCTGCTATTAGAATTCAAGTACATCCAACCTAAATTTGGATGGGATACTGCCTATAAAATTCTCAGTTTCAGGAAAGAAAAAAATACTGTTATAGAATTACACTTATGTTTTAGTATATGGTCATTTCATTTGACATAAGATGTTGTGTGTCTTAATCTAAAATGTCAGTTCATGTAGGATTTAACTACATATATACACAGGAAGTACAGGCTGGATTACGTGGAGAGTCCTTGTTCTTTGTGTTAAATCGTGATTCACTGAATTCCAGTGAGGCAACGTCAGCAGATAGAAATAGCAACATTCCCAGTAACTTTTAGCAAGTTCTGCTTGCTTATCTGTGTTTGGAATAGAACAGAGTCACTCTGTGTATTAGTACGTACTAATTTTAAAGTTGTCAAGGCATTCACTTGTCACTCTGTGTAACCTTTGGTGGAAGGCCTGGACTGTAGGTTGGACAATGAAGTCACAGAAACACGTTTACATTATTTAGAGTTATGATCATATTTTGACACAGGCTGTATTCCTGTCTGCATGGCTTAAAGAAAAAGAAAATGCCTTCAGATTATCAAAGTGAAATTCACATGGTCTGATCAGAAATCTTCTGTAGTCAACGAAAAGACTCCTGTTAATGGAAACAGTCTTTATATTAGACTGAAAACCTTCTCCTTCAAAGCTCTTCCTAGCTCTGCAATCACTTATTTTTATAGATTGCTTTTTCTCTAATTCTCTTTACCACAGAGTGTCTCTTACTGATCTCTTGTTCTCCATTTTGTCCTAATACCTTTCTCCTTCTGGGCTTTTAATCTGGATCTCACTATTAACTTTTGTAGACTTCTATTCATGAGTTAAATCACTGTCTTTTGTCTTCATTCAAATAACTCTTCAAAACCCATCCTTTTTATGGAGCCTTTAGGGACAACCCATTCACTTAAAGAAATCTGAAATGCAAATAATGTACTTGGCAAATATACAATATAGTTAATCATTTTCACTGGAAAACTGTGGTTTTCCAGCATACTTGGGAATATTCTTACTTCCCTTGTGTTTTTTCCATATGCCACTTTTTTTTTTGTTTCGATTCCCCACTATTTTGTTGTTCATTGTCATTAAAGAATTTCTCCATTTGTTTTATTATCACTAAGATTTTAAATTTTTGCATGAGGTTCCTGACTTTATTTCCCTATAATGTTTGTGATTCACACATGGGGTTAATATATCTGTGTATACAGAAACCCATTAGATCTTATGCTTAAAAATTCTCAGCTGCTGATGTACTGTCACACTTCCCTTTTATCAAGCAATCACATTGTAAAAACACATATACAAGTTTACCTGAAAGTCTAACCAAGGTTAGAAGTAAAATACATGTTAGCATTGCAAACACTAATAAATTGTCCTGTAATCTTTTCTGATATTTAAGCATTCATTTTATGTTGCTCCTTGCAAGTATAATGAACCTTTTCCATTACCTTCCATGGATATTGCCCAGGGGTTCATTAGAAGATGGTGTTCATTTTAAACCTCTCTGAATATACAAAAGATGAAAAAACTACTAGAAAGTAAAATATTTCTCTCACCTTTCAGTATGCTTTAAAATGTCTGTCAACCTTTCCCTGTCTGTGTCAGGTCATGAGTGACATTTGAGCAGCAATTTTCGTTAACATGTGGCACATCTAGGCTGTCTCTGGCTTTCTCTTTAAAAATAAGAACCTCTTCCCCACCCCCAGCCCCCCAAACTCAAAACAATTCCATAATTATTCAATTTCCAAAGCCCTTTGTATTGCCATTAGAAAGAAATATACAAGTCATTCTTTTGTTATATTGAATCAATAGTGTATCTTATTTGCAAGATTTTTGTGCACATATATAGATTATTTTGGTAAAATGAAGGACTACTAGCATCCTTTTAATGGTGAAATGTTTTAAGTAACATTTTTCTATTATCACCAGAATAGTACCATCAAACAAAGTCGTGCAGTTTTTAACAAACCCATTACATGCTAGATGTTGGTTTATACCTTGTGATACCATCACAAGAAGGGAAAAACTCTACTAATTTGCACTAAGATCCGTAATGCTTAAATGTTGAATAACTTCTCTATACTGATATTTTTCAACCAAAGTTAAAAATAATAAATACAGAAAAAAATATAAATCTACAAATATTTGAAATGACAGGCTCAGATTTTCCTCAGCTGAGCTCACGCTCAGAGTTAAATACAAAGGGGTTATTATGAATCTGCTTACTAATAATTGTGATTATCACAAACAAAAAGAATAATTGTTATATTTACTTTGCACATGGGTCCTCACAAAACAGCATGTTATCTCAGGACCCATGTGCATAGCAAATATAACGGGGTAGTTACTCTAATAAGACTTACTGAACATCTACTCCAGCAACTTTCTTTTTTATTGAATGTGTGAAACCAAACACTTATCTATGAAGAAAATATAATGAGAAGAAAAAGTAGGGCTGTTTGGCATAAGATAATATTAAATGCAAGACACTCACATGATGTTCTCTTCAAGATCAGAAACTTGTTGGTTATGACTGGGTACGTTTCAACAGGAGGTCTGTTTTTTTATTTTTGTCTTGAGATGTTTCTCTTTACAGTTGACATCAAGCTTTAACATCAAACCTTCACATGTATAAACAAGATCAAAAGTTTTGAAAAACTTTAAATTCCTCAGTCAGCGTCTCTTTTTATGAGCTCAGTCATAATGTTACTTTACACAGTATGGTATGTCTGTTTTCCCCGATTCCTTCTAGCTATTTTTTGTTACTGGGTGAAAGAATTAATGGTGTTACAACCTGAGAAATGGAACAACCTCAGAAAATGGGATAAAAGAATGGTCTGGACTGAAAGGTCTGGATGTAAAGGTATAGTTTTCATGGGCTGATAAGGAACAGGCAAAATGATTTTGGGTTGTCATATTCTGATCCTTTTCAGTTCTCAACCTGTTGTATTTTTTAGGTTAAAGGAAAGTGGATCTTCATGTGCAAACCTGCATCTTGAATAATCTATACAAAATCAAAGGTAGATGCAGGGGAATCAGCAGCAGGAGTGCTCCTGGGAGGCAAAGGAAGTGGGCTGTAAGGGATTGACAGGAAAGATACTGAGAAAGGGAAGTTTTTGTGTTAAATTCTCCTTGCATGATCACACAGGTACTTTGCAGAATCCCTCATTTCATTTTGGTTACTTTTTTTTATAGATAACCACAAGATCAGAAAACGAAAAAGATCAGTAAACTCTTACATGTTATATGATGTTTTCTGAATACCGTGTAGTCTCTTTTGTCATTGAAGGGCTAGATATTTTGCGGGTGTGAGCCACTATATTTCCATCAACCTTATGGAGTAACTGGTAGCATTGGCAACACTGGGATTCCAGGGATTTACATTGATTAAAACTGGATTTCAGACTGAATTCCCTTGCTTTGCTCTATTTTATTTTGCCTTAATCTGTACAGAGACTGTTTTAAATACCGTTGCATATTTCTTCCCCATGTCTGTCACATTTGTCTGACCTTAAAAAAGTTAAAGTTAACGACCAAGAAGGGTTTTCTTAGTGCATAACGCATTCTGATATGCATTTAGGTGTTGTCTGTTTCCATTTTACTAACTTGCTGTATAGTTCATCTAACTTCTCTGAGTTGAGCTGAAAGCCTTGTATCAGGAGCTGTAGCTATCAGTGGAAGTAAATGAGTTGCCACTAGTTACAACACTTTTTTTTTGCCCCTTAAGCAGCAATAGTCAGGAAGACTGGGACAGGATAAAAAAAATCAAAATAATTGGATGTAAAGAATCTGAAGGTACAGCAGAGACGTCATATTTTTTTTACAGGTAACTGCAGAATTTGAATAATTTAACCTTTAAAATGTTGTTTATTCTGTTGTGATCAAGAGGAAAAAATGTCAGTCCTTTCTTTTGCTGATGCCACTTACAGGGTATGATTACAGATGCATGGTGTAGGTGCTTGTGTACAAGAAGCCTTCATCTCACTGAGGAGCCTTGCTGTGTGAAACAAATCAACCTGAACAATTAAAAAAGAAAAAAAAAAAGAAAAGAAAATCACACCTGGATTTACCAAGCATCACTCTGGGCATTTACAAAGTGAAGAGTTTGGGTTGTAAAACTAGATAGGAAAAATCTGGCATAAATGAAGAAGAGAGTTTGGGTTTATTGCCAAAATCACAACCATTACTTTGCTTTGTTAAATAGGTATTTGTGGTGACCCCATCTCTTGTACTCTGGAGTTGGCACTACACAGTACAGTGGCTGGCTCCCTGTAGTCTGGGGCTGGCAGCTGTGGGTGTCCCCATGGGGGTGGCAGGGCAGGGCCCCACCGCCTCAGCTAGGATCAGGGCAGCTGGGAGGGAGTAGGGGCAGTCCTAAGTGTCAGGCACCTCCCTGGGGATGGGCTGAGGCCAGACTGGACCAGTGAGAGGAGAGCTGGGCTCGAGCATGGCTGTTGATGCAAATAGAGATGATGAGTGGTAGCACCTGCTTTTCACATGTTGTAAGCCCCTGGTGTATCCTTTCTTGAGTGCACAGTGGTTCATGCCATTGAAATTGCAGTCATAGGTGACTAAATCAAAAGACATTGGGATGACTGGCTCCAGGTGCTGTAAACTGGTAGTGGAGTACTATGTCCAGCTCTGGAGCCCTCAGCACAGGAAAAAAATGGACCTCTTCATCAGAGTCCAGAGGAGGGCCACAAAAATGATCAGAGGGCTGGAGCACTTCTCCTATGAAGAAGGGCTGAGAGAGTTGGGGTTATTCAACCTGGAGAAGAACAGGCTCCGGGGAGACCTTATTGTGCCCTTTCAGTACTTAAAAGGGGCTTATAAGAAAGCTGAGGACAAATTTTTTAGCAGGCCCTGTTGCAAAAGGACAAGGGATAATGTTTTTTTACTAAAAGGAGGTAGATTTAGACTAGATATTAGGAGGACATTTTTTTACAATGAGGGTAGTGAAACACTGGCACAGTTTGCCCAGAGAGGTGGTAGAAGCCCCATCCCTGGAAACATTCAAGCTTATGTTGGAGGTGGGGCTGAGCAACCTGACCTAGTTAAAGATGTCCTTGATTATTGCAGGGGAAGTTGGACTTGATGACATTTAGAAGTCCCTTTAAACCCAAACTATTATATTATTCTCTGGTCTGTTTTACATTTTACAGCCTCCTGAAGTTGGAATGGCACTATTGTCTTGTCCTTGCTTGAGGAGATGCAGTTCAGACTATCATTGTCTGTCACACTGTGTATTAGCAGTGCTATGTGCTGCCTGGTACTAGCCATTGTGGAGCTGGGAAGATCTTTTCTACAAAGACCCTTATTCATAGAGTCATATCCATATGTGCTTTACCAGCACTCTTTCACCACTGGTGGGAAGATGATGGTGTGCTGGCTGTCTTTAATATTACTATTCTGGGAAAGCCAACAGAAATATGTTTGTGGAAAAGTGGATGAAGGAACTGATCTCTTACCCAGAACTTTTTAGTTGAACTTTATGTGCTTTAAAATACAAATGATATGCTCCGAAAAATGGCCTCACAGTGTCTTATCCTTCTGCATTCCAGAAACGAAATGTATTTTCTGGAACGTACTGCTTCACTGGGTCTAGAATATATTTTGTTATACGCTATGCCACCGCAGATAGTCCACTGAAAATACTTTGCTTGCCTTATGAAGCATGGCCTGTAGCATGCCTTAAGGCATGGCACTTGTGGGGCTCAAGTGATAGCTGAGTTACTGTATATGCTCTGTATAGTTGCTTATACTCACTTCAACATAAAACAGCACATTTACACATTAGACAAGCACAAAATGGTCCATGTGGAACTACTTTCACTTGAGGCAAAGTGTCCTTGTAGAGGTTTGAAGTGTGAAGTGAATTTTATCATTTTAAATTGTACAAATAAGCAGAAAAGAAAGTTAATTTGTATTTTTTTTCCTGTGTCAGAGCAGTTGAGGAGGAGGTTTTTCCCCTTTTCTCTGCTTTTTTTTTCAAATTTTTTGGGAATGGTAGGAGGGATAAGACAAATTATCTTTTTCTTAAGCATATAAGCAAATTTCTAAAGGAATATAAAATATAATAAAGAATGTGGGAGAATGAATCTCACAAATCTGAATTGACATGTGTGATGAGTAAATTTATTTTGTGTTTTATTATGTGGAGCTTTTTGTTTAGATGGGTGGAAAGTGAAAAGGAAATAATTGTGTTGGGTTCATGGTTTATTGGGAAAGCCATAACCAATGGACATACCAGTTGCATATTTGAAAATATTTCAAGATGGATCTTACAGGTTGTATCACTTGCATCCTACTTGAAACACTAGCATATGTGGAGGGGTAGTGCAGCAGTGAAATTTATCCTTTTACCTTACAGGGTTTTGGGCAGGATTGCTGTTTCTGAGAGTTTTTGAAAACTTATTCCCTTCTTATGATGTTGTTCTTTTCATTCGATGTTGTATTTTTCCCTGAGGAGCTTTCCATAAGGTGCTTATGAAAACATAATAAACAATTTTAATTACTTAGATTTAGTGATTCAGGTAGAAGTATCACCAGTGTGCAGTGGCAGATCTTAGAAGACTCTGAGTCATGAGCAGCAGCAGTAATTCAGAGACCAAAATGTGGTCCTTTGAGTTTGCAACGCACTAGGACTTGCAGAGGACTAAAACTGAAGTCTCTCTGTGGAAGGCACTGGAACTACATCTGAGAACAAATCCACTATGTCCCAGTCACCACACTACAATAGTATGCTGCAAGTAAAATGCCTGTTGAAACAGCTGAGGATTCCTTTTTTTTTTTTTTTTTTTTTTTTTTGGC
>JAOTQQ010000001.1:166935489-166983586 GCA_026546715.1 Gallinago undulata
TTCTTCCTTTTTTTTTTTTTTTTTTTTTTTTTTGCCGTGAATATGAAAGCTTTGGCAGTTGCCTTTTCAAACCTAGAATGTCTGAGTTTCATGGAGAGCTCAGGAACGCTTAACAAGGGGTGGTCCCCACAGCTGCCTGGGCCTGAATAGACAGGGCAATCTGGAAATCAGTCTCTCTAGCATGTAGTTCACTATGTGTTAAGCCCCCATTTTAATTTACAGTCCATAATATAGTTTCTTTGCCAGGGATTCATAAATCTCCATTTCATCCATACGACTGCTGCATGATAATGGAGCTTTCTCTGGTGCTGCCTCTGTCTCCCCTGTAGCCTGCCTTTTGGGACACATAGAATTCAGGGGTAGGAGCATCACCTGATGCCTGTCCTTGCAGACGCCTAGCATTATTGCAAATGTGCTGGTACCTCACATTGCTATGCAGGTCCATGGTCATTAAAATTTTATCATATAAACTCTGCTGTCTGCACTGAAGAGGAATTGAGAGCCTTAGCAGAGGATGATCATGTGTTTTATCAGAATTTTCTGAAAGAGAAAAAACAGCAGGTTCAGAGTAGGAAGGAACCAGAATAACATTCCCTTTATTTTAAATATAATATAATGTCAAAATCCTTGTAATTGACATTTATCTACTGTAGTTCATTTTAACTTTTTCCCCAGAGTGGCTCAGTGTCCCATGGTTGCACAACAGTTCAAACCAGTTGCACATGATATGATTTTCATGTTTCTCCTGCAAGGCAGATATTCATCAAAGCATGCCACACAGAGCTAAAGCAAAAGGCAGCAAGCTATAGATTATAACATTGATTTATCAGAGGTCAGACTGTCAGATTAGTAGGTTTGGAGGCTAGGCCCTTTGTGCCTTCTAGCACTGATGCAGATAGAAACTAGCAGGCAGAAAATTAAGCACAGTATTCTGCAGGTAAGACAATCAAGAAGTTTCAATTAAAATAAAAAATAATTAAAAAAACACGCTAAGCCATTTATCGGCCAAATTTTTTTGTTTTTAGCAAAGGATCAAATGCAAAGAGTTTGTCTGACGTGTGGTTTTACCAAGATTCTTTTTTATTCTTAATATTTTGCTTGTGTATGTATGGTTTCCTTCTCAGTTACAAATAAAAAGAAATTAGAGAAAGAATATTACAAAATTAATTGCTTTTTAAAAATATAAGACATATTGAGGAAATGATTATTCTAGATTAACTAGAAAATGCAAGAAAAATGTGAATTTGAGCTAAGTTTTCTGAAGTGATAACCCCTTCTTTTTTTTCCTACTATCTGAATAAATATTTTGAGATTACTGTTATACAGAAATTAAACCTAGCTCCCCCTGAAGACAAAGAGAGTATCTCTTAGTTTCTCAGTTCCTCCTGTATTAGGATCTAGATCCCACAGAAAGAGTACTCAAAATATAATACTTTGAATCCACAGCCTGTTGGCAAACTTCAGATTCACTGATTTTCCCCTAAGGAAAGGTAAGATCTGTAAGAAAAGTTTCTGGCCCATAATCTGTACTTAAATAAATAAAACATACTTGTTGCTTAAAAGGATAAAGACAAAACCAGGTCTAGTGCGGGTATAAAGTATTTCCATTTTCATATTACATGCATACACAAACTATTTCACTGTTAGGTAGACTTCAATAATTAATGAATTCAGGAAAGGCAAACCCCAATTTTCCTAGAAGACAAGTGGTATCTAACTGTTCTTGTTTTAAAAGTTAAAAAAAGGGACTTTTTTCTATAAAGCATTAGGACTAGTGCCAAGAACTTCAAAGGTACTGAAAAGACACACAAGTGTTGTCATTATTTAATGAAATTAAGGAGCAAAAGAATTGTATTTTCTTATTGAGAAGGAAAGTTTGTCCCTAGAATTAACAACAGTGGGATTGCTTGAGTGTTTCTTTTGGATTTCTTTTCATTCTTTCATGTAACTGGCTTTACGTCAGATGGCTAACTAACAAGTTCTTACCTTACCTTTGTAAGTGTACTTATTATCACAGTGATTTAATTTCACGTGTGAGTTAAAAGTGCTTGTTTTTTTCAGTTCTTGACTTACCTTCTCTTCTTTCATAGGTGAGCAAACCTTTGTTTATTGCTGTGTCAGGCTAGCTTTGTCTAACTAGAAGTACTTTGTTATGTTGGCTTGCCCTAGTTTTTTAATAGCTTAAACAATGATTTATGTCAGGTAGGGACTGGCACTACAGTGAGAAAATGTTGGGAAACTGAAGACAAGCAAAGGTATGTTGATGGTCAACATCTACCTGTCCTCTCAGAACAACTTTATATTCAGAGCTATGGGATTTTTTTTCCTTTTTTAATTTTTTGTGAGTGTTTCTGCATTTGAGAGTTTTACTCACAATTCTGCAATTCTCTTAATCCTCTCAAAAGAGGATGCAAATAGCAACAGGGCTGTGAAGTGGCCATCTGCAAAAAGAGGATCTGCTTCTTCCAGTGTGAAAATTTCCGTAGCTTCATCTTTGTCCACCCTTGCCTTCTCAAGTACAGGGCCTCTGAGCAAGGAGGGTGGCAGGTAGACCATGGGGGTTGAAAAAGCTTGGAGGAACCAACAGCCTTCCATAAGGGTCTGCTCTGGCATCATTCTTACAGACCATTGAGCTTATTCCTGTGCATCCAAATTCTTTAGAAATAAATGAACAACGGATATTACATGAGAGATTTCTGCTTACATTTTGGGCTTTTACTGTACTTTGCATGATCTAGCTTTTTATAGAGATAGTAATCATCTAGATGAGTATTATGAGTCACCTACTGAAAAATAACAGGTTGCTCTTATCTGTTAAAAAAAATCTGCTATCCTTTCTGAATATGAAGAAAATAGAAGAAATTCTACCATATGCCTACTTTCTATAAAAATTAGCTAGAAAACGATCTTCTGATCTCTGATTAGTATTTGTTGACGGGGTTGTGATCAAGTGTTTTAGATCTAAAATTTGAAAATATTTTGGCACTGTCAAGGTTACTCTCCAATTATTTAGAACATTATTTTTCTTGCTTGTGCTTCTAGGAATGGTTCATATACTTGTAGCTGAAGTTTCATTCCTTAGCAATAGAGATATGCCCTATTTTTTGAGTGTATATAAGCTTTTGAAATGGGCAACTTGATGAAATCGATTTGGACTTGTTTTCATGGATCTAGGAAAAGAAAGCTCTGTGATCTCAGTATTCTTGTTTTGCTTAGTATCAGGTTGTAGCTCAAAGCCTTCTTAAAGCTCTTCAAAGAAAGTACTAGAAGAATTCTCATTATGAGTATTAGGTAAATAGCTTGGTTCTAATTTGTTTCATTTTCAAAACCGGTAAAAACTATTTCACTGAAATATTCAGTAAAATCAAGTCAACACAAAATATCAATTAATAAAAACCCCAAGCCAGTCTGATTCAGATGACAGGCATAGTTTTGGTTTATTACTTTAAAAGTTGCTAACTAAATGAGAACATAGCTTTCCCTATATTCTAGGAAACTTGGCAACCTTCACTGGGGGCATTTCCACCAGCTATAATCATCATATTTCTTGCATTCCCTTAGCTGTGGAAAACATGATGAGTAAGAGTAGTCTCATAATGTATATTGATCACCCAAGTATTAATCTACTCAAACAATATTTACCACTCGCTTAGCACTTTTCATTTCTTTAAACATGAAAGCACTCTTAAAAGGCTGAGTGGGGTCTGTATTTTTCCATTTTACTTATGGAGAAAACAAAGTAGAGCACGTCTAAGTGACTTTCCCAAGTCACGACCTCAGAAGGGCAAGTGAAGTGACTCGGGTCCTCATGCTCCCAGGGCTTTAAGGGAAGACAAACTTGGCCAATGTCTCCAACCGTGGTTGTGCCTGCGATTTTTGTAAAAGCACATTTTTGTGTAAATGCCTCTCTCGATATTTATTCTCTGAAAATAACAGCTTCTTCCATGCTTGTTCTGTCTCACAGCTTTTTCATCTCTACCCATCTTTGTGCCATTTCTAGCCTTGAAAAATGCATGCACACAAATCAGCCACTGAAGATTTCTAGGGCTGAATATGAGGTTTTCTTGTCCACCCTCCTGATGGTTGCTTACAGTCAATCTTAGGAAAAGGTGCTTGTAGGGAAGTTTAGTTGAGCACTTCAGTTCTACCAGACGTAGTACTTCATTTTTATCTCTTTCCGCCAGTACTCCAGCAGGAGTTTTCCAGGGCGCTGGGATGATGTTTTGCGAGAGATAAGATAATATAGTGCATACACACTGATTCCTAAAAAGTGTTCTTTCTAGCATACCACGTTGATAGCACAGCAAGTAAACAACAATAACTACCTCTCTGGCATACACATCCACAGCTATCACTAAGGGACACTGCCATCCAAAACCTTTTCTTCCATGCAGTGCTGCACAGCTGGGTATGGGCACTGTGATTTATGGTCTACTGACTTCAGTTCCAGCTAGCCTCGTTTGAACTAAATTGTGCTTTTAAAACGACCAGTCTGTGCTTTGTTCTTTGTTTGGGAAAAAAAAAAAAATCCACCGAGTTTTCCACCAGATTTGTAAAGTTTCAAATCCTTTTGTTTCAGTGACAAATACTTCTTCCATAGAGCCCTTTTACATGTCAGGATGGAACCATCCCCATGCTGATTTAAAGGCAAAAGACAGAAACGGGCCACTCCGGGCTTCCTGTAAACAGTTTAGATGAGAACAATGTGCTAACAGTTCCATGCAGTTTTCAGAGGGGGCTGAATTTGCTGGGTTGCTGAGTCACTGACAAGCTGTAGCGTGAACGAGACAATAATTTCTTAATACCACAAAGTTAAAATGGAAATTCAGTTCCATTTCGGTGAGGGATTCCTCCGCTGCTGTAGAGCAAGCAGCAGGCGACGGAACTGTGCGTCTAGTTACAGATATCAAACTTCTCCCCTTCTTTTCTTTTTCTTTCTTCCTTTGAATATTTCCTAACTATCTTTTCTAAATTCATTTTACTGTTGGCTGACTGTCACTGGTTACCATAGCAACAACCTCTGGTAGCAGCAAGTCTGGGATGCCCGATGTGAGCATCTTCACATTTGAGCCTTGCCAAGGCTAGCTATTAATCCAGGGTTATATATTGGCTCAACACTGTAAGATTGCTCTATTTTTTCCTCCTTTAGCTGGTTGCCAGTCTGCTTTTCCTACGTTGGTTACTTCTCTTTCCTCACGTATCTATTGGGCAACCTGTTGTTAATTTTCATTCGTTGATCTTTTCCTGATGGTTATTTTGGAGGACTAGTTAGCTTAAATCTCTTTTAACAAAATAACATGTAACAGGATTTAATTGAAGAACCTCTTTTTCAGTATGGTCTTAGGGAAAAAGAAAGATGTCATGTAATCTTGTTCTTTAGAAAAATATTCACAGTTTATTCGAACAAATTTCACTTGGAAGCTGTTTAAATGCTTTTTATAGCATATCGAAGGTTAGTTTTTTACTAGGGTGAGGGAGAGAGAAATACATTTAATGGTAGCGTGTTTGGAGACAGGCAACTAATATGGAACAGATGTGAACGATGCAGCACTTAATGGCAGCAGTGGAAGGGTATAGCAGTCTTTAAAATTTTTTAAACTCCCATACCCTCACCATAAAACAACCCTTAATAGCAGCTGAAACCTTGCTGTAAAGCAGAAGTAGCAAAGTGGTTAAGAGTAGTTGGTTGGGAAATGAGAGCTGAAAGAGAAAACTGCAGTGCAGTGATTGGTTTGATTTGCTGAATAAATTGCTATGTTCAGATTCAATTTGTATCAATAGGCAAAGCACTGTACACCTGCAGAGCCTGTCACACTTGGTATCCAAAACTCTGACACAGCTAGTCTTAAACAATCTTTTTACTGTTGTCAATAATTAAAGCCAAAAAAACCCAAACCACCCCACCTAAAAACAACCGCTAAACTTATACTATTTGTATTTTTATTCCATATACATGAAAAAAGAAAGTAATGTTTCTTTGGGATATTTTCTTAAAGAAACACAATACTTTTTATGAATTATAGAATATTGTAGTATTCTCAATGGATTATTTTAAAAGTAGCCAAGGGGTACTGTTCATTCAGTAGAATTTCTCTTTATTAAACACGACTGAAAGCTAGAAGCATAATGTGCTGTCTCCTTAATACAGTGGAAATTGCACTTTGATAATTTGCAGCTATGATGTAAAATGGGTAAATGTGAAGGTTTTTACATTTGCATCCAGGGAACTGGTGTTTATCCCTGTCTTCAATCCCTGTAGCTTTTCAGGATCGAGAATAGCTTGTTTCTAGGGAATGCTTTTCATGGGTTTTTTTGTTTCTTTTTTTTTTTTTTGTCTCAAACCTCTTTGGATATGTTTTGTAATAAGTGATTCATTCAAAGTCTGAAGTCTCAATTTTTTTTTTATTTGTGTGTTGGGTTTTGTTTTTTGAGTTTGGAAAAATCCCTGCAGGTTTGTTTGGAAGTTTGAGTTCAAACTGCCGTGATGGGAGTTTTCAGAAGAAACAGGACTGAACTCTTATAAATGATTGATGTAGAATAATATTTCTAGAGAAAGAGGAAGGATGAATCTTGAGAGGAGATATAATGGCTCCAAGGTGTAGAAACTTATTTGGACCAATCCTAGTAGATTTTAGGGGAATTCCTCAGGTATTTAGAAAGTTTCAGAGAGCTCTATCAGCTTAATATTTTCTATTAGGGAATTCCATTTATTTCTAGGAGAATAGAAAGAGTGTAAATTAATTTTTTGTTAAGAGAGTAAGTAGGGTGAGTTGATGCTGCATATTGTTTCTCCAGTCTCTTTGAGCTGCTACAGTCATACCTGATTTTAGTTAGATCAGAATCCTAAAGATTCTGTTTCTTATGGTAAACATGTATATTTTTGTGCAGCCCATCACTAAGTACAAACTTTGAAATGTTGGTTATTAATTGCAGTTGACATTTGTGAGCTTGGGGTCAGGCTACTTTTTGAAAAAATGCCTACATGGCAAATTTCAAAAAGCATTTTTGGCTGTTTCAGCCCAAAAGACCTATGGACAGTTCTATAAACTCGTTTTCAGCCTTTCTTAATATTGGTTTAACACACTAATGTTTAATCAAAGTGTTTGATATTTAAATATTAAACATTGCCATTTTTCTCTGAACACTTAGAACAGAGTGAACATGAGCATCTTGTTTAATCATTGTTAATGGTCCAGGCAAATTCCAAGACCAAACTTTCAGCAGTTATTACACGTCTAGAGGAAATGTGATTCTATTTATTCTTGGTGACAGGTATTTTCACTATGTGAACGTAAAATATTTTGAGCTCCTGTAGCCTTCTTCAATAGATAATTCCTTTACACTGTTGGGAAGTTTGGTGTCAGGATGAAAAGGATGCTCAATTTTTGATGACTGATAGAAAGAAGGTCTTCTTCCTAATATACTTAGGAATGACAGTCTGCAGTCACAAGTATATTACAAATTTGGAATATATATCCCTGAGTATTCTGGGCTAAATTTTTAAAGAGGTAGTTTTGCTCTGCATCTAATGCGAGATCTTTACATTGTAGGTTAATAGTCTCAAAAATACTGAAAATGTTATGGAAAATTAGTTTTAGAAATGTGTGTTTCCATTCAAAACAATATATTTTAAAGGACATATGTAACTACTTGGATTTCATGGATCTTCTGCATTTGTGGAGGAAAAAAATAAGAAAAAAAAACAGCCAACAAAAAAAAAACAAAAAGAAAAAGCAGGGAAAAAAAAGCCAAATGGCAGTCAGAAAAAAAAAAAAAAAAGGCAGGGAGAGAGGAGGGCTAGCAGAAAGACCTTTGACACCGGGTCTGACCAGTCTGTTAAACTGGGTTAAATTAAGTCCTTTAACCTCAATTTGTAACTTTTTTCACAGACCTATCTAATTGGTGTGTAGACTGGCTCACCTTACTTCCTTCAGGCTACACAGAAGGAACAATTAAACAGTCCTTTATGCAGTCGCTGCTGGAAACAGTAGAAGCTGTGCCATAAAGTGTTTGGCTGTGTGGTAGAACTTGTACCTACTCACCTGAAGAAATAAAAGGTATTTCTGAAATAGAAGTTCAGAGGCCAGTGGATTTATTGGCTGCAGCTGTGAAGGTGAATGGCTAAAAGCAGGAGCAGTAGTCATGGCCATTTGGCTGTGAAAAATGCCAAAAAAACAACCCCAAACCAAACCTCTTTCTGTGTTATAGCGATTTTAATTCTTTTTTTTGCTGATAATGTTTATTTCTGAGCACGAAAGCTGTATTTTGTTTCCAGTTTTTAGACAAAGTCAGGCATCCTGACATTTACTGTAAGTAAACAGGATTGTGTGAAGGAAATTTTTGATGACTCCTGTGTTTCTCCTAACAGAAACAGCAAGCAGGCTCACCAGTAATGGCAAAACATTCAAGATAAAATATGCCCGACAGCATTAATTGTTGCAGTATATTAAAAACTAGATGAATTGTTGTACTTGTGTCATGCTTCAAAAGCATGATCTTTTCTTACATCATTTTTAATGCATCATTTTGTTAGAAATACCGTAGATATGCAGCAGTTGCGGTAAACAGAGAGATTTGCCTGTGTTGCTGTCAAATCTCAGTTCGTTTGTAGAAATCTTTAAGGCACTTGAGCCAAAAGGGATTTGGTCTTGTGGTGCCAGTGTGCTCTACCAAATTTTCTTGCTTTACTATACCTATGTTCTTGCAAACAGGCTGTTCTTTTAGGGAGCTTTGCTCCTTTCAACGATGTTGTTAATGAAGGCGAGGAATCTCTTCCTACACGTATTTGTTGACTCTCAAGCTTCTAAGTGGAGGAATAGAGTCCTGAGTGTTGATTTCTTGTTGTTTTTAGAACAAGCAGACAAGAAGCATGGATTTATTGAACAAAAGAGATCAGACTTAGATGATGATGACATGCATGATGATTCAGAAGAGGTTTTAAATGAAATGCCAATAAATATGATCACAGGTCATATCTACGCTGCTATTTCTTGATCGGTTGGCACAGCTATTTCTGTGTTTGCTACCCAAAGCCATTAAGCCATTTGTTTGCTATGATGACAGTTAAACTGTAAAAGCCAAATGCCTGAAACAGAATTACTATGCTAGTCATGCAGATATCCCTTGGTGTACAGAGACAGACGGCTTCCTGAGGCTGTGCCTTCTTGATAGGCAAAAGTCAAGAAGAAATTGAGAGGATATTCAAGGACCTTTCTGGGTTTTTTGGTTATGAGGGAAAGGATAAATAATGAATAACAGCAAAACAAGTCTAGCAGTAAGAGGTGAGAGGCTTTTTCTGCCATGTGATGAACATTTTCTTCATTTATGCATCATAAGACTGCATCTTGTTGTCAGTGTTTTCCTTAGTTTTCCAGTACAGAGCCCTGGAGCATACCCACACTACTTGTTCTTGGAAGTATATTGAAGTAATGACTGTGATTCAGGCTGAGGTGAATGGGAAGGGAGGAACTTCTAATTTGTAGCAACCAGATAAGTACTGTTCATGAGGTTGCACTTACTTGCTTTTTGCAAAGATGTGTTTTTTTCCAAGGTGTTAGCCTGCCTATGCTGCTTTTTACTTTAAACCATAGAGCTATTTACATAACAGGGGGTTTATGAGGAACAACTCTTGAGGCCTGCTACTAGCTTTCTTTACCACTGAGTAATACCAACACACTAATAGATCAAAATGGTACAAAAATCACAGAATCACCTAGGTTGGAAGGAACCTTTTAAGATCATCTAGTCCAACCAATGGAGAAAAAAAAAAACACCAAAAAACCACAAAACCATACACACACACACACAAAAAAACACAAACAAGAAAACCCAAAACAAACAAGCAAAAAACCCCAAACACACACCCCACCACACCCAAAAACAACACCAATCCACTACTAAGCCATATCCCCAAGCACAATGTCAACTCCTCTCTTGAATACCTCCAGGGATGGTGCCTCAACCACCTCCCTGGGCAGCCCATTCCAATGCCTGACAACCCTTTCAGTAAAAAAATATTTCCTAATATCTAACCTGAACCTCCCCTAGTGCAACTTTAAGCCATTACCCCTTGTCCTATCATCTGTGACCTGGGAAAAGAGACTAACCCCCACCCCTCTACAGCCTCCTTTCAGGTAGCTGTAGAGAGATTAAAAAAAAAAAAAAAGAAGCAAACTAATATTTTCTTAAGAATTTGCTAATTAACCCTCCTAATGATAACAGATGCATCAGTTCGTGCAGAGAGTGGGATGTGTGCTGCTGGAGGGAGTTTACCTAAGGCATACCTTTTCAACACACCTGGCAGGTGAATTGGTGAGCTTTTTGATGTGGATGGTTGACACATGTGAGAGGTGTATTTGCTTTCTCCCATTGTTTGGATTTGGGAATAGCTGCAGCTGTTAGCTTTCCTGTAAATTTTGCCCCCATAGACAGCTGGTATTACTGCTGTGCAAAACTCTAGTTGCACTTTCTTTGTCACAGGCATTTTGAGGTGGAGTCACCTGGTAATTCTCATTGACTTCCTTGAGAACTCATTTACAACACACAGTCATTGTAGGTACTTGACAATGATTTGGTTGGTTATTATTTTGTTTCAATTAGATCGCATATTGCACATTGCAGCAAATTGAAAAGATTTCATAAACACCTGTTCCAAATTGTGGTTTTACGAGTTAAATTTAGATCTAAAATACTTTTAACTGTGATTTTTTGCTATCTGTGGTTGCTTTTCTTCTTGTTGTTTCCTAATGGGATTTTTTATTTATTTATTTACTTTGTTGGGATCTGTGTCAATTCCCATTAAATACATAGGATTTAAATATAAATTGAGAAATATAAATGAGCCACTTCTTTATGAATGTTCAAGATCTCTGATGATGACCAACTGATTTTTTTATGTTAGGTTATTTTTAGTTTTATTTTTATTTTACTCTCTAATTGCCAGATCATGTTATTTGCAGTGGTGAAGGCAGTGGGTCCCACGAGTATGTATTGTGTGCTCAGTTTGCATTCTAATCCATTACTAACAAGTGATGGTTTAGGTTCATTTATATAAAAATATAATTGTATTTCAAAATTTGTAACCCATTAAGATATGCTACTTTAGAGAACATAGGGATTTATAAAATCTTATACCTTAAAAATAAAGGGAGAAGCTTTCCAAGTTCTTTTTTCAAGCAACTCTTTGCAGAGTAAAAGCAAACTATATACACATCAAGAAAGCAGTGTATGATAGACATCAAGATAAACCTGGAACATTTTTTTTTCTTTTCATCAGATAGTCTGAAAATGCCAAAAAAAGGCTATGTTGTTCTTTTCATTTTAACTAGAAAATTTTCAGCAAAATAGGACACCTAGGTAGCAGGAGGAAAATGTTCATGGATTGTTGCATTATAGTCACAGTTTCTCTCATTTCCCAAAATGCACAGCTGCTGTGTCATTTTAAGATTTAGAAGTCACTGCATTTTCGTTTTAACGATCAATGGTAGCTGTTGATCTGAGTCATTAATGAGATTTTGACTGCATCTGCATTTAAACCATGTATATTCTGCAAGAGACAGAGTATGCTTCGAAAATGAGATTTCTGTCATGGTAATAATAAAGAGTTTTACATGCTCAAGCTGAGAGGATTCATAAGAGTGAATCCTCTGCTCTACCCTGTGGAAGGTTACATGGTACAAACTTTCTGTTAAATGAGAAGGGGCAGAGGGAGAACTCTTGCTGCGATTTCAAATAGGGCCCTTTGGTCTACAAGCACATAGAAAATGGCCCCTAGGTGAAGGTACCTTCCACTTCTGTGTTGAGAGTAAAGTAGCAGGAAAGTCTCCTCAAAGTAAAATGTGATTTTGTAGCTCGCTCATTTATTAAAATGCTATCTATTACTTCCTTTGAGGGCAGCAGAGTACCTTGAGAATGACAGATTGAGTGCACACAGTGTCACTTGGGGAATGTTTAATATAATGTCATAGATATTTGGGTATAGTTAAACTGCTCTTAAAAATGGCAAATAATGACCTTCCCAAACAATGTCCAAATTGTAATTCTGTTCCATATAATCCTTCTTTGTAATTAAGTGTTCTTGTATTTATTTTTTTTTAAGGTTGTAAGTATCAGTGGGCTTCTGTATCAGTAATAACTTGCTTACAGGTTAGAAGAGAAAAATATAAATCTTTTTCAGGCTACAGAGTGAATTTCTAACAGGGTTTGCCTCTTGCACATTGCCTTCTGTGATGTATGTATTTCATTAGCCTTTCTATCCTTTCACTCAGAGACTTGTTCTGTCTACATCAGATCATTGGGAGATTGTTCTGGTTAATTTATCCTTGCCAATGCTAAATTAAGTTCTCAATATAACAAAAAGAATTTTCCAAGTTAGAAGTTGGTGAATATGTGCAAAAACCCAGAGTGAACCATGTTACAGTTTTCTTGAGGAACTGCTATAATGTTGTATTTAGTACTATTGAACAAGGAGTAGTTACAGGCATCTCACCGAGTCCTCAGTAAACACTTAACTTTTTCAGGCAATTGCTAGTTATAGTTTAAACAGGCCAATTGCTGTTGCAAAGCTCAAAGTACTGCCCATTAGGACATGTGAGAAGTAGCTTGGAAGAGCTATAGGAGGATGTTGATGTGCAATTGTTTGCAGAATGTTGGGACTGACCTATTATTTCAAATATCTCACTTTCATGAAGATTAAATCTGTAAATTGCCCAAGACATTAGGTAGAGAAGTAGCACGCAGCAAGTAATAAGACAGATAAATACAAGCTTGCTTTCAGACAATAGACACCTGCTACTGATTTCTGGTAAGGCAGAAAGTCACAATAATAAACACTGCTTTGGAAAAAGTTTGCTAGAGCATCCAAAGTAAGGAATAATGTTTGCTCTATAAGTTATTAATTATTTGGAGTTAACTGTGTTGGAATTTGGCTGGCATGGACAGTTTAAGAACATATACTACTTCTAATTTGGCCAGAGGAATTCAATGACAATCAGAGATAACATTATGATTGACAAAAATAATGACATATTTTTGTTATCTCTTTCAAAAATTATCCACTCCTCAGTAAAATTATTTCTTCATTCCATTTGTCCTATATGGATCTTCAATTTGGCCAAGTGCCAGCTCTCAGTTCTTCAGGATCATTGTCTCATTTACAGCAGAGAGCTTATCCTTTGGCTTTTGACATACTAAGTTGCAATTGCAGCCTGTGTTAGAACTAAATCTTGCCACTTGGGCATTGCAAATCTTAATAACTAGTGAGAATTAAATACTTTCATACAAATAACTAAAATTGTAGCACACTCATTCCCTTGGAGAATTCATGACTGATTTTCAGTCTCAGTTCTTTATGAGCTTGGGTAGAGGACAGAACATCCATAGCCCAAATGTACCTTACCTTCAACCAGATGTTGAAAAACTCAGACTGTAACATGATTATGAATTTCCCCATTTCTACTCCTTCATCCCATGGCAGGCATTCACTGAATTGTAGAATCATTTAGGTTGGAAAGAACCTTTAAGAAAATTGAGGCCAACCATTAACATAACAATGCCAAGTCCACCTGTAAACCATGTACCTAAGCACCACATCTCCATGACTTCTAAATACTTCGAAGGATGGTGACTCAACCATTTTCCTGGGCAGCCCGTTCCAATGGTTGACAACCTTTTCAGTGAACGAAATTTTCCTAATTTGTCCTATTGCCTGTATCTTGGGAGAAGAGACCGACCCCCACCTCTCTACAGCCTCCCTTCAGATAGTTGTAGAGAGCAGTTAGGTCTCCCCTCAGCCTCCTTTTCTCCAGGCTAAACAATCCCAGTTCCCTCAGCTGCTCCTCATAAAACTTCTCTAGACCCTTCAACAGCTTCATTTCTCTTCTTTGGACATGCTCCAGCACCTCATAGAGTCATCAAATGGTTTGGGTTGGTGAGCACTCCTGCCAGTTCCTTCGGTATCCTTGGGTGGATCACATCTGGCCTCATGGATTTGTGTGTGTCTAAATGCTGTAGTAGGTCGCTACCCATTTCCCCTTGGATTATGGGAGCTTCATTCTGCTTCCTGTCCCTGTCTTCCAGTTCAGGGGGCTAGGTACCCAGGGAACAACTGTTCTTACTATTAAATGCTGTGGCAAAGAAGTCATTAAGTACCTAAGGAGTTACACTGGGAAGTCATAAAAGCCTCTTGTGATAGTTATGTCCACTTGCATCCTCTTTTGCTGAGATAACTGGCTGCTTTCTACTTTGAGATCTTTTAGGAAAAATAAGTGAGCTAAAAAAGCTTTTCTCATGTCTGAACACTGACAGTACCAGAGATAAGGAGAAGGGAAATGAAGAATAGTTCAAGAGATAGCTCTGGTTACTATGAACTGAAAATCCTATGACTTTAATAAACTAAGTAAAAGAATGGTCCAGAATGTCTCTCAGCAGTGGTTCAACAAATTGTTATCATCCCAGAGACTGCTTTTTCATAATTCCTCTTACTAGCAATGATAATGTCAGGGAAAACAAACAAACAAACAAACAAAAATCTTATGTAGTAATTGTCCATTGCATAGCATAAGATGGCTATAAGATATAATTTTGAACTTAGAAAACTGACCTTCCTGGTTAAATATGTACTGGCTAAGATCAAAATCATGCGTTCAGACCTCATCCTACTAACAGCTTACCCATGTAAATCGAAAATATCATGGGACTAATTATATGGATAAGGTTTGAACATCTGGGCCCTTGAAACTTTGAAGTCCTGAGTAAAGGCTGATTTTGAGACATGAGTAGTTTTGTGGAAGCCATTCCATACCTGATATTACCTACATTTTAATATGGGCACATTTTAATAATGCTCATTCCATATCAGACAGGAGATGTGGAAATAGAAAATAGTAACAGATTGTATTATATGCAACAATAGCCAGAGTTAAGTTTATGCTGGGACAGTAGAAGGAAAGAATTTGTTATTATCTTTGCTTGCTGGGACCCTACCTGGTTTGTTTTAGGATTAAGACAAAAAAAAAAAGGTATATCTTCATAAACCATATATTTATGTTAAGTATAAGTTACATTTGTAAGTATACTTAAGTATTAGTTATGTTCAACTTATTTTAAATATGGTTAAGCTTTTCCAATTGCTTAACCATTTTCATGGAAATGTGGCTTATATCCTGATAGAAACTACAAAACAAATAAGCTGTCTTTTACCATTGGTGTCTTCCAGTCACACCGTTCCTGATTGAATTGTCTGAGAAAAAGGAGCTTTTCAGCCTTAGGAAAACCAATTCAAATCATTAAGCATAGCTCAATCTTCTGTACTGAGGGAAAAAAAAAAAAAAAAAGATTACTTTTGGATTGAGGATAAAGTGTAGAGTATGCCAAATCCCAAATAATGTGTAGAGAAAGCTATGAGAAAATGAAAGAGTTCTGCATAGAATTGAATATAATTGTCTATATTATATAGCTAAAAAAAAAAAAAAGCTTTAATAGACTGGAAAGCATAAAGCGCAGTAGGCCTTTGTTGCAGTATGATCAAGAGCATCCCTAAGATGCACCTTTGGTACTGAAGCATAACTTGTACTTGGGTAAGTGGCATTTCCAGGTTTGGAAGTTTACTTTTTAAAAGTGCTGAGTGGTGTCTTGTAACCTTCTGCACATTCACTTTTTTGTCATTTAAAATAGGCACAAATTCTCTTTTCTGTTTTGAAAAGAAATTTACCATAATGGAAGCAGATGTGATATACTTCTCATTGGTATTTCTTCCAAAACTCATTTCCAAGTGTACAGTGACACTAAACAAAACAGTGTGCCCTTTCTTCATCTAAGATGCTAAAATCTATCACATCCATATTTCATTCCAGGCACATTTCCACCTAATCTAATTGGATCTGAACTTCTAACATGAGAAGATTGTTTAAGTGGTTAGAGAAGTGTATTTATTTGTCCATACCAGGGATAATGTGTGACAAAATAATACATACCCAATATGAGGTATAGTAAAAAAAGCACATATGTTGTTTAGATTTAATATGCAAAACAAGAAGATAGCATGCATTTTGTAACACGAATGAGGTGATGTTATTGTGAGAAGCCTAATTTTGCATAATCACAATTAAATATTTTATCTTTTATTTTAATAGTTGGCTGGCATTTATGCTTTTTTGCTAACAAAGAGAAACTAAATTAGTTGGAATAGTTTTCAGTAATTGTATAGATTTTTCATATGAAAATAGTATTTGACTTCAGGCCATGCTTTTTAATCGATGACAAAAATTAAGAACGGAGGACTTTACTTAAAAAGCCAGGCTGGTGGATTTGAAAAAGTAGCATGGACATCTAGGTGGAAATTTTTTCTTGCAAAATAGTAATCATTTAGCTAATTACGTTTCCTAATAAGGTGTTCTGCTACTTCTTTCACAATATGAAATACTGAGAAAGAAGCCAACCTATAAACTAAGTCGTTGTTAGTAAAAATGAAATGGCAAAAATATGGCTGGAAATAAAGTATTTATGCAGCATTAAGGTATATTTTTTTCACATTTGTGTAGTACTTAATAAGAAAAAATACAATATACTCTTTTCCCAGTAGGTGGCTTTCACATTAAAGGTATTTCATTGTTTTGTGCTTGTGGAATCGCTATCAATGAGAATTAAGCTTTAATGAAAATTTAAAAGGTGAAGAACAATACACATACCAATTATCTTGAGCTCATGTTAGTAAATACTCATAGGCTGGAAACACCTCTCATATTTCTGTGAGACCAGCAGTATTCATACTTTTTATTGTCCCACGTAATACAGGATCCATTTCTTCTATGCTTTTAAAATTAAATTCCATGTTGTTGCTAACCAGCTCCTCCTCTTTTGTTATTGAATATTGTAATACAAAAGCATATTTAGGCCAGAGTGTGTTCAGTATGTGTCTTGTGCGTGGGATTCAGCCTAAAACCAGTCTTGCAGACTAACTGTAAACCCTCAGACTTATCTAAACCGTATGGTGAGTGCATTGTGAATGTCTCAAAAGACAGCACTGACACAAGTATGTAATCCATATAGTGCTTTGTAACATTGTGCAGGATATACCAGCTCAAGATGGGAAAGGTAGAACATAAACTTTTTACGTTACTTCACTATTTTTTTCCTGGAATAAAGGAGAATATAATCATAGGACCGTGCCTGATTAGCAAAGCATACATCTGAAAGTTGAGAAAAATAAACAATACCAAAGCAGAGGCAATTCACAGAATCATAGAATAGCTGAGGTTGGAAGGGACCTCGAAAGATCATCTGGTCCAACCTTTTGTGGGAAAGAGAGCCTTGATGAGATTATCTAGCACCCTGTCCATATTTATCTTGAAAACCTTCAGTGATGGAAGTTGTTGGGGAAGGAGAAGAGACAAAGCACACCACATCTTTCTTTTTTAGCAGCTAGCCACATCTTAGCTCAGCTCAGGCTGCCCATCTTCTCTCAAGTGTTATCCCAGGGTCAGGTATCTTCAGGGTCAGGTATCTTCACAGTCTCTCTACAGTGTCCATTTGGTGAACACTGTCTGGATTCAGCTTCTCTTCAAGGCCGTTATATCCCTCTAGCATTTTGTAAATGGCAGCTGCTCTATATACTCCCACCCCCAATATCTTCACTTTCTAGTTGCCCTCAAATCCCCACAGAACTTACCAGATTTTGTGCTGAGTAGGTGTCTGATAAAAGCAATAGTAGCAGTTAATTGAACCTTTATAAAGGTACCAGTATGGTTTATCTCTCTGCTATCTAGTTTAATAGCTTCTGTTGAATGAGGCCTCTGACAAGTTGGTTGAATCTTAATCTTTGAAAATTGTAGGTGGTTTTAATGCTATATAATTAATTTGACTTTTAACATGAGACCAATAATAAAAAATAGACTACTACCATTTTCCTCCCAAACCTTTAACAGATACTTACAATACTTAAAGGTTTTCTCACCCTTCCCTCTTCCCCTCAGCTTTGAGAATGTAATGAAATTAATAACAGTGGAAAGAATTATTTGAGAATACTGTTCAAAATCAATGATCCTGCTTCTACCAAGTATCTTTCACACTCTCTTTTTGATTGAGTTTTCAGTTAACAGATCTGAAGCTCTTTAGTACTTGTGCCTATCATTATTTACTTGCACTGAAAGTCTTCATATAGGAAAGAATTATGGAAAGAAAAGCTAATGAATTAGAAAATAAATAGTTTAAGAACAAACGGGTAAAGAATAATACCTTATCTCTCTGAGCAGCAAGACCGGCAGAAAGGGGAAAGAAATGTGGTAATGAAACTGGAGAATAGGAAGCATAAGAAGCAAAGTGTCTCATTTGGAGACATTACATATGATGTCTTCCAGCTGCAGGATGTGAAGCAAGATGTCAATAGCATAGCTGGAGGTTAAGGTAGGGCTTGAAGACAATTGGGACACAGGGAATCAATTGTGTAGCTGCCACAGCAAAAGCATATTTGGTTCTGCATCCAGAAATTTTACAGTTACTCCAAAAGCATTCACAGTGCTATAGAGCTTACAGCAATTGGTTGTACTAATTGACAATGGGTGACAAATCCAGTCAGCGAACTGGAATGGAGTGAGTGGAGTGGAATATAGTAGAGCATAGGACAATTATTCCACAAATGGGAAGACCAAAGTCCTAACACTAGAATTTCACTGGAAAGCCTAAGATACTAGGGTAGTACTAGGATAACAGGAGTTGAATGATCAGAATACTGATTCATTAATAGAGTTTTTCTCCAAAACTGCCCCAATGTCTCAAGAGAAGATGTAAAAAAAAGAAGCAAAGCAAATAACAAAATAATCCAAAACCCAAAGATGGGAAAATCCACTTTCAGAAACTTTTCTCCAAATTCTTTTTAGAATTATTGTCTTTTAAATCATGAAACATGGCATATAACCTCCCTTTCAAAACTTTTTCACAGTTAGGCTGCATAAGATTCCCAAGAATATCAAGAATTGTAAGTGCCAAGTCCTTCTTTGAATCTTGGTAAGGTCTTGACATAAATGACATCCTGTGGCATTGAGTTCCATAATCTAATTATGTGCTGCATTAAAAAGTATGTCCTTTTATCAGATTTAAAGCTGCTGCTTTTCACTTTCACTTAGTGTCCTTTTGTTCTTGAATTATGAGATGCAGGACTACAGAAGCTCCTGATCCATTTTCTCTTTGCCACTTACCATTTTTATACTTTCATCATATCCCTCCTTATTCATCTTTTTTTCTAAGGTTAACAATTCCAATTTTTTTCAGTCTTTTCATATGAAGGCTTCTCTATATGCCTAATTATCACAATCACTCTTCTCTGAATACCTTCTAATTCAGTGATATCTTTTTTGTGGTGGGGTGACCAGTACTTCACACTGTTCCAAGAGAAAGGAAAATTATTGATTCATATAATGACATTATATTTTCTTTCTTATACCTCAACTCATTTCTAATGCATCTTAACGTTTTACTTGCTTTTTTGACTACACCTGCACATTGAGCAGGGCTATTCATTGAGCTGTCTGCAGTGAGGCCCAGGTGTTTTTCTTAAGTTGGCACTCTTAATTGAGATCTCTGGTCAAGTGAATGATTTCTTACAGGTGGGTTTTTTTCACCAATATGCATTACTTTGCATTTAAATATATGATTTTTACCTCTTTTAAGATGGCTCATTCATCTAGCTTGGTCAGTTACCTCTGAAGTTTCCCGTCTTCTTCAGACTTGATTAACAGATAATTTTTTTGTGTGTTAGCTGCAATTTTTGCCACATTGCTGTTTACTCATTTTTTGCCACATTAATTAATATATTTTGAACACCTGGTCCTTGTATAGTGCCTTGAAGCACCCTGCTGTTAACTTTTTTGCTATAACGAAAATTGACAAAATGTATGCATTCTTTTTTATCTTTGAGAATTTTTGCCTCATTTTGCATCTTGTCCAAAAATGATACAGTCACTGATTAAGATGGAAACTGAGTTAGTCTTTTGAGAGGAACATTGTTCTTGCCTCATTTATTCAGTTATTCTAACAAGGTTAAGGGCCAGATGGATACCTTCACAATTAAAGCTAAATCCTTGCGAGACAGCTTTGCTCCTTGTGACCAAAAGTATGGAAGTTAAGGACAGTAGTTAATTCATTCAGTAAGTTCAGCAGACACAGTCAAAATTAAGATGGGAGCAAGCTTTTAATGTAGCAGTTCTTAACACTGTCTTGGTGATAATCCTAACAAAAAGGAATATATTCAGTCTAAATAGGCAGGAATATGAGTCTACTTCTTACACCTAAGACTTTGTGTGAAAATAAAAAGGAAACTAGTGATAAGGTCTAGGCAGCTGTTAATTTTTCAGACTTTCTTTCAAAATCTGATATGAACCAAGATATTTTAAGATTTGGAATCCCCGAAGTTCTTGTGGAAAAGGGGAGAAGCAAACTTATTTTGAGCCTTTATATGACCTGACATCCCCTAGGACTGCTTATTTCCTGGTATCTCTCTCTCTTTCTCTCAAGTGTTCCCCATCCTCTCCCTGAGAGAGTCTATGTCTACTTCATCAACCCCGACTGCCTACAGTATGCACCAGACTCCACCACCATTCTTCGCAAAGAAGATTGCTTGCCCAGAGGAAGGCTTCTCAGACTGCTTGGGACACCTTGCACAGATGCATGACACTGCCTTGAATTCAGAATGGACACTAAAAGAGATCCTGAACATATTGGTGGAAATGTGATCAGTCACCTGCAACTCAGACCCTACCTGTTTGGTAAAGGACCTATAAGGACAACTAGAACTTCTTGTGATATTGCCAAAGTCTTAGCTGAAGGATATACAGTATTTTCCATACCATAGTCCACCCAACCCTAAACCAAACTATTTTGGGTGGAATGGAGATTGACAACAGGTATCAAGTATTTCTTTTCTGAACGAGCCTATTAAAGTACTAGATTTGAGGGCAGAACATGGAATATAATTTATGGCTATCTGTGGACCATTTATACATATATATATACACACACATATATGCACACATATATGTCTGTGTGTGTATATGAGTATATATATATACTAATTTTTTTTTTCCTTGAACAGGATATGTTGATATAGGCATATATAGGATGCTGAATTATGAGAGAGTAACAGTAAAATTTTCCACCAAGACCTTTTCTTTTTTCATGCATAGCAACACAAAAATTATCAATATAATATAGCACAATCAAAAATATAAATAGAGTTTCTTATTTGAAGGAAGTATACGAAGAAAACTTGGTGCTCTGCACTAAATTTTGGAAAGCTCTAAAATACCACAGAGCTTGTGCAGCATAAGAAAGCAACAGGGATAGAACATCAATTGTACAGTCACACCTATCAATGAACATAATGTTATATTAATGATGCTTTTGCACCAAACATAAGAAGAGAAACTGCACTATATGCCATTTAGTTAATTTAGAGGAAAAAAATATGTATACCAAAAATATGAGCTCACTGCAGTGAACAATTCAAAGATGAACGCTTTTCACAATATATTTGCAAAATAAGCAGCAACCTGTTAAAAAGTTATGTAAGACTTTACAGTTTGCCAGCCAAACCTCAGAAAATGACTTAACGTTAAGTGATTGAAGGCTGAGTTTTGCAAAAACAATGCAGATGGAAAACAGTAAGAATACTGTGTCTGCTGCTGGCTTCATACTGAAAATATCCATGCTTTGCATTTTCTGTGGGTTAATATATCTCTTGAAATGTGTGTATATTCAGATAGTATTAAGAGATAGATATATGCCTTATTAATGGTGCATTGTCATTTGGGAGAATATCAGAGAATACTTTTCAACATCTCTAGGAAGCTGTCACTCGTTACAAAGCCTGTAGCCCACTATTTTTGATGTAAACCCACCATGATAAAACATATCAATAAATAAGCATTAAAATACTGTGTGAAATAAATCTGTATTCTGATAATATTCCAGTGCAGAACTGGCACATTTTTTCACAGGATTTTTATTTCTTTTCTTTTTCTCTATAACCTATAACAGAATTAAGGTGAACAGAGAAAAGATTTGTCAGTGCTTTTCAGGCAGGCTTCTTGGTTCTCTCCTTTCCTTACAAGGTTGTGCATCCACCTGTGTTCCCCAGACTTTAGTAGGATATCAGAATCAATGACAGACCTGCATTTTTCAAATGAAATGTGTTAATACCTTTCCTCTCTTTATCCTGTTAGTGCTTGATAATGACTTCTTCCTGAGGATTGGTATCAATGGTTATAATTTTAATGTACAAGATAATAAGTGAAGCAACACAGTGTGAATATGCTGTGAAGGATTACATTGGCTGACATACCTGTTTATTTATTTGGAAGGTCCTGTTTCATGTACTTAAGTCTGTGAAAAGATAACCATCAGCTTCAGGTCATGAGAGTTTCTGTAACTACTGGGAGCAGGCCTAGGTGGCATTTTCAGTAGCTCTGCATTTCAAGTTCATATAAACCCTAAAATCATTATGATTTCATTGTTGGTTTGGGTTTTTTTTTTGTTATTTAGGCTAAGCAAACTAATAAAATTATAAGTCACAGAAGGTAGTCTTTCTGAATTTTAGCAGCTTTTTTTTTTCTTTTTTTTTTTTTCCACAGCTATAAAAAAGTTTCTGTGTAAGATACTTACTCAGCTATCCTACACTTAATAAAGAATGGGGACAATGTATTGTTGCTGCCCTTACTGGGGATTTTCCACATATATACAATCATAGAGACATAAACATATGCCAAAAATCATATCAGTAAAAATTAATAGGAATTTTGTTTTTACCTCAGTGGAACTCAGATTTCATCCAAATGTGACAAAGATACAGTTGAAAAGTTGATTTTTATGAACACTCTCAAATCACTTGTGATTTCACTTTTTTTTTTTTATGATGGCACTCTATTTTTCAAAGACACTGATTTTTTCCCTGACACTTTTAATTATACTTGTCTATGTAAGACAAACTGTGATCCTCAAACTATGCAGGCAAAACTCTCAGAGCAGAATTACATATGGTTCCCAGAAGGAAACAGCTGAAAACAGTAAAGCTAGATGGACAGACACATTAATTATTACATTAACTTCAAATATTTTTTTCCATATCAATTCTACTTTGAGAAATGGAGAATCTATCAAATAAAGTATTTGACAGGTAATGTACAAAATATCATGCCATCTATCTGTTAGAGAGAAAATACTCTTCTCGCTGCATCTTACTAAAAGACACTTCTGTGTCTTCATACTAACAAATATGGATTTCACAAGATACTTAGGTCTTGCCTACCCACAAGATGTGCACTTCCTATTAATCTATATTAGGTATTTTTTAAGTATATTAATGTATCGTTAGCAACATGTGAACAGCAGCAGGTTTGAACATTGTCCGTCCCTAGAGTGGATTGCCTTTTGAAAACGTAACTATAAGAGTGCTTCCTTTGAATTTTCTGAATTGATGTGGAACTCAGGGCTGAATCAGTGGAAATATTTAATCTTTTCCTACCAAAACTACATATAGTATTGCAAATTCTTCTGATATATTCCCAAGCTCTTACTAACTATTCATTGCAAAAACATATCAGACAAAAGTGTCATTAAAATTTAAGATGTTCTAGTCTGAAGATTTAAATTTTTTATTTATCTTTGTAGTTTTGTAAAAAGGATGCTGCACTTTGAATAATCCTTTATTTTAAAGATGAGTCTTTAGTGTGTAGCTTAATAGCAGTTAACTGCCTTGTCATTTTAGCAGTGGTAACTCTCATAGCTTTGCTCTAATTTGTTTTTCATTGTTCATCTGTTTTTTTTTTTTTATTATTACTTCAGATATCACTGATTTTGAACAGTGAAATCAGGTTGGCCTTTAACTTCTAGGTTACATTTCATATTCCATTGAGCAGGCACAACATAGTGCCATTCATGCAATAGTAAGTTAGGGCTACAGGCGGCAGGGGGCGGGTGGAGGTGGGAAGAACAACCCAAAATAGCAAAGTAATAAAGTTTGTACCATCTCTTTTCTTAAAATTTAAAAATATATAATTTCCATTAACTTCTTATTATAACTTCAAAAGTATTTCTATATTCAAGGTGCAAGAATTTTTTGTCCCGGACTTATTTTAGGAAAGACAATTTAAAGATTTAGAGTACAGACAGAAGTGTTGATAATAGTGTCAATGTTACATCATAACTTGCTATTGCACAATGCAGTTTTTCTCACCAAAAGAAAAAAAAAAAAGCCACAGTACTTAATTTACAAAGGAGACAGCTGGTAGAGAAACATTTTAAACCTGTGCCCAACTGTAAAAGAAGAATTTTAATGAAGTAGTTAGTTTGTATGCAAACTTCTCTGAACTGCCTTGTAAATTTTAGCCAAATATTTGAAGTTTGTCCATAACATTAACTGAGAAATGATTTTAAAATAGTGTCTGTTATATAAGTTCTTCCCACCTCCCAGGAATTGGTAAATCCAAGTAAGTAATCTCTGTCATGACTGTCAGTCTGTTTTCTTCTATACAGATTCAATTCAAAATCCTCCTTGTACTTAAGTACAACCTTCTTGGACAGATCTTGCGTCTTTCTATATAGTTGTGGTTCTCCCTGGTCAATTCCTAGTAATTAGTGTGGTGGAAAGCAGAGCTGATTTAGAATGTTGAGTAAAACTAATTCCACTCATTTTAATTAAACTTTTGATAAATAAGAATTAATACTAATTGCCAGATGTACACTTCTTTATAAATTTAAAGAACCGTAGATAGAAACGCCTTATTTTTTTCAAAATAGTTCTTTGTCTGCCTCTGTCAGCTAAACATTTTCCTGAACACTTAAAATAGATATGTGGTCTTTATACAGTATTGTCTATGACATCTCCAACATGTCTTCTATTAATGGAACTCCAAGATAAAGCTTAATATTTTAATATAATCCTATAGTCTTTTCCCTACCATTTGTACACAGCCCAATGCTTTTTTATGCTGTTGACAGTCTACATTCAACTATACTTTTTTTTTTCATTTTGTCTCTGTAAGTTTTGTGTAAATTAAATGCATTCATTCTGCAATGGAGACAGAAAAAATATGTTCTTCTTTTTCTATCTCATATCACTTTATCACATTAAATGTTATTTAACTAAATAAATTGTTAGTTGATACCTATGTTGATCAAGCATTTTCTTATGGCTTGGCAGAAGAGGATGCTTTCAGAAGCTGCTCTTGAATATCTGGCTTGTGGTTCTCAATATGCTAAATTAGGAGGCATAATTTATGGTTGACATAATTAGTTGTGATGTGTGGAAACAAATAGTTTTAACATTAAATCCTGATATAAAAGTAACTTAGTAAATTCTTAGATCACTTAATTTGTGTGAGAAGATAAAATAAACAAAATCAACAATGCACCAGGAAAGCATTCCAACGTGTACAGTATAAGCTTTTCTGTGTCCCAAGAGATCAAAAGAAAAATGTGCGAGTGGTGCACTTACCTGCTTCTCATCTTGAGACTTCCCGAAGTAGTTGTCAGTGGAAGATCTGCGTTGAGCCAATCAGGAATCCAGTGTTAAACAAAATGTATGATCTTTTTCCCCTTGGTAACAGTTGTGTTTAGCACAACACAAAATGTGTTGCTCTAATCATTGCTCTAATTGGCACCTTTGTTGACAGTCTCAGAAGAAAGGTCAAGACGTGGTTAGGCATGGGACTGATGTACTGTCTTACTCACAGCTGCAGCCTCCTTGTCTGAATGCTGCAACTTAGTGAGCAGCCATGTGCTTTTTAAATTCTGCTAATGTTTTAGCGAATTCCATGGGTAAATACCATATGCATTTAATCTTTTTACTTTCTTTTTTTTTTTTCCTTTTGTGTTTTCCTACAGATAGTGTGCTTACTGTGTTAAATCTGGGTGAGAGAAAATGAAAGTGAGGTGCTAAATTAGTGAAAAAATATCTGCAAACCAAACACTTCATAAATTTGCTTGCTGTTGACAGGCAGTGTTTTATACAGTGGAAGTATTAACACCACCTAGGCCAAGCTACTTTGGGTATTTGAAGAAAGTACATATTTGAACACCTAAGTTTAAAAATGTCTATTCCATATATAGTCATATATATTCTGTGAGGTAGGCACTCCTAGAGGGTGATTCAGAGCCCTAAATTAGTTGACTAAAGTTAGACAGTGTGAATACCTCCCACAGTAGCAATATGTTGCAGAGGGACAGAAAGAAGACAAGTGAGGGGAGAAAGGGAGGAATGCATTGATAAGGACTATAAATGAAGTAAGACTATAGTGACCTTTAGAAACTGTTAGAAATGAGTAGAAGTTTGGGGTTTTTTTGACAAAAGGGAGATCATTTTGCTTGGGATAGCACATATTCCAAACTGAGTAGCATCTTCATAGCTAACGGTGACAATAGTGTAGGTATCACACTTTCAGCTGTGAATATTCATACATACATTTATTATATCTGTATTACAGTTGTTCCTGGAGTCCCCAGTCAATACTGGAGGACTTAAGTACAGATATAAATAATTCCCACTTCAAAGAGCTTGTAAGAAAAATAGGATTCATTGGTGAAGAATATGAAGGCAAAGGGGAGAAAGAAGAATGAAATTACCTGCCCAAAGTCACCAAGGATAATAATTCTTTCTTACTATATAACATGGACTGTAATTTATTATCCCCGTGATTTCCATGTGAAAGCATTTATAATAACCACAACTTTTGGGATTTCATTTGTTTAAAAAACATTTGCCTTTAGTAAAAGAGCAAGTATTTATACTCAAAAGTAATGGCACCACAGTAAATAGTCTCGTTTATGTTCATAAGGGTTGGGTGAGCTCTTGAAAACATAGTCCTTTCAGAGTATTTATGGTACTTCTGTTTTTGATTAAAATAATTCATTGGGGTTGTAGGCACCTTTTTAAAGAGACATCAAGAATTCTGCATTCATTGTTCTGTAAATTTATTAGCTCATTAGTCACTGTACAAGTGGATAGCAAATCTCAATTTTTCATCCTCAAAACCAAAGGTTACTAAAGGACAGGCGTCCTACATGTCACAGGCTTTCGATTTTTTAATTTCTATTTAACATCCATTTAGAAGTCTTTTTGGCATTTAATGGGATTGCCAAGGTGCTTTCTAGTCGTGCACTGACATATTATTTGCACACAGTAATGCTTTGTATCTGTCCATTTACCTACTTGCCTATCCATCTGTTATGCGGGATAAAAACATTTGACATGTAATAATCTATTGAGGCCCATGTATCTCTGAGGAATTTTTATGTTAGATAGTCACATTGGGCATATTTAAAAAGTGGTGTGGTTTGGGGAGAATTCTGTTAGAATTGGTGGGGCCATTTTTTCACTTGCAGTTCTCTTTGATGAACCTTCACTTTGCTGACTTACTGTGAATGGGCTCAACTGATAAAATTTTGAAAGTTCATATCCTTAGTTTTTGGTAAAGCTTATATGCAAGTCATAGGTTGAAGACTCAGGGTTTCCCATTTGTGAGTACTGTTAGTATAGGTTGTCTGATACTGATCTGTATCTAGTGGCTACTTTTACAGAAGTACACTGTATTGGAGTACAGCCCAATGTTATTGAGAGTATAGGGATTTCCCAAATTGTATCATATTTTGGATTTGGGTTTAAATGAGGGCTGGGCCAGCTGTTGTAGATATAATGGTACTGCATATATAATATTGTGGATGAAATTGAGCATCCTATGCCAGTTATTTATAAGTCTGTTTGATCTTAATGTACAGAAAGCTTCAGCTAGTTACATGTTTACTACCAGAGAAGTGTGAATTTTAGCTTGCATTCTTATATTTGGTAACAGACAAGAAAAATATTTAGCCAAGTTATCTTCTGCCTGAAAATATTGAAATAAATTTATATGGCCATTTATCCTATTCGACAAGAATATCTGATCTTTCAGTTGGCTACAGGAAAGGCACAGGCTATATTTGATATCTGATGGCTACAGTTTTCTTTAGACAGGCTCATAAATTTTCACTTTCACAATTTAACTTTCACTTAATAGAAAGTGAACTAACACACATTGCAGTGTCACATATTTAGCAACGGGAGCTTTATAACTACTGCATATTGATATTTTTACAGTTCTAGAAAAAATTCTAAATGTTAATGCACTAGAAAAAGATAAATATTTACTTATTATTGTAACTCTCACTTTCCCCTGCCTAACTTGCCATGCATTTTTCTCATTTTAATAGAGAGGATTGAGATACATTGGGTTGAGACTGTATCCTTTGGTAACAACTGCTGCAATCAGCCACTCTTTTCTTTGTTTTGGAGTAAAGAGATAAATCCTTTCATTTGAACACTATCAAATTTCTCTTCACTGTGGAGCAAGAGCCAGACACTATGAATGTATCTGTACCACTGGACGTACCAGCCCTGCAAACGTCCAAGTCAGGGAGCACGTTACCAGCAGGACGTAAATTTCATATTTTGGCAGCAGCAGGACATCTGCCATATCCCTCTTGTCAGTGTCCTGATAATCCTGGGAAGGAAACTGGGGCACATGGATGGGGCAGAAGATGGAGTCATGTTCCAAGAGGGTGTGTTTAGATGCAGCTGGAACATTTTGAGCTACTTACGCTTTGTTTGATTTTCTGCTGTCTTATAACACACATGCTAAATATATTTGTTGCTTACTTATGTACACACTTACTCTTGCTTGAAGTGTTAACATTTTTATATGCTTGACTCAAAAAGCAGTGTACCTCAAAAAAGCGGTAGTTTCTTCCAAATTACTAAAGCAGTTTCCCTTAGTAGGTGAAACTGTGTCTAAAAGAACTTCTGTTGAAAGAACTTCCTTAAAACTCAGTCTATCTTCTCTTCCACCACCGAAGGTAATCTGATAATAAAGTATAAGGAAAAAAACCACTTGTGAAATGAAAGTTGCCATTGTTAAAAAAAAAAAAAAAAAAAAAAAAAAGTGTTTTACCTGTTACCAGAGTTGTTAAAAACTGGTTGTGGTTTAAGCCTGGCAGGCAGTAAAGCACCACACAGCGACTTGCTCACTCCCCCACAGCGGGATAGAGAAGTCAGTCACAACAGTTAAAGTGCAAAAACTCATGAGTTGAGATAAAGACAGTTTAATAGATAAAGCAAAAGCCATGCATGCGAGCAAAGCAAAACAAGGAATTCATTCCCTACTTCCCATTGGCAGGCAGGTGTTCAGCCACCTCCGGGGAAGCAGAGCCTCATCACACATAACAGTGATTTGGGAAAGGAAACAGCATAACGCCAAATGACCCTTCTTCTTTCTTCTTCACCCAGTTTGTATCGCTGAGCATGATGCCATATGGTACGCAATATCCCTTTGGTCAGTTGGGGTCAGCTGCCCCAGCTGTGTCCCCTCCCAGCTTCTTGTGCACCCCTAGCCTGCTTGCCAGTGGAGCAGTGTGAGAAACAGAAAAGGCCTTGACTCTGTGCAAGCACTTCTCAGAAACAGTTAAAACATCCATGTGTTACTAACACTGTTGTGGTCACAAATCCATTGACAAACATAACACCATACAGGATGCTATAAAGAAAATTAACTCTATCCCAGCCAAAACCAGTACAAAATTAAACCTCAAGATATTATTAATCTTATTTATTTGTTGAACCCTGTGTATTCTTCATATAAATACATACTGCATAATAGTTTCAAAACCAGCTTCTGTTCTTGGATCCAGTGCTGTAAACTTCAGGAAAGCCCACTAATGTCTAAGTTATTATTCTCACAGAAAAGAGAAAAAAAACATTTTTAAAAAATTATATTTAGCTGATCCTTCGGTCAGCTAAAGACCGATAGATAAGATAGTGTAGCTCAACTTTTGGTTTTTGTCATTTTTACTGGTAGCAGGTTCATCTCACTGCTTATGTTTCCATGCAACCCTAAATGTATGTGGAGTCACATTTCATTTTTTGATGAATAAAAGTCCTTCTAATTTCCTCACACATCAGATGTAGGACTCATAAGTTGGGTTGCAAGTGTCACGTAGTTAGCTCAAGAATATTGTGGATTTGGAATTTATAAGCACAATTGTGTGCTCTATTTTCTTACTCCTTTTCCTTTATATTGTTCACATGCTGGGAATTTGCTTCCTGAATTTCTGGAAAAATGCGAGGCTCAAAAGAAGTTTCAGGTTCCTCTTCCTTTTTACCTTCTCATTCAAATGATCTCGTGCAATGAACAGGGGGATAGCAGTGGCAAGAATTCAAGAAGCACAGGCTACAGGAGAAGACATTTTTATCATAACTCACTGCTCTCTGTGGTTTTGTGAGTTGCTTATTGGAACCTGTTGTTCTTAGGCTGGCTCACAGTGTAACGTGGCAATGTGAGATGGATAGCTATTGAGCAGCAACATTTTAAAAATCTGGAAAAAAAAAGCATGCTAAGTATTTTTTTTTTTTTTTATTCAACAGGGGTGGGGGGAGGAAGAGGACTTTTCTGGCAGCTTTAGCAGTCATTTTCAATCATTTAGTGTCTGTGGAAATATATAGTACAGCTCGATAGTGCTGTGAAAGCCTTTCATTGCTTGAGTGGTGGTGTTGAGCTGTCCTGCCTTATGTAAGCCAAATGTTTTTGAAATGGAGCCGGCTTGCGGAAATCTTAGGATGTCTCTGGAGGGATGTGCCTGCGCAGGGGCATATTGTTTTTGACTAAGGAACTTGTAACTATTTCCCCTAGCCAAATTATATATTACTAATGACAGCAGTTCTATGGTGAAACACAAGTGAAGATTCTGTAGATAACTGCAGAGGAGGGAGAGAATATATCATCTGCCTGCCTTTTGTTATCAAAGTCTAGCCTTAGAAAATTAAAGGACAGGAGAAAAATAAATTATTAATACTGCTCATGAAATTTTAAACGTACAAACATATCCTGAAATACAGTAGCAGGAGGGTGATAAACCCACACCTTTTCCACTTTTTTTCAGTAGTGGACACATTTGTGCAACAGCACTCAAGCACGGCTCCTTACTGCAGGTGCTTTTCCCATTTTGGGAGTTCACTGCCCTTGTTTTGTTAGCCTCAGCATTTTGAAAGTGTTGGCTCACCCGCAGTGCTTGCAAATATATCACTGTCCATGCTGCCTTTGCTCTTTGTATTTACTGGTGTCTTATGCTTCAGGGTTTCTGATGCCCTTGAGAAGCTGTGACCATTTTTAACATCTGAACGCGTGCCAATTCATTTATTAAGACAGAGTCTGTGAGGCCTGGATAAATTTATTCTATCTAACATTTAATAAAACATTAAATTAAAAATGTGACTTATCCTGTGACATACCCAGAATTACCCTTCCAAGGTTTGTATTTGAGTGTTGCAGGGCCCCACTCTCCACAAGGTAACATGCTATCAGTCTAGCTCTGAGGTGACAAGGCCACTGATGTTTTCCTCTGGTGGTTGTTTAATAATTAATTTTTCATTGCTGGTATGTTCAATAAATAGATTGGAACATTTAAGGCCAGTTTAATAGGTTTATAGGTTCCTTATAAATTCCAATAATGACAATAGTTAATAAGAGAATAATGAATTTGCGCTCAAAGATCTCAAGATCAATCAAGCAAATTAAATCTGGCCTATGCCTAAACTGTGGCTGCTGTGGTGGGGATTTTTTGTTTGTTTTGTTTTTTTTTACTATAAAATGTACCCTGTGTGGATAAGCCTGTCTGGTTATTTGTTGAATTTCTTAGTGTTTCACTTGTCATATTAATTTAAATCTTTAATCTGAGGACGTGGCAGGCATATGAAGTGGCGCATTAAATCAATATTATGTTGCAGACAATGTCTCTGAAGAGGTTGCCATTATGTAGGGGAATGCAATAATAGGAATAATAAAAAGGAATTGCATTTTGATCTTTCCACATATGTTATTACAATGCTGTTCACCCGTTTTGAAAAACATACAGCTCTGCTTGTAAAGGCAATCCCTTGCATAGCGCTGTGTCACATACTCAAAATGCAAAGTGAAATAAAAAAAAAAAAAAAAAAGGAATCCAGATGGGGAAGTCTTGTCAGTTACTATTAGGATTCGAGAGCATCAGCCCTACAAAGAGGGAGTCTGTTGCTTAACAGACATTTGCTTGGCATTTAAAATAGATGGTTGTTGGTCTCGTTAGAGTTCCTGATAGTCAGAGATAACCTCATTAAGAAAGTTAATAAAGGAGGAAGGTACATTTGGTTTATCTGCTTGCTTTATGTCTCATCCAGGGCCTGATTTTCCACTTCTTTTCAAACTTTTCTATATAATCACTTCAACTGGGGTGATTCTGTCATTTCACAGCCATCTCCACAGCTCTTTATTATTGCACACACAGTACACTGGAAAGGGATTCAAAGCACTGTTATTCATTCCTGGCTCTGAAGCTATCTTACTGAGCATCCATTCACTTCATTATCTGTTTTCTACATCTGTAAAATACAAATCAAGCTGATGACGTCAGTAAGATATTTAGATTAAAAATGCCGGATAAAAGCATATTATGTGAGATGCAAAACAATGGGAAATTGGGGCATTCATTTTTCTAGAACTTTAGGATCTGACTTAAGATCTTCTTTTAACAGTTCTTTTGTAAAGGAAGTCTGCTTAGGCAGGACCTTGCCAAAAATCTGTGATATAACCTAAAAAGCAAGGGGAAAAAAAAACCCACAACAACCACATCTATTATTATCTGGATTCCAAGGAAATGAACCTTAGGAAAGACTACATATCTAAGCAAACCACTGGCAACCCATGCTTCATGTGACACATCAGGGCATTTCTTTAGCCTTCTTTGTTACTGCCATGAACTAAGACTACCACCTCATCAGGTTGCAGGCAATGAAAAGACAGTGAGGTAGCAAGTAATCATCGCCTGCGCATCAGTTAGCAGTGATTGCTGCTCCAGTTTATCTGCTGAACAACTTTCAGAGAGATCATAGGCTAGGTATCCATATCTAGGTAGAAAAAAGAAGAGAAGGGCCTGAGAAATGTGTCTGTTGTGGTTATGTGCAAATGGAAAAATATGTTGCACTATGAAAGAGTAGAAATAGGGTAGGAGGATATCATAGCAAAATGTAGGAGAAAAGCTCTGTCATGGGGGTATCATAGGATGATAAAAAGAGATGAAGGTCTGGTATAAATGAGTTAATTATTTAGTCTCGGCAAGTGGGGACTCCATGTACTGGCAAAATAATAGACTGTAGAATGGTTTGGGTCAGAAGGGACATGTAAAGGTCATCTAGTCCAACCTCCCCTGCAATGGCCAGGGACTTCTTCATCTAGATCAAATTGCTCAGAGCCATCCCCAACCTGACCTTGAATGTTTCCAGGGATGGGGCATCTACCACCTCTCTGGGCAAACTGTGCCAGTGTTTCACCACGCTCATAGCAAAAAATTTCTTCCTAATATCTAATCTAAATTTACCCTCGTTTAGTTTAAAGCCATTACCCCTTGCACTATCACTACAGGCCCTGCAAAAAAACTTTGTCCCCATCTTTCTGTAGGCCCTATAGAACTGGTACTACTTGTCATTAACTGGTACTAGTCAGTTTCTGGTTTTGACAGTAGCTGCTTTATACTATCAGTGGTGATGTCTATCCTGGGAAAAGTAGATATTTCACTACTGTAAGCTAATTGGGTGCTGCAAACTGGATTTGCCATGCTGTAACCCATCAATGCCACCTTCCATTATTGCAGTATTTGCCATTTTCAAATTTGGACACGCTGCTTATCGTATGGTAAGAGATCACTGGTGGCCCATTTCTGCATACAGCAGTTGCCAGTTGGTGGCTGGTAGTGGCCTTTTTGTCTCAATGGTGAATGGTTTTCACTGAGAAGCAGTCAGAACTGCCCAGTGAATGCAAATTGCACTTACTGCATAGCAGGTCCCTAGCAGGGTATATTCTGTGTAGGCTCTTATTTTGGGGCAAGGAGCTGCAGAAAGCAGTTACTGGTTCCTGCCAGCTACAGGTCCCTAATTATTTTCTGCAGAGACTTTGTGATTCACAGCAGGTGACGAGCAGTGATAGTTTACTAGTGGAGTATGTTGTGACTTTAGATAAGAAGCCTGTGGCTGAGGAGATAGGAAATGTAGTAGGAAAATGGGATTATTGTACCTAGAAGGGAATCAGGTAGCTTTTTTTTTTTATATATTTTTCTGTAAGACTGAAGGTGTAACAAACAAGCTAGTTAAGATTTTGAAATAGGAGAGAAGAAAGTAGGTAGGAATTTCCATTACAGCATGGAACTCTTAGGTTGAAGTTTTAAGTGGCTCACCCATTCATTTGCCTTGTGCACCCTCATTTAGTCTAACAAAAGTCTTGATATTGCTGTGAGTGAAATCCACTTAATATTTATTCTTTGAAGATCCAGGCAATTTCAGCAAAGTTGTTACTGAAACACAGTGGGAGATTCAAACTCAGTGCGTATGTGTCTACAGAACAGTCACTACATCCCAAAAAATGCTATTCTCTAAAGAATGGAAGGAGCAATGGTGGGTGGTTTGACTGAAGATAAGCATTCGGAATAGACATGATAACGAGATTCCTTCTTGATGTGCAGTAAGTGCATAGAAAGAATAACAACAGCGAACTTATCAAGTTGGAAATATTTAGGGGAAAATCTGAACAATGATTCTCCCTCCCAGAAACTGTAGGAAAAATTATTAAAAGCAGCATCTTACTAATGACCCCATACAGGCAAATGGGAGAGCATGGCAATTTGTTTAGTATTTCTTTTTTTACTTCAATTTATGAGGTTAGAAATAACACTGCAGTGATGCAGAATGATATGTGCAAACGTTTGCAAGAATTAGTGGCCCTTTAAAATTTATCCTGATCCTACAGAAGGCAGGCATGCATTTATTACAGTATTCCTTATTATTGAAGAGAATTTTACTTGAGAAGTAAAATATCCTTTTGTAGCCCAAAATAAATTTTGAAGAAGGGATGACTAAGTTATATTTCCTTACCTGTTAGAACTGCAATGAAATAACTCTTAAGAAATCAGCAAAGTGTGAATCTTATTTAAATTGTACACCTATTTGATTCCCATTCCCTAGATGTGTAACTCATTCATACAATTAACATTAGCTCAATTACAGTATGGTCACCTTTAATTCTCCTTCTCTTGAAGCTGGTTATTTCAGTGAATCTGGAAGAGACAAATCCCATTCTTTACACTCTGCCCAACACATCTGTGCAGGAAATCTTTACTGCTGCTGAGGGTTCTTCTTTAGCCTATTCAAAGTTCATTTTTTCTTTGCCTTAGTGCTCTCAGCCTGATATAATCATAACCTTCTCCAAGTCAATGTTAAAGTTCATTAATTTACAGATGGAATCTTATGTCCCTCCTTAAATACCTCCTATGGTTGGGCATGCTATTTAAAAGCTTAGGCTTATTAATAAAGTATGGTATGTGAGGTTCTCAGTTCATTCTATTTTAAGTTTGCAAAAAACACCATTTCAGATCTATAGTATTGTAACATTTGAAAAATGCTGACTTGTTAAAGAAAACTGTTGCATATTTCTTCACAGAATGCTTTGAGCACATTTGCCTTTAGAAAAACATCAGGTTTTGGGCAGAAGGAATAGTTCTTCTAACTCCATCTAAATTATTTCTTCCGTGTTAGTGCTGCTCTCAGAGGACTCTGGAGGGGTTTAAATGCCCACATAGTAAATTTGATGTGGGTTATTGGTGCCTCACTTTAAACTTGGGATCAAAACACCACTTTATTTTTCAAAAATAAACTTCAAAAAAAATGTAGCAGTTAGGTTTTCACTCGCCAACTGGGTTCCTTGATTTTCAGGCCATGCCATTGAGGATAAAAGTCATTCCCTCAGGGTCCATTTTTAACAGTAGACAGTGTCAGAGGGAAATTAACGGAACTACAGAAAGCTCCAAAATGGAAATGTAGCAACACCGAGCCTGTTTCTATCCTGCATTTCTAGTAGAAGGGTTATGCACTGAAATATCAGAATTTATTTTCTTGTTATCCATACAAATATCTAAACTCCCTTTTGAATCCTGCTGGGCTCTTAGCTTCAGTGATGTCTTGAAGGAAAAAGATAAAACATGCTTCCCAACACCAACTTTCTCTTCTCTTGGGAATGAGCTACTCATTATTATGAGAAGGTATTCACCATGGTCTTCTGCCTCTGACAGACCTGATCAAATACCTTCCTACCAGAAGTGGCCAGCCTCTTATTCCCTGGGATAGAAAAAATGGGCTTCTCTCTCTCCACTCTATTAATAGTGGAGACATATATATTAATAGTGTTTAGATACTAATGGATTGGTCTTGCAAAATTGAATTCATACCTGCTGACAGCTACCAGCTCAGGCTTGATTCAGTCAGCCATATAGATCATTTACGGACCGTGGACAGATTCAGGGCAATGCTTCTTCAAAAATAAGTAAGAAAGTGGACTCTGTATAAATCCACATCAGACTTCTAACAGGTGGGTTGAAGTAAAAGTAATTTAGAAAAAAAAATCGGTGCACATTGCAGGAATATGCAGATTAATGAAGTAATAAGGACAGAGGGCCAGATCCCCAGGGCGTTGTAAATCACCATCACTTACCTGGAGTTGCTGAAGCTATGCTGATTTACAACACCTACAAAATTGATCCAGTAGCAAATCCTTAGTGATAATGTTGGTGTTTTCTCCTGGTAACGGAACTGCAGGCATCAGGGACGACAGTTGGTTCGTGGGGCAAGTTTAGAACAGAATATAGAGAAAAGACATATTTACAGCATGCGGGGAACTTAAGGCTGGAGAAGACCTTCTGGAGTTTCTGTGTTCAGTTCCTTTTTAGTGTTGCAAGCAATAACATGTTATCTTCCCATTCAATTTTTTTTTCTTAGAAAGGAAGTGGTTAGTTGAGGCAGAATGATATTTTAAGCAGAGCTTTACTCGAAAACAGATTGCCTTGAACTTTTATCACATGCTGCCCTCTGATTTCTTTTATGATCACTTTTGCATCTTTCATTTAAAGAAAGAAAATTATATATTAAAAGTGTGTGGGAGTTGTTTGTGGTTTGTTTGGGTTTTTTTTTGCTGTTGTGGTTTTGAGAGGGGTTGGGTTTTTTGTTGTTTCTTCTTTCCCTTTTTCTTTTTTCTCCCTTAATGCTCTTGTTAACCCCATAAAGCTGGGGGTATTGTGGCAGAATGAAGTAGATGGTCTTCTAGTTCATTCATCTTTCAGGATCTTAGGAATATTCTCTTTTCAGAGCACATTTTTCTAAAAGCTGCGGGACCTATATACACAGCCTATGCAGCTAGAACTGGTAGCCTTGAGGGACACAATATGAATGTACCGCAGCTAGTAAATTGACCTGCTGCTGTGTTGTACTGCAGCATGGAGCTGCTCTTAACTTACCATCAGAAGTATTTGTTGAGCTGGGAATGTCCAGCACACCTGAGTCTGCTGTGCTGTGTCTACTGAGCAAGGAATTTTTGTCTGCCAAATCTTTATTGCTGGCAGCAATATACAAAGCCAGAAGGACAACAGCTTGGCTTACAAGTAGCATGCTGAGTCTGCAAGGACCAGATAGATTGAAAGACTGTCTACTGACTTGTAAATTCAGAAAATTTGATAATGAATCCTGTGGCATACTGAAAGTGCAAAGGTGTTCTATGCTGTTTATGAATGTAATTTACAGAATAGGATTACACTTCAGGTGAACATCACCTTTTTATGCAGAAGTTCCGAATAAACTCTGAAAATTTTTTATTATTAATGAAGTACAACTTCAGCTCCAAAAACATTTGAAGTTGTGTGCTGCTGTCATCAGCTATAGATTTTTACTTGGTTCAGACAGTTTCTAGAGGAGTGCATATGTGACAATGTTGGGTGGAGATGGGATAGAGGGATGTGAGAGAAAGAGGGAAAGGAGGACTTCTTTAATCTTCCAAAATGTGGTTCCTGATAGAGAAGATAGCATGGATAAGCATTTGGTGTTCATTCCCTAAGCTCAATCTGTTTTATATGAATTTATCAAAGTTTTCCTATCTCCAGAGCAGAATGAAAATGAACGTTTTTCTGAGAAATGCTTTATGATATTTCTAGATGTAATTTTAGATTGTTTTTTTTTTTTCCTGGCTAGCTTTGGGAGCCTCTGGGGTCTCTTTTTCTGATGTTCATCAAATTCAGTTAAGGTACCATCAAATCTTTGCAAGGCAATACATACAGAAATTGACTGTTATGAGAGACTAATAAAAGTTATCAAGCTTGTTGTCTTTCCAAAATCCCGTGTTCTTATTTTCCTGATCAAATACAGCATATTGTGAACAAGAGCTGCTTTATTTATTTAACTAAACTGTTTTGAAACAATAATAACAAAAGATTCCTGAGGTGTTTTGCTGGAAAACTGTATTTGCTCCTTCTAGGGAAACATTGGGCCTTCTGCAGAGGAATAGTTATCAGCTGATGAAGTTTAGAGCTAAAGCATATTGACAGTGAATACAGCATCCCCATGATAAATAGGTTAAAAATATCTTTTTAAATTTAACTGGTGAGGTTTGGGGGGTTTTTTTGGAGGGAGAAGGTATTTTTGTTGGTTGGCTTTTTGTTGGGTTGTGGGTTTTGTTTAATAACAGGCCAAGGAATTCAGGTCATGGAGAAGTTCATAGCATTAATGCTGTGTGACATGCAGGAATAACATAAATTCAGATGATATTGTAAGTATCAGTAGTAGTGCACATGTTCACTAGCTTGGTATTGCTGAGGAGGGTGCACCAGAGCAGATAAACTCATCTAAGCATTTAGGAAAGTGGCAGTGTGAAGGAGCTTCAGAGGAATTTGGGCTAATTTTATAAAGTGCTACTTCCATTATCAGACAGCTGCATTCATTACTAGAAAAAAATTAGTTAGGGAATGAATTGCATGGTTTCTTAAAGAGCTCAAACATATGAAAATACAATTTGGATAATGAAATCTAAATTTTGGAATCTGTTAGCTAGCTATATTATTTAACTAATGGAAAATGGTATATATGAAGTCAGCAGCAAGAGCAATGCCCAAGAGTTATTTTAGGATATCACCCAATAAAGGACACCTTTTAGACTTATACTGTGCAATTAAAGTGGTTAATTGAATGAAATTGATTACAGGAAGAAAAATAAGATTAAATTGGTAAACTTGACTATTACATAGGTATGTGAAGTAGTCATTATTATAGACTGAAACCCCATTTTCATAGTACATTGCACTAATGTGAGGCTGTCCTGGCTGGCAGAGTGATGTACATACTTTCTTAAATTCCTCTGGTGTGTACCCAGCAGTGAGAGTTCTCTCTGTGGATGTACATCTGTCTGTGGTTTATACTGTGCAAGACAACAGCTGAAACAGGTCTGCTGTACTTTGTGTATGGGACAGAGTTTTTGATACTGTAGATACCAACAGGTTTTTTTTGGAACACCACAATTCACATATATATATGGTAAATCTTAGATGCTTGGTCCAGTTGCTTTGTGATTATCTTGATTAAAAAACTATTTAATTAGCCAGTACAAAACTGGTGCTACAAATGCCTTAAGGACATTTGAGAAAAACACACAAACAAGTTAAAACCCCCAAAGAATTAAATAAAGATAACAAAAAAACCCAACAAAAACAACAACAAAAAAAGGAAAAAACCAAAACAATTGGCTCCACAACTTAATACAATGTAATATTTTAGATCTGTGAATTTAATACCATGTTTAATAAGAGATTTAGAACAAGTTATATGATTGAGTCACTATAGTAAATAGTGATGTAAAAAGAGCTGTAAAGAAAAATAAAAATCTGGAAGAGTCCTTAAACAGTCCAAATTTCCATGAAAAAGTCTTTACAATAGAACATATCTATTTTATTTGTTGTGATTCATCATAGTATATTTCTTTAAAAAGATAACAACCAGGAAGTTGAGAAAGAGACTCTTGTTTTTGCATTGATCTGCCCTCTGCACTTTGGCTCAGGTGAGTATCTGCAAGGAGCATGTTTATAACTTTGCTGGGAGCAGCTGGATATTGGGTAGGAGGAGGGAAGGAAGAGGAAAGAGAAAACAAAGGATGGGACTTCCCACAAAACAGAGATCTGGTATTTTCTGGGCAGAGCAGGGAACGGAGGTGCAGCCAGGTTGCAGGAGGGGTGGAGGAAAGGTTGCTCTGGTTTTATTTTCTGTTTTTTTTTCTTCCCTAAGGGACAGTCACGTCTATGGAGATTTTTGCAATGTGGCATGCTATTGAAAGATAGCTGATCGGAGAGAAAAACACGATGAAGAGAAACAGAAAGCAAAAGATTTGTCTATAGTCTTTTCTTATTTCTGAGTTTTTTTTCATGCTAATGTATTTGCTTTTCCAACTTATTTTCTAATACAGCTCACTCAAGAGAAAAAAAACAAACAATAGGAAAATAAAAATCCTTATTTTGTGTTGCTTATAGAGCTCACCTGAAGGAAAAGGAATGAGCAGGGTTACTTCCAGGCTGACTTGCTGACTGAAGTCTAATCATTGTCAAAAGAAGCCAAGAAAATAACGTGTTAGAGATCCTGTGTGAAAAATTCCAGATGGTGAAGCCTCAGGAACTTTTAGCCTGATTACAAGCAGTATGGCTAACTTTCTCTGATAGTTACCAAGACACCAGCCACTACATCTGGTGACTTTCTGTCTTCCTTACCATCAAATGGGTTTGTTCTAGACACAGGTGGAGAATGGGGCCAGACTTATTTCCAGTGCCAGTGGTTTTGGGGGGTTGTATGTTTCCCCCAGGGAACTGAACACTGAAGGGGTTTTTTTTTTTTCATAAATGGATTTGCACCTGACACTTTGGGATGGTGGGTTGGGATGATGTCAGGCTGTTCATCTTGGCATTTATCGTCAAAAATCCCAGTGCTGTGTTAGCCAGTTTGGTGCCATGTACAGTGCATGAGTTAATCAGGAGCAACCAGCCATAACTGACAACCACAATAACAAGAATGGTAAGTTGGAAGGTGTTTTTAGCACATGACATTCAGGTATCTTGACAGCATATAGGCAACAGTCTTGAAGTAACTCATGTAATGCACTTTGGGAACAGTGACTGTATAGCCACTCAGTAAGGAAATATTTAGGATACTGACAGCTATAGGTGAGTTACTGGGTCCAAAAGTGCTTCTGACAAAGCTTTAACAAATTACAGTCCATGGGTAGATGAATATTCTAAGAATAGGACAGTAGCATCAGCATGCATGTGGATGTCTGACTTTCTTTCCATAAATGCTGGATTTAGGGAAATTTTCTCGGAGTTGTTCTCCCACTGGAACTGACCTTTTTAAGGCTGAAACAGAACAAAAAATACCAAACTCTTTCTACTTCCCTGTGCACTCCAGTCAGTTCATAAGGGCAGGCTCCTCTTTGAAAGGTATTTGAACTAACAGAGTTGTTTACCTTAGGTATTTACATGATTTCTAAAGCATTAATCTAAGAGTGGATTTTATGCATTTTATTAAAAAAGTAGTTATGTCTTCATTTAGATATAGACTGGCAATTAATGATAATGAAAATGCAGGATGATTTTATATAATTTTCAGTTAGACAATTCAGGGAGTTGGGAGGGGGATGATAATATGTTCCCCAGTTTTTTGTGCATAGTATTTTAAGTCCAGAATGGGCTTGTGGCTTAAAGCCTTTTCCAGCCATCTACAAACAGCAATTTTCATTTGCTATGATTAGGACTGAGTTTGATATGAGGTCAGCAGCTGATTCACTAAGTTGCTTGACCTCCTTTCGGTGTCTTATTTCCATTCTGAATCTTGTCCCTTTTATCTTTTGCACCATCAGCTGAGTTCACATCTCTTTGTCAAGCTGAGAGGCTTTTCTACTACGTTCTGATTTTACTTAGTCAACAGTACTCCCTTTTATACATGTGTCTATTTACAAACATCAAATTACTTCTCTTGTGACATAATACTTTGTATATGAGCTGACATTTTGTATCTAGAAGTAAAGATAGGGCTTCCCACAGAAGAGCCAAGCTCAGGTCTCACAGATGCCTCTTACAGTGTGTGTATATCTATGTTGAATTGCTTAATATTTACTAGAGATCCAGAACCTTTCTCGCAATCTCTGTGTAGCCTCAAATGCATAACAGAATTGCGACAAACTTGAAATTTATGTTTTACAGATAATTTGTCAAATTTACTTTCTATTTAAATTCCAAACAGGATAGGTAAGTCAGAACATATTTTTTTCCTGCAATTTGTATTTTCAAAATATTTTGGGAAGATTGGAATCAAACTTTAAAAAGTTGGCAGCATTGGGGCAATCTGACATGACATTCTTTATGATACTTTACCAGTCTAGATTTCATACTCTTTTCTTTTTTTTTCTGGATGTCATAACATTTTTAACCATAGCTACATGTGAATAAGCATTGCAGGTCTTGTTCTTCCAGTTTACTTTTATTATAGTTTGTGATGCTCAGAATTCTGATATTGTGCATATGCAGATTTTATTTTGGACATTCAAATTCTTGATTGACTGGACAGCTTTTTGCTCTGTAAAATCAGTCTTACTGAAGTCAATAGGACTACTTATTTGAAGGTAATAGTTGTGTTCTTTTTCTTTTTTATTACATATGTCTATTATAGTATTAACGAATATAATTTAGGTTATGGAACCTGGTAATTCTTTGGGTGAGTTCACAACAAGGGCACGTTGGGCTGAATGGAAAGTTGTAAAACTTTAAAGCAGTCAATAAACCAATTAATGTATCAACAGTATATACTGTTAGGCAGGAGTGCAGTAAAACTGATCATAACAGTAGTCTTTAAGGTTTAATCGGGAAGAGGAATAAGATATTACTGTTCATTTTTATTTGTGCTGCTAATTTTTTAAAAAAATAATTATGTGAGAGTAGTGGAAGGTAAGAGCAAGTTTCTTCAAATTATTGTTTTTGAATAAATTGCTTTTGAATAGATCCTATCTCAAAAAACAACAACAACAAATATAAACAATGAAAATAGTGTAATTTAAGAGATTGCTCCAGCTTCTTAAAGTGCAATTTGTTTAGGAAATTAAATGCCTATTATAATATTCTAAGTGCTATCAATGGCATTAAGTGAGGTTTTTATTTTCAGTAAATGAGAAGATGTGTAGCAGACTGTGCCACACCCTGCAGTTTCTCTCCCCCTCCGTTTTTAAGATTAAGAACCTCAAGTACCATTAACAATCAAGACAGGCTTTCCTACAGGAACAGTATCATTACAAATAAGTAGCTTAACACTCTGTGCACGTTAATGCACAGAACAAATCCTAGTGCTGATTTGCTAGCACTAAAACCCATTAGAACACTGGCCTCAAAAGGGGCAAATCATTGAAAATGTACTAATTGTCAGTCAGGCTCTTTGGAAAGGTTTTGGGTCATTGCCAGGCATTATTAAGTTTTTCAGTAAGTTTAGACTGAGTTTTCTGTTTGCTTCTCTGAGAGAAACTTGTAGGTAAAGAGTTCGTTTTATGCATACGTAAATTGAAACCTTATGGATTAATGGAAGTTTATATGTTAAAAAAAATAACCCATATTTTGTGAGTTACAGTGTACTTTTGGGATAGGAAGTACTAGCACGAGGAGTATCTCTGAAACCTATATTCAACCTGACCTTGGGTCTTGAACCGGGCCGAGGTTTTGTCACCATTGTTACTTGCCTGTCCTTTGTCAGGAAGCTGAAAAGCAGTCAGCATAAAATAATAAATGAGTGAATGTTTACACCAATGTCATGGTTGGTGCACTGCAGACTGTCTGGTGGGGGGGAGCTTGTCTGTGAAAAATGGACAATGTGTGAATTTATGGCTATGTCAGGTCATTTTTATGGCTAAGGGAATGGGTGTAGTGGTTATCGACCAGTGGAAAATTTATATCTAGGATTGACTATCGTTGTTCAGTACAATGGATTGTTTCTCACACATCTCATAAATAATGTGCAGCTTTTCATTCAAACTGATGAGTATACCAAAAAGTTGTATTTTCTGCTTTCCCTCTGCATGGTGTGGAAACAGCAATGACATCTTGCCACTTTCTTCTGCTGCTTTTACATCTATGAGGCCTGAGAGAGAAAAGAAGATAAACAGCTATAGAAGCACCTACTTGCTTATTTTTTTTAAGCAGTCAGAAGCCATCTGTTACAAGATGTGTACCGACACTGTCTCTCATCCCCAGCTGAATCAGTGGTGGGACGGGGTTCTCCACACTTTGGCATCTCAAGCTAAAAATGTTCCAGGAAGGTGGTGGGAACTGAAGTTTCTACTAAGTAAATGGAATGTTCTTTGGCTTCCATGAAACTTAATTCATTTTTACAGTGCTGGATAGCCTGGCAGGGCCTTTAAATATATATTCCTTCAAATATGCAGAGAAAAAACATCATATTGCTGCTTAGTCGTGTAAGAACTGGTAAAAATTCATCGTCAAGTAAGCTCGTGCTACCCAACTTGAATAATCCATCATTTACCCTTTTGGTGAGAGGACCATAGTCCTCCACTGCTGTTTCTTTCAGATGTGCTCATGGGAGGAGGTCAAAGCAGGAGGAGACAGGGTATGCTTCAAATAGTTGTGGAAATTCCATGTAGGCTTTTCCAGCCCATGCTCTTCATTTGTGAGAAGCTTCCACAAAGGTAGTGGTAAAAAATGTTGACTCCAAAAGTTGTGGCTTTCAGGGATTAGCGGTGAAATCAGATGTCAGTGTTAGGTATCTGGAGGTATCTGGTATCTGTTAGGAGCTTCTTATGGTGTGACTGTCCCTCTGTCCTCTTCAGAGCCAAGGTAGCATCCTTTCCTTTTCTCTGCTAACCAGGTTGGATCCCAGATCTGCCTGTCTGCTTAGTCCTTGTCTAGCAACTGCGTACGGTGGCGGGTCACCTCTATGGAGATACTGCAGTTTAAGTAGATGTTCCCAATTAGCTTGAAGTGAGCCAGCCTTGCTTTTGCTAGCAATGTAGCCACAGGCAGCATGGTGAGAGCTATTTGCTGATCTGCTTACTCAGCATCTGCTAGATTGGGCAGTCCTTAATGGACTGGTGTAATGGATACACTATTATGTAAAAATGTGAGCTGTAGCAACTATGTGATAGTTTACACCACAGCAGTAATAGGTCTCCTGGGGGTTTGCACCCAAACCAGCACTGAGAGCTGTGCTGCATTTTGGAGGGGATTGTTTTGTGTTTAAGGGGTGTGTTTGTGCATTGTGTGTGGTTTTGGGGTTTGTTTTTTTGTTTTTTGTTTTTTTTTTTACTTTGTTTTGTTTGCTTTTCCCCTCAGCTTCACTGTCCATCAGAACAAAGATGTACGAATTCTTAAGATGTAAGGCTGTACCCTGTTGTGTTCCTCTCAGGAAGAAAATTCCTTTCTACTAATTTCTAATGGTTTACCAGTACTATTGTACAAATGAAAGTACCACATGGGTTTATGTTAGAAGGTATTTCTCTTCATAATAATAAGTTTGATTTAAAAAGGCCTGAAGTGGATAAACAATCTTTTTTTCCTAGTGCTTTATTTTAATTTAGTTTAGTATTCTTCAGGTATGTTTTAACTCTTGTATATTTAGATTTTCTTTCCCTATGTCTTTGTGAAGGTATTTTGTGGTTACAGTTGCAGTAGATCACCAAACAAGACTAAAATTTTTTGCCTGGATTTTCAACTCTTAATTTTGGGGTTAAAGAATATTTGGATTTGGTTTGGTTTGAATTATTTCTTCCTGCTGTTTCAGGAAAATACAATTAAGGCTGTAGCAAGATCTTTTTTGCTTAATAAAGGGAGAACAGTGTGTTCGGTATGTGTATCTTTATTCTCAGAGTCTCAGAAGTAAATTCATTAAAGGGAAACTAAACCAGTGATTCAGTGATAAAGCAGCATGCTTCCATGTGGAAGATTTAAGTCCAAATTTGCAGCTTTTTCTTCATGTTTTGGAGTAGCTGTTATTAAGCAGACATACTGTAATTTCTTAAACATTTATCCCTTGTCATACACTGAATTCCTGTAATTGAAAATGGGTACAGAATCTCTATTCAAATGATGAAACCTCTCCAGGAGGTCCTGCACCAAGCGTTTGCTGTCCCATGGCAAGCGATCATGAGTACTGCAGAAGTGCAGGGTGAAACTATTTCTGAATGCAGGTCCAAAGTTAACTGTGTGAGATATTTTTATGTTTCGATCTGGGGTTTGTTTTTATTGTATTTTCACTTGAAAAGAGAACTTAACTGTAGCTGACCCATAATACCTCAGCAGGCTTTGCTTGCTATAGCCTGCTAGACGTATTACCCTCAGGAACAGCAAACTCCCCTCGGATGCCTCTGACCAGCCAAGATTTCTGTTCTCTGACCTATGGATTTGATCCCAATCGACAGGGATCCCAGAGCACAACTGATACTCCCAGCTTTGATTCATCTGGAAGCAAATCCTGCCGCTATACATCTGGTGGGCTTAAGCAATGTGTACAAATAGAAAGGCTCAAATAAAAGTCATCACTGACCTTATTTGCTTATTTTCACATGATTTTTTGTTATCCACTACAAAACTAAGATCAAATGCAGAGGAGTGCTGAAAGCAAAAAGGCCTGACATGGACAACCAAGGGGAAGTGTGTCCAGTGATGAGGATCAGTAAAAGAGCTGCTTCTTGCTAATGTGATACGGAGTTCAATATACCTCAAGCTCCCATATATTTGGGTGACAAAGAGGCCTTGCAATCCTTTACGATCCTCATACTTTCTGAATTAGTATACTTTTGCCCAGTAGTACTTCCTTTCTGTATCCCCAACGCCAGTGTAAGTTTTGTGTTTAATCCCCTGAATTCTATCTGTGTATCTAAAATATATCCCATAAGCTTTGTGAGAGCTTACATCCAGTATTTTGAATAAGCAAGTAGGATTTCTTCAATAGTAAGAATGTAAGAATGTCTTGAATATATAAGAATGTCCATGCATGGGTCTGTGGTCAAAACTTGATAGCATACAAATTTCTGAAGAGAAGAAAGATTATGTGTTCATGATATATACGTAAAAGTGATTCTTCTTTCTCCTGATATTTACTTGTCGGTTGTTTATTTGCTTGTTTGTTTCTTTCCCAATTTAATAGGTTGTATATTTAGAGGAGGCTGTAAGAATGTGTATTTTTATTAGTATATTAGATCTGACATTGCGCCACTCATAAAAATGATATGCTGATAAAGCACTAGGCTGATACCTAGTGTTCAGTCTCTAACTGCTATAAAGACTTTGAATAACCCTTGGTAACTCACTTATCTCTGTAATTAATTTCACATCTGCAAAGTAAAAGAGATTCTTACTTTTTCCTCTTCTTTATGTATTTCACAATTAGGTTTTATGAAAAAAAGATTTTTTAAGCATGTTTCTATTGAAAAAATTGAACTAGCTGTATCTTATCTGAGTTTTTCAGTTAATCCCCTAATTTAGTCAAAAGAGAATATTAAAAATAAGAATTAGTTTTTTTTTTTTTTCTGTTGTGAAACAGAAAGAAATATAGTCTTCTTACGTATAATACAAGTAGAAATCATTCTTACGATTTTTTTTTAAATAGAGAGCTTTATTCTTGCATCAGGATGAGGACAAATCTTACTACTTTTGGTTTTTTTCCTTTCCAAAGTCAAAAACACATTTCCATTTGTATCCCATTGATCAGTTTGGTTTTTACACATAAAAGGATAATGCTTACTAAGATTAATGTGTATTTGCATTATATAGAAAAACATATACATTTTTAATGCCTTGCATTCAAATTCTAGCTTAGACTATTTTTAGAGCTCTCCTTACTATGAAATTCATGTGCTGTTTCATCTAGTGAGTGATTCAATCTCTAAAGTTTGGTGAATCATAGAATCATTTTGGTTGGAAAACACCCTTGGGATCATCAAGTCCAACCATCTACCCTACTCTACAAAGTCCTCCCCTACACCATATCCCCCAATACCACATCTAAACGACTCTTAAACACATCCAGGGATGGTGACTCAACCACCTCCCTGGGCAGCCTATTCCAGCACCCGACCACTCTTTCTGTGAAAAATTCTTTCCCAATGTTCAGTCTCAAACTACCCTGTTGTAGCTTGAAGCCATTCCCTCTCCTTCTGTC
>JAOTQQ010000001.1:166995081-167056837 GCA_026546715.1 Gallinago undulata
GAGGGAGGGAGGAGTGGTGCGTGGTTATTTTCTGGCATTTTTTTGTTGTTGTTTCTGGTTTTGTGTTGTTTTTTTTTGTTTGTTTGTTTTCCTCCTGATGATAACACATCGTCAATATGTAGTGATCTTTTTCTATAAACTGTAAAGAAATAGCTCCAGATGTGTGGAAAACAACCTATGACATGAAGGTTTAACTCTTCAGTAAAATTAACAACATCTGTGGTTTTAAAAAATTAAGATGGGCTAATTCCCATGAAGCTCCTTCAGTATAAGAGGGTGTTTAAGACAAACTGTGTCTCAACCTAAAGTTGTAGTGCATTCTTTAGGGAATGCAAGTTTCAAAAGCTTGCCAGGTGTATTTCAACCCAATAGTCAACATTTAGAGCAGATGCCTATTCTATAATTGATTGTGCATTTTTTTTTTATAACAAGTAGAAGAACTGCGTTGGGAGAAAGACAGGTGATGGACACTGTTGATCAAAGCAGTGATATTTACATATGTCTTCTATGTAAAGGACTCTTTGAAGTCAGTCTCCTTGCTAATTCATTCACCCCTTTCCTCAGAAGGCAGCTTTGAGAGTGGCAGTGTTTAATTTGTAAGTGAACAATATTTTGTTTGGTTATGACTGGGTCTCAAACATGATAGGATCCCAAACCTGGAGGTCAGATTTCTTCAGCCGATAGCTGACTCTGGTTGACTGCTTTCTGCTGTGATTCTGTGAACCGTATCAGTATCGATCAGAATTCAACTGTTTTCATGTCTGTGATCTCTGACTGCTGTAAAATAACTTTTATTTTAAGCAAATTGTGCTTTTGGTAGCTTGCTGAAAAGTTTTACTGTTTTTTGGAAATCTTTCTTTTGTATGATATCTTGCGGTACAGGTTTAGTTTTATCAAGCTCTCCTAGGTAGCGTAGTAAGAAATTCATCTTTTCCTCAAGAGTCAGCAGGACTCAGTTGCCCATACTCTGTAAGGGTGTTTTGGAAAATTCTGTTCAAAGAAAAAAGTTGCACTTGCAGGCATTTTTTTTAGTGTCTTTGGAAAGCTACATGTGCTGAAATGACCTGTTGTGAATGCTGGCTTGGAGAGAAAGGAAAAAAGTTTGTTAAGGAGCACAAATCCCCACAGTGCAGTGCTTAGAGGGGTACAATGCAATGTTTAAGGAGATGTTTCATGGATCACCTCACTCTCCAGGATAGCAGGTTCACCAGTGAAAGTCAGAGTCAGATTTTGAGATGATCGGTGAAGCTTTCTGTGTGTGTATCATCAGAGGAGCGTGTGGCTTCATATTTTTGCTTACCTGTGCCCCAGTATTACTTTCTGGGTTGGAACTGCACAGTTTTTTAGTGGCAGACAGTGAGATGGCAAGTTTAAATAGGGATGTGAGGGTTGATTATGAAAATGTGCTCCTGAGGAAATTGAAAATTTGGATAGTTAGAAGTCCTCAGACGGAAAATGGTTGTCAGTAGCTACAGGGATGTTTTAGAAATCACCTATGCCATGTTGAATGAATCTCTCTGACCTCTCTGGCTGGGAAGATCAGACTTAAAAAAAGAGAATGACTCAAAATATGAAGCAGAAGAGTAGGCAAAACCTACTCTAATTGTTCAGATAAACCTTTGTGACTATTTCATTTCTTCAATAGCTCTAAAGGAACAGTTTGGGAATCTGCTAGAGCAATTAAGATGCATGTGTGTACAAATTCAATCTATATTCTAATGGTATATGGTTAGCTATGTTACATTTATATATAAGCAAATTGGTTTTCTTTGATTTCTTTTTCTTTTGAAGAAAGTCTAACAGATATGACCCAGATGATTTTTATTCGTCTATTTAAAAGAAATACTGAAAAGATACTTATTTAAAACAAGAAGCATGTCTATATAAAAAAAAATAAACAACCGACTAAAGAAGAAATGGGGTCAGTTATTTAAAGGTGAGATAATCTATAAATAGATACAGGACTTGCTATTAAAGTAGCAAAGCTAAACAAAACACTGTCCTTACTCAAGCATTCTCAAACAAATTGTAATTTTCTGTTGGTCCCCTAATGAAATACGTAGTTCTTTTCTAAGCACTGTGCTACATGGTTTACAGCTCAGAGGTAATAGCAGCATCCTTCTTGTTGTAGAGCAGAAATCTGTTTTTTACAGCCCTGCATAAAGCAAATGGCAACTATAGACAGCAGTAAAACAGACAAGGGTGGTCATTTTTTTCCAACAAGAATGACTTTTTAACTTTATACTGATAAAAAATACTTTCATATAATACTAATGCTGGTAGGTTTTTTGGCCAGTAAATGGAAGGGGATTGTAAATGGATGTCAGTGAAACTATTACAGGCCATCATTAACATCCCCATGACAAAGTATATATTAGGGTAGCTGTACTGTATATACATTGGATTTTTTTCAAAAGCTTCTTTGGCTTTGTAGAAGTGTAATGGTCTGTGCATGTTGCTAGTGGAGAATCTTATCCTTAGGTATGCAGTTCATTTAACAAGAAGTGGTTATGTGCGTGGATGTGACATAAGTACATCTTTTTTATATATGGGGTTCTCTAATGAGACATACAAAATTTCACTATTTTTTTCTTTTCTGCTTTAAAAGTGATTGTGAGGGGATCTTCCTTCCCCATGTTTCTTCACTATTTCTTTATTTTATGTGTTTTCTTCTAGGGGTAGTAAGCTAGATGCATACTCCATATCATGCTGTGTTTTCAGTTGTCATTTTGAGAGGATCTCTAGACAGTACGGTCAGAACAAAAGTGTATACCAAATGGGTCAGACAGAGAGAAGCTCATCAAATGAATTAAAAATAGGATAAATAGATAAGCATTCCAGTCTTGCATAGTGGTTGGCTTTAATCTCTCAGTCTTCTTTATTACTTTTCTTCTCCTTACATGCAGAGTTCCTTTTGAACTAGCAGGTATACTGCACATTGTCATTAAGGCATCAGTTAAGACTTATTCCTAAATCTTAAAAATATCAGTACATTCAGAACTGTATCACCTTACACATTAAAGGTGGTTGTTGCTCAGATTTCCTTTCTCAAACTTATCTACATTGTTTTGAGCATCTCAAATATCTTCTGAATTTTAGAAAAAAAAAAAGCAGTATTTCACTTGTGCTTTGCATCTCTTGAGTAAAAGATCTGTTCAAACATTTCTTAATTGGTTAACCTGAAAATCTCACACTTTTTCAGTGAGGAATAGGTGTTCTAAATGTTTAGATAGCTAAACATTTCAGCTACCTCGTAAGAAATAGATATTTCTATCTAAAAATTGCAGCCACCTCATACTAGGAAAAATGTGTTATACATAAACGAAACAGAAATTGGATTGTTCTCTGACACTGCATATTTAGGAATCATACATAGCAAACAGTGTTTAGGTGAAAGTTAAATTTGAAATATAGCCACACATCCATCTATCCGCCTCTCTCTCACTCTCTCTCTCTCTCTTTTCCTTTAGTATTTTTTTTTTTTTACTCTGTGACTGCGGTACCAAAGCAGCTTCAGCTATTACTGAATTTGCAAAATAACAGAATCTGATCTCTGTCACACAAGCCTCAGTGTGAATGCTACCTTATAGTGTAGTGTGAGAGTTTTACTGCAGAAAAAGCATCCCTGGTCATTCTCTTATGTCATGCATCTGAATATGTAGACAGAATTTCTGCCCAAGGAGTTCAATTAAGTGTCTGGATTCTGAAAGTATAAAATGATCAGCATCCCATTGGAGAAAATAGCGTAATTATGATATTTTCACCTGGTTTGCATAAATTAAACACCTGCAGCAGTGTAACTCACAATCTGCAGTAATAAGGGTTAAACACATTTCCAGATGAGAAGGCTATTCCAGAATGTTCTTTATGCAAGAAATCTTCTGCCTCTGATCCTCCATAGTTTGCTTCCTCAACTGCAATGGCCCCTATTGCTGTGATTGATTTTTTTTTTAATAAGTAGGTTAAGTGAAGTGCTGTTTGTAAGGCAAATTGTATATTTTTGAGATAAGGAGTTTATAAACTGTAAAATACCGCATAGTTCAAGCAGTTTTTTGTTTCTTTTTTTTTTCTTTAAATATACATGAACTTATTTCTCAGAGGGTAAATTAAATTCTCTATTATGGAAATGCAGAAGAAAGCATATGATAAATGTTGTTTACAACTTTACAAATGTATCTATCTTGACAAAGAGCAACTTTCTTTAGAAAACAGGATAGCTTTCCTCCTCCTTTCCTTACTAAATTCTAGTTTGACACATTTATTCTCCCTTCTGGATGGATCTGAGTTAGATTTTACATAAAATGAAACAGATATATATTTATAGGTTAAATGAAGATAAGCCTATCTGGAGTTTCAAGTTTTAAGACTAGACAGGATGAATATCCAGCAGAACCTGCTTCTCTTTATTCTAGCAGTGCTACAAAAGAGAGTAACAATTCATTTTGGAAACTGGAGCACTAAAGTATCTTTAATGTTCATATTTTATTTAATTTGACAAAGGTAGAAGACTGCTTTTCTTGCAAGCTCGTGTCAGCTTCTCAGTTTTCTCTCACCGAGCAGAAACCTAAGTGGTTAAACATCACCAGTTGCCACAGTTTATTGTTTTTTTTATGATCAATGATATCTATAGCACTGAACAGTGGCATGAAACTCTCTCTCCTGCCTTAAATGTAGGACACTAAGACTCTATGCTGTAAATCTTAGACCAACAGCATTCAAACATACTGTTATAAACCTACTCATATCGTCATTAGATGATGAGTCAAGCATAAGATTTATGAAGACATAGGAGTACGGCAAAAGTCCTAAACTGCTCAGGTTTTTTTTTTGGTGAGAGGAGGATACATTTCAAGTGCGCTCTCATCTCCCCACCAAATAATCTAAATGGTGTTTATTTTAGGTTCCACTGATAGAATTAATTCCTTTGTAATTATCATGTAGTCACTTTTAAAGATAATGTTACTGGAAGAGATTAGCATTTGGGAAACTTTACTCATTTATTAGGTTTTTAGAGATGAATGTTCCACTATGGAATTGAGTGTAAAGAAAACGGAGAAGTGGGTGTATGCTTGTTTTTACTGGAATCCACCACTTCTTACAAAATCCACCCATTGTGCTCTTACACAGTTGTGTAAGCACGAGCACCCAGCATGTGGTCTGGGGACTTCCTGCAGTGTACTAAAAATTATTTTATCTCTGACCATGCTTGCCTCAGTTTGACCCTTGATGTTTCAGCAAGTTTTTGAAATCTTAGAAACCTAATCTGAGGAAGAAGGAGAAGGTAGAAGCGTGAAGATTCGAGTGAGATAGGAGGTAGAGAAGACATAAGAAATAGGACTGATAGAACATATTAAATATTTTATAGGAATGTCTTAATATAGACAGTCACTCTTTTACAGGCTTTCCTGTAAGCAACTCTCAGTCTGTAAAAACTTGGGAATGGGTGTTCATTAACTTGCTCCTGTTCGTAATGGGACACAGATGCAATTTCGCAAAGATAAAATCATGAAGGTTTGAATACTTTTCTGCTGTTGCTGGTAGCAGAAACTCTGGTGAGGTAGAAAATAGGAGTTATGACTGTTGCAACTACCACAAATGTACCATCATGTACAAGGTGTTTATATTTGAAATGTAATTGTATTGTAATTATATTTCTTCTACACCAATTTATCTCTTTTCTTTTTTTTTTAAACCACTTATAATCACTTTCTAAAATTCTTTTCTCACTTACTGGCTTGATTAATTAACTACTTAAGTACATTTCAAAACACAGCTTTGAAGATAGAGAAGTTTTAGTTGTCTGTGGAAGTCAGAAGCTGAGGAGGTACAGGATGTTAAATTTTGAATGTAGTGATGTTCTGGCGTACTGGAGTCAGAAATCTTACTCTTGTCTTTCTCATGAAAGGTTCATAAACTACAATTAGTACATTAGTAATCTACTGGTTTTATGTCACATCCTACCTTTTAAGTAAGATCAGAACTGGTCTGAGTAGGGATATAATTTCTTCACTAAAAGGTTCATGTGCGAGTAATGTGAACCTTAGAAACAGAAGTTTAAGCAGAACAGTTTAAAGCCAGAAACACGTATTTTGTATTTCTGCTGGTTTTGTAACCAGGGGCAGTGCTTTCAGATGGATTTTTATGTCATGTTTAGCAGGTGAATATTGCTGAATACTCCCCATTCAGTATTGTGGTTAAAGTTCCCAAAATGCATCTTGCACTGCCCAAGTTCCTTTTAGAGTCACAGTTGTTATTTCATTTACTGTGATTTAAAAACAAAAAACAGAAGTGAAAAAAAAAAACCCAACAAACAACCCTCCCAATGTTTTTCCTTGTCTGGAATCCTGTTGCTGATGTAAGAATCTGGTAACAGTAAGAGATGGTAGCCAAAAGTCACGTAAATTGTTTCGCAGGGGAAAGACTAGTATGAATATTTGGGAAAAAAGGAGTCCATGCGACAGTGGGTAGAAAACTCATTGATTTGATGAAGAAAAAGGAAAGCTTTTATATTGCTGTGCTACCTCATCTGTTATTCTCCACCCTTTTTAGGGCAGGATATCAGAATAATTTATTTCTAGAAATTTATGATTAGTAGATGGAGATACTTCAAGAAAAACGTAGATTCTTTTTGGAACAGGTATACTTAAATCTTAAACCATAGTCTTGTAATCACATTCACATCAGTGGAAGTTGGAGGAAATATCTTTGAAGAATTTTTTTCAGATAGTGGAATCAGATCACTGTTTATAAAAATAAATAACAAATCAGGATTGTTAACCTGTTCCTTAACAAAACTTTATGCTTTGGTTCAGGAGCTGCAAATAGTCACCTTGACTCCTTGCAGAGCACAAAGTGAATTATGTAACTGAGCTGTTACTGGGGTAGAGTCTTAGCTCCAACTACTTCTTGAGATGAACTATTGTTCTTATGACTTTTTATCTAAAATATCTTTTCCCACTTCAGCTGATAGCTGCTTTCCAATAAATTAATTTGCTTTTTTATCATACTGAAAGAATGTGAGGCCTCATTTGGTGTTAACCAGTAAGATCTCTTACACAAATAAACATTTTTTTATTGCAGTAAATTCTGTAAAAGTAATTATTTTCTCTCTGGAAGAAGAAACAATATCTTGTATGTCATCTCTGTATGTTAGTTGCAAAGAAGAAACTGTTGCACGATAGAAATTCATGACTCCAAGAATTTTCCACTTTTTTTTCTGCTGAAGATAATTAGAATTCATGTAACCAGACCTACTGTGAAAGCAGTGTAAATTCTGAATAACACAAATCTGCTTTTACAATAACAACCTTGTTTCATGTATTAAAACTGAGATCTTCATTTCAGTATTAAAAAGCAGAAAATAACCACCAGGTATTAATGTTCCCAAAGGGCTGTCAGTAGTGGTTTCTAATAAAGCAAATGACTGTGTATATAAACCCCTACTTTCCCGTGGCACATTAGGCAGTGAATGGGAGGTGTTAGCTCGGAAGGATTTATTGCTCAGCAGTTCACATGGTAAACACAGGTAAGGATTTGATTGAACGGCTTAAGACAATGTTTCCTAAAGCCTGTAACTTCCTTAGCTCTTCTGCATAGCTTTCTGAACGGCTATGCATTATAGTTGCAAAAAGATTGCTTCTGACAGCAATGTTCTTCATATTAGAGCATTGTCAAAACAGGTATATGCATAAGGACAAGAAACAGCTGAAATCCATCGCTTGCTGAACATATTGCTGGGCATGCTCAATCTGGCTGTGCAACTGCATAGCAAAGCTCAAGGCAGTTACACGACAGATGTAGTGACTTTGGGCAGTGAATCTATACTGTTGGAATTATTTTTTTAAATAACTTTTAGTGAGGCTTGAAATACGTTCATATTTGGGGTAAGAAGGAGAAATTCATCTTCTTATTCACATGAATTCATATTCAGCTTTTGTATTTTTGACCAACATCGTTGCTCTGTACATGCTAAATGATGGTGGAAGGTATTAAAAAAAGAGAAAGTAGCCTTTCTTCTACATTCAATTTCTGATTTGATTTCGTAACTTACCCTTGTAGTCATTGAGTCACATATTTACAGCATGGCTGCTTGAGGAGTTGCATACATTATTGTGGTGATTAGACAACAAAAAGACAGGACTGAGTTTGCGTAATAGTCATATAACATTCAGGTATTTATTCTTCCTTACTGAAGTGAAGATAGAAATCCGTTTTTCATCAATAATAGAAGAGAGGCTTGTTTTAGATCTTTCTCTGTACCAATTCTGACTGTTCAGACTCAACTGGGAATCTGGACCTTGTGTATGTTCATTCTCTTCATCTCATAAAACTTGACCTTGTCACTGGACTGTGTTGTCTTTAACTTCTGCTCCAGGAAAAACATCCTAACATTTTTATAGTCAGCAGAGAGATAAAATTCTAAGACTTGACAGAAACTTTTGAACATTTGATAGGCATGTTTGGATTAGGAGCCCAGTTCTTTTCTCTCTAGGAGGGTAATAATAATTAATAATATATGTAGAGATGAAATGGACTTTGGCACTGCAGACTTCTGCAGCTTCTCCTTTCCCCATTTAAAAGATGTCCAATTTGGAAATACTTTATTTTGCACCTAAGAAAGCCTGAGAAAATGTGGGCTTTTATCTCAGATCTGTAGAGGCACAGGGGTGAACATTAAGTATTTGGATTTCTGAATGCCCAAAACACTCTTCTAATCTTCTAGTCTAAAGTCTTGATCTTTTTGTGCCTCAGTTTATGGATATGTAGTATCAGTAGCAATAACAGCTCTGGGTTGTTTTGAATCATAGTTAAGGGACAGATTCTCTGAGGGAGGCACAGAAACTATAGATTACTCATTAGTAGACAGGATCTGTATACCCTACTTTACATGTAAAGAAACAACCTGTGGTCTTCTGTGGATCTGACTGACTTGGGAACTACAACAGAAAAAACAGACACCCTGCCTTGAGTGATGCTGCTCCTGCTTCTCCGGTGCAGATTCCTCTGTATGACAGACCCCTATTCCCGTCTGCCTTCCCACCTCGATCATATCCAGGCAAAAATAGTTGAGCCACCTGGTGCAATGTATCTGCAGGAATTAATTTTCATTTCCCACTGGCATGTGAGCATCCACTTGCAAGGTGAGTCAGTGGAAGCTGGCTGCTTCTCTGTTGGAAGTAGTGCATGAATTGCAAAGCATTACTTCTGTGTTGTGGAGTGGGGGAAGGGAGGGTCATATAAGTGCAAAAATGTCTGGTTTGCAAGCAGTGGTACTGTAGTTAGCAAAAAGTCACACCAGAATGCAAGAGAGATTTGTATCACTGACTTCCCAGCCTGTGAAGTGCATTGTGCTTTACTCTGTGAGAATGAAGAGTATGGTACAGCCACCTGTCAGCATCCTGCTGCTCCATGCAAGAGTAGCTGCTAGAGTCAGGATTCATCTGTGAAAACATCTGGGTAATTAAGCAGAATGCCGAAGAGCATGAGAGATCAGACGATAGTAGAAAGCTTCAAATATATCCTTAGATAGAGAGATTTGATTATCACATGGTTTTCCAAGACTTGGCTACGCAACTCAATAGGCATTGATCAATCGATAGGTGTGTATGCCAAATGCGTTAAGAACTGTTACACTGAAGTTAGAATAGAAAGAGAAAGAAGCAATCTCTATAACAGGTACTTTCTTGTAAATGCACATCATCCTCACCTTCTGTTCTAGGGGGAATTATGTGACCTTCTACTTTCTGTTCCCAGCTGAAAAAAAAAAAAAAAGTGTATGATTTGTGGTACAAAATAAGGATTTAGCTAAAATAATGCTATTTCTTCTTACAAATGAAAGTTTTGTCTAATAAAAAAAGCACTAATAACTTGTAGGTGGTGCATACTCTTGTTATTTCATATTATATTAGATGAAATATCAGTGTGGTCTGCATAAAATGAGAATACCAATGGGTATGATATTTGAATGCAATATGTTGAGTTTTACAGAATGTAATTTTCTATGAAATGCCTACAGATGTTTTAAAAACAAACATGATTCCCAGAACACATGCTTTCCTGAAGATTAAAAGTGCATACAGCTGTTGGGTTGTGGCTTGGTTTTGTTTTTTTTTCCTTTTAAATCACATTTTTATTTTTAAGGGATTGTGCAAGTCTTAAATTAAGGATTAAATTGAGCTTAATATTAACTGAGAGTTGTTCTTTTCTTTAAAAAAACAAAAGCAAACCAGATTTTGTCTAAAGTCATGAATTCTTTCTTTTACAATGTATCAGATTCAGCTGGGAAGCCAGTGAATATGAACAGATGTGAGATAAGTTTTGTGCTACTCTGAAGTTGCAATGGGAACTTTCAAAAGGAGCCCATTTAGGAAAAAGGCTACATGATTATCCATTTACTGCCTTTTTTTTCTATCATGTTGCAATGATACTATTCATGTCACAATTCAATTTCTACTATTTACATTTTAACCTCTTAATGTAGTCAATTTATCTGTTGAAAAAAGAACCTCGTAGTATTCCAGTAACTCGTCTGCTAACATAGTCCCTCGGTTTCAGTGAATGGACTGAGTCTAAAAGGATTATCTACTATGATGTGTGATGCCTCAAACAAATAGAAATATGTTTTTCACCAGCACACTGGAAGGAATCATTTATGTTGTCACATATGAATGACTTGTTCTGAATGTTGTGGTTCCTCTGTCATGCTGAGCTGCTCATTTAAAGTGTGCAGGGAGAACTTACTGGATACGAACTGTTGTTCAGCTCAATAATGACATGATATCCCCAAATATTTAAAGCAAATCAATCCAATGTGACTTTGCAGTTGATTTTTTAATAGCAATGATAGTTCAGTATTTAGCAGTATTCTGAGCAGTGTTGAAAACTAGGAATAGTGGCTAGTCTTTTAATGTTAAATGTTAAATCAGTATTAAAACTTAGGTACTTTGACAGGGACAACAGGCAAAACCTGTGATTTGTAGCTTAAATATCTGAACATCACTCAGAAATGTTTTTTAATTAGCAATGCTGAGGATCTTTTTTTTTTTTTTATAAAGACTTGACCTAGGAAGTACATTTGCAATGTAAAAATGTTTGTGTCTGTATTTCTTTTGTCAGTGGAAGAAAAGCATAATGTATGCACACAGTATTTCTTGTGTGATTAATTAATTTCCTATTCTTTGTGTGGGGTAGAATTTCTCAAGAACACACACACACGCTCGTCTGATTTGCCTCTCATTTTAATACGTGCGTGAAGATTCTCTAGGCTTTCTGTTCTCTTTTACATATTTCATTTTCCTCAGATTCTGAGAAGGCATTGTGTTGAGGGAGTCAACTGGCACAATGCCCACAATTAATGATAAGCCTTCCCTTGTCATTCTTTCTCTGCATCATTGTAGGCATTTATGAGTAAAGTAAAAGAACACAGCGTATCTGTGCTTCTTGATGCAAAATCCGTCACTTCATCTTTTCTTCCAGGGAGGACACATGTAATTGAAGGGAAAGACCGGGACAGCTGATGTCACTAAGAAACGCCTTTAAAGCTTGGTTCCTTCATTTTCTCTGTCATATTTAGTTGTTTTTAGGGTTTTTTTTTGGATTTTTTTTGTTTAATAATATTTGTTCATAATTAGAAAACACCTTTCTAATATTATAGTTTTAGTCCACTTAAGGGAATTTTTTTGAATGGGACTGTGTGAATGAACCTTTACAGGCATTTGGCTTAATAATCTTAAATGCACGATCATAAAGTTCGGGGAGGTGGTTAAATATTTGCTTGAAGATCCTATACAGTAAGGTGGTGTATTTCCTCAATTTCTCCTCTTATAAATGCTAAGCAAATTTTTAAGGATTTACCTGCTTGATCTTACTGTGGTATGTACCAGTTCTGCGCTTCACAGAAAAGCTCTGAATGACCCCTGTACAGAGAAAGGTTTTGAATAATACAATGTTCATGGCTTTATGTAATGCCACTTCCATCGGTCATGTTTTCTTGTACCAGTCTTCAAGGTCCACATTCAAAATCCAATTAAGTCAGTAAAATGCTGTTTTTCTTGGTTCTGGAGATTTTTATAATCGGTATACTCTGATCTTAATGCTGCTTCTAGGGTTAAAATTTAAAGCTTTTCAAAAAATATCAAAAATGTCCTCAAAAATATCTAGAGGGCCTTTAAGGTGACAAGAGATTGCTTGCATTCTATCTGCTATCTTAGCCAGCAATTGATTAGCGCTGGTTTTCAGATTTCAGTGAAGAGAAAAATATAAAATGAATCTTCTGATTCAGAGTAAAGAAAAGAGTACATGGACATAGTATATGTTAACTCTGATTCACTGCTGTAAATTATAGGAATGGCCAGTAGAAGAATCTCTTCCAACTGTAGAATATGGTTTTGGTACAACATGATTTTATTTAGAATTTAGTCAACAGTATATAGTCCTCTACTAGGGAAGTTTTTTCTGTTTTTTTCTTACCCTTTAAAGAAGAAAGATTGTGTCTTAATGATTTTGTAATTGTGTGATGGTGCTAAGAGCCCTATTATGACAAAAGAATAGAACTGTTACTAGAAGTATAGCATGACTTGTCAAAAGATTGATTTTCAGCATATTTAATAGATTTCTTGACTAAAATCCTGAGTGATGCTGGGTCTATCAAATTACTAATGTAACCTAGTTGGTACCTGGGTGTGTTATACAGACTGTGAGGCAAAAAGAATATAACAAAAGGATGCCTATAAGAAAATGACACTACTATATCTTACCTTCCCTGGAAAAAATGATACTGTTTTGCAAAATATATATGGTGACATACACAATGCATAGCTTTCACAGATACCCCTCACATGTTCAATATAGACAGAGGACAAGGTGATCATCTTGATGATTCCATCTTCTCCACATCTCTACGCTGTGACAATTTGGGACAGCCTTACGAAACTCCATGGAGTTAGTAGGATGTGACATTTTGCAATTATTTGTTTCTAAACATTTTACAAAATCTAGAATATTATGAGCCACATTCAGATTGCCTACTGTATGGGGATAGTCATGGATAGTAATTGCACTGACTTGCTCTGTTGAACTGAGTATCTGCTAGTAGAAATAGTATGTAAGTACCATACCCAGCACTTTCAGTGTATTGTCTTGCCATATAATCCTGTTAGAAAATTAAGTAGGTAGATTTAAAAGATGTCCATACACCATGGTTGTTTTGTGCATTTTCAGAAAAGCTCCTGTAGAACTCTATTTTTATCTGTATTAAATTCTGTTGTATTTTTCCACTGGAACATTGCTTGCCAGTTGGTTACTACCACAGATTTGATAGAACCATCAATCAGAAACATTGTAAAAAGGGAAAATAAAAAGCAAACGAAACAACACAGCAGAACTGGCTGTGAACAAAACCTATGGCCTTTTTTGTACTGTGGAAAGGACACCTATCACAATGCCCTCATTTGTTTGGATGCAACTGAGCTTCAAAAGGGCAAGACAGGTGTGCTGTTTTCAGGAATGTTAATTTATTATGTGACACAGTTCATAAACCAGCGGCTAAATGTGAGAACAGAATGCATTTTGGGGCCAGCTCAGTGTATCTTTCCTTTCTATAGAAATGAAAACATTTCATAATTTTTTCATGCTATTAACCTTCCGCACTTGAGATGCTGTGCCATCACAGCAGAGCAGAGCGCCTTCTCTGAGAGGCGTGCCAGGATGCTGTCTGCTTGGCTGGGATGGCTCAGCACTTCAAAAACCTGGACAGATGGGGTGCCATCTCATGAGAGGTAGCATTCTGCTGGGCTTCAAAGGAGCTAAAGAGTTGAAGGTGGGGCACTGTATCCAGTTGACATACCAGTTCTGCTGCTCGCTTGTGTTACAGCAAATGAGATGATGATGGCACAACAACAACAACAGAAACAAAAAAAAAAAAAAGAAAAAGAAAAAGAAAAATAAGTTTGCCTGCTGTGTGCTGTCTCTCAAATCTTTATATTGACAATTTTTAGAGGTAAGAAGTCTTTGAATATACCATTACTTCTTCCATTAGCCTACTTTCTCTGTCCAGTTCTACACTTTCTTCATGTAAATGTACAAACCAGTACAGAAAAAGCTTTCTCAGTCCTCTGAATATGTGAGAATCTCTTCCATTTTTGTGGTTTTGTTACTATTCCTATACAAATCCTAATGTACTTTCCTGTTTCTGTGGCCTTTATTGAAACCTGAGCTGTGCTTCCTACGCTTAGTTCTTCTTTCTGTGCTATTCACCAGCACAGCGAATTTTCCTCTTTTTAAAGCATTTGTATAGAAACAAACCAGCTGCATACAAATGGATCTGCAGTGACGTACCTTCTTCTTACAAACAACATAAGGCAGCCAAATTTCTACAAGACATCAAAGAGTTAGGTTACGTGGGTAAAGGTGCGCACTGGAGGCAGAGCAGCTGCTCAAGAGTCTTTCGAACTTTCATTTACCACCTCCCCCTCCACAAGCACAGCATCGTGGCAGCAGTTTTTCACAGCCATCAGAGACTGTCGCCTTTTCCAAACTGTTACCAGTTCTCTGGTGTAAGACCTCCGGCATGTGCTTGTGCTGTGTAATTGCAATTGAGCATAGCTAGGGATTACGCAGGGTAAAGTACTGCGTGTTGAGGACTGAGTCTAGCGCTTACCCGGTGAGGTCACTGAAAGTGGGTAGTGTTCCTATACATGGGAAGGGCTCACTATCCATTTGCTTAGCAAAAAGCAATCGCTTCCATTCATACCCTGGTATAAAAGTTCTGAGTTGTCCGAAGGAAGTGGTATTAAAAAATACTACTTTTTGTATTTAAAAAAAGGTATTTCACTTTCTTGCCCTAGTTGCAAGTTGGAAAAAAAAATAAAATTGGAAATCTGTTTGCTCTTTCCTGAGGAACTTGCTCCTACAGCACAGTCCAGTGGCCCTATGCTGACGTGGGGCTGTGCGCGCAGCTGATTGTGACTGGAAATCAAGATGACTCTTTGTCTCTTCTGTCATGTTGAATTCTGGGACTGGCATTTACGAAGCCCTTTTGAATGAGTAGCTTCAAATTGATCCAGTTTGTTGGAAAGCTTGAGGCCCACTGAATTGAAAAATAGCATTTGGATTGGGGAAAAAAATGATAGATTTCAAGTCACTATGCAAGCTTTGTGAGACTGGATTTTGCATTGCAGCAGTCATTTAGAGTGTGTAACTGCTTGTTTCAGCATTCTTTTAATTTAGTGACTTTTCCCCCACTAGACTTAGAACAGAAAAGTATTTCTGTATGGGTGCGTATGCACATCTCTGTGTGTGCATGTACATAACAGCTATAGATAATAAAAAATTATTTTAAATCGCTCCTAAAGTTTAAAAAAGGTTAGAAACTATTTCAGTGTATTTTCTGAGCATGTTGCAATTGTGAATACCATGTGTTATGTATAGCTTTATGCAGATCTGTAGAAGTTGCAATATGTGTTTGAAACCCATGGTTATAAACCTAAATTCTTATAATCCTGTAAATTTTGTGGATTATCAATTCCTGTGGATCACCAATTTATTAAGACTTTATTTATTTATTGGCTATTAATAAATACATTAACTGTTAATGGTGTCATGTGAACAGACAATAGGATTATTTCATTTCCAAGCTATACTGTTTTTCCTTCCAGGAGATCTTATGACTAGAATCTTGTAGATTTTTTTCTAATAATAACATCATGAATCAGCAATTAGCCTTCTGTTTGCAGAAAAGCTTCAAGCTGTGCACTTCAAAATTAAATGTGGAAGTTTTTAGTAAGGTTGCATCATGCATTTATTCTCTTTTTTGAAAACAATCTAAATATGACAAGGACAGTTAAGGCTTACTGCTTAAACATTAATTTAAAGCACAGATCTCCATGTGTTGTCCATTTCTCTAGATCTTGTTGGTTTTGATTAGAGGTTAAGAAGAGGATTCGGAAAATTCCATTCTTCAAATGTCACAGCACTGAGCACAGCCATACACCTAAACATTTATTGCGCACCTTCCCTTTTTGTCTGTTCTCCCTCCCTGAAAAAGATTGTGTTCTGGGAGAGCAGACTCAGGCCATAGTGACAGCTTGAACCATGTTAAGGCTTAGTGAGAAGTTTTCACAGGCCAAACAGTGGGCAGTTTACAGGCTAGTGAACAATTTGACCATGCGGATATGTATGTGCCGGAGTTGAAGGCTGTGACCTGCTGCTGTCCAGATTACTAGGACAAAGATAGCCGTCAGTACCAGGATTAGCAATTTAGTTAGAACAATGTGTAAAATTCATACACTATGTCATTTACTGAACAGACCTATATCATTATACATCTATTATATCACAGTTAAGGGAAAAGGGAAGTCAAGTAGTATTTGTGTAAACAATATAATTAGAATTCTATGGCTCTTGGGGTGTCACAGCATAATCTGCTGGTTTTATAATTTGCATGAGTTGCTTATGTTTAATCACAGTAACACGCTCCAGGGTAAAATGCTCTCATGGAAAACAGTAACAATTTGGCACTGTCATGTTTTACAGTTTAACATAATAAAAAACATATACTCCTAGATAGTTTGTAGACATTTATGTGAAAACCAAGGATGTCAACCATTACGATAAGTAATGCTAGCAAGAATAATATTAGAATAAAATTCCCTGTTTCAAAATTTTAAACTAATTCCCCCATATTAAAAATTAGGATGAAAAATATGATAGGAATGAGATGACATCAAAGATGCCTAATTGCTACAGTGGGTTTAGACTGCATGATAGTGGTAACAGCTGGAAACAAGACACTGGATTTCAATGAAACATTCATTTGCCTGAAATATTTTTTATCAGTTGCTGCATTCTGGAATTGAGCTATATTCTATTTTCCAAGGTCAGTAAGTTTTATAGTCTACAGACAGGCATCCTAGGTAACCGTTAAATACCAAAGCCATTCAGACTTCCAGCTGCTAATAGCTGGTGAAGCTTTTGTCTGTCCTGTGACAGTACAGTGACACTTGGTCCAGAGTGATGCCTGTGCAGAAGGAAGACCCGCAGTAGGACTATGGGGAAGAAAATGGAATAGTTGCTTCAAAGTGGTAGTTTTCTATGGTTGCAGAAGGCATATTCTGACAAGGAATGTAACTGCAGTTGCTTACACTTTTTGCATTTATAGCTGCAATGTGCCTGGGAAGCTGATCAAAGTAGTGACTTGCAATCTTGAGCTTAGTTTATGGGAAAACTCAGAATTGACATTTGGTGGGTACACGTAAATAGAATAATTTGCTCCTAAGAAAAAGTGACATACTTAAAATTTGATATTTTTCTTTTCAAAATGAAAGAAGCCTTTGGCATAAAATATATTCAGGGTCACATTTCACCCATAACCTGTTTTTTTTTTTCTTTTTCAAACCTGTACCTAGTTACACTATAATATTTGCAGTCTCTCTAGATTGTCAACATCATTGTATAATAACTAACTTATTATAGAAAGCAGCAAATGCCATGCTGCCAATCACTTGTCCATCACACTAACAGGTGCACTGCCATTGTCAGTGTCAGGCTGGATACTGGGGATCAGTTAGACAGGTGGAGTAATTTACTCATCTTGTAGTGGCAGAAGGGGACACCTTATCAAGGAAAAAAGAGAAGTGGCTTCCCTTGGTGCATTTGGTATGTGGCTATATAACTTGGATTTATGGTCTCTGTGTAGAAACTGATTTACAGACTAAATTTTACTCTAAAGGAGGGGAGAAGTTCTTTTGGGTATTATGCAAGAATATTTGGTTTTCCTTTCTCTTCACCTTATCCATTGACATTCTCACCCTCTCCCCTTTCTCCCCATCCTGAACCTTTTGCTATTGTCAGCTAAACAGACTGCTAGATGCTAAATCCTCAAAAGATCTGTCAGTCCACAGGAGTAAAAAAAAGACAAAAAACCCAAACAAAACTTCAATGAGAACTAGCAATTCTGTGTATTTAAATATTTCCGACTGCCATTTTTTGGCAGTGTTTGGAAGAGAGATGGCCAGAGCATGCTTTACCGTTTCATCCAAAGGAGAATAAATGTAGGAGTTATTATAACAGAACTGATACCACTCTTCACTGGTCCTAATCTCTGTACCCATGACAGCTACCCAGAAAGTTCCTAGGGGCAGCAGAGAAAGAAGTTGCTTTATTTACCTGTCTTTCTCTGTTACTATCAGTGAGCTATACAGATTTTCCAGTGTCATCTGTGACCTGCTGACTTTAAACAGGAGAGCTAAGCCTAGTGTGTTTGTACTTGTAGCTTCTGACTGAAAACATCTGTGGTCAGGTACAACCAGTAATTGTTATACTGGGCCAGTAAACAGAGCTATTGCTTATAACAGGGATCTATGAGTCTTCAAAGTCAGAATGGTAGAGGCAGCCTCAGATTAAACAGTGGGAAGGAAGAATTCATGGTAATGGTTTTGAAACCTCACTTTTATTGCAGCACAGAGAGCAGCGTCTGGTTGGTAGACAGGCTACACTGGAGGTTAATTCTAATTTACTCACACGGGCATTGCTAGGAGTACATACGAGAAAATTTGGGAGTTAAAAAAGCTTTAGCTTGCTAAAGTGTCAATTTTCTTTAGGATACTGCTAACCCCTGGGTTGACAGGGGGATTTGTGGGGCATTGCCTGCCTTCTTTAGCAAATGGCTCCCGTAATCTCTAGTTCCATCACCTGGATATGTAGTTCAGCAATTCCTGTAAACAGCAGAGCTTTTTCCTTCTTCTCTTCTTTCTCTGTCTACCAAAATGCAATGGACAGTGCTAAAACTTCAGACAGCCTTGGGCACAGTATCACATTATACCTAATCTGATGCAATTACAGGCTGCTGCCAACAAGCATGCTCCCAGCCCTTATGCCCTTGTGCTTCCTGTTGCTTATCTTGTACCCCTTAAAAGGGAAAAAAAAGAAGGGTTTTTTTTGCACTAATCAGTAAGAACCAACTATCTCCTGGCTGCAGGACTGCTGGGAGATGAAGAGGACTAGGATTATCTTTTTCAGTGGCAGCCAGCAATTAGGTGGAGAGTGAAACTGGACCTGTGCAGTCCTTTCCTGTTCTACATGTGACCCTCATGGATAGGTACCTAAACCTTCCCTCTCTTTCATTTGCTATTATTCCCCATAAAGAGTCACAAGCTCATTATCAGCATGAGTTAACTTTTGTGATGAGATTTTTTTGACAGCACTGTAATGTTGTCTCTGTTTAACTAGTATGATGTTTACTGTTATTAAGAAAGCACTATCCCACCTGAACATTCTGTTTACCCAAATAGAATGTAACCCCAAAGCCTGTGACTGTAAAAGGGATTTTCTTTTTCTTTTTTCTTTTTCATGTCAATGGTTGAAAACCATTGGCAAGTTTGAAGGATTTGATGCAGAGCATTTTCTTTTAGGGTTACTGTTTTTAAATTCAAGTTTAAACAGGAAAAGCATATTAGTGTATTTTGCATCCATGGAAAAATGAAAAAAAAAAAGCCAAACAATGCTGAAAATAGGTCTTTATACTGGACACTTAAATATTTTGTTTTTCTTAAATCCATTCTGTATTTCAAGTTGGTATTTTTTCACCGTACATAGAAAACCAGGCTCGGAAACCACAGATCAAGGTCAGGTCCAGGAAATGAGCCTGAGGCTTCAGCTCCACAAAGCCCCAGGGCTGGATGCAAGTATCAACTGGTCACATTCTGACTCTGCACCAGGCTTTCCCCCTTTCTAACTAACTCCTTTCTTCCTAGAGAAAGGTGTGTGGGTGCACATGCTAATTGGCTGTTAATCTGTATGATAATTTTGTAAATCAGTCCTTTAAGGCATACTTAAATGCATGCAGCCACAAAATTTCCATCAGCAGTGAAACTTTTCTCTGTGCATCAAAAAACCCAGAAGACAGGTGATCCCAGCACCAGGTGGTTTGCACGATAGGGCTGCCTATAAGGAACTGAAATTCAGTAGAACACAAGCCTTTGAAATGGGAGAAACTTGGTTTTAGCTAAATGCCATTTTGGTGAAATAATACATGTTTTAGCAAATGTCAGTGCCACTTCTGTTTGATAAAGTATTTGACATCTGATAAGTGAAACACTAAGAAGACCCTGTAAAGGCATAGATCAGGACATATATTTATTGCTAATTATTCATAATAAAATGTTCAAGAACAAAATGACTACAGATATTTAATTAGATGAGAAACCTCTGCAATAACATAGACTGAACATTTAGATTTAGAGTCCCCTACACATATTTTTCTTTCTTGAATGGAGATTGCAAAGATTAGTTCAGTTATCCCAGCTATATTGACTTTCTTTTCATTTTCAGAGGTACTTTTAAAGGTAAATTATGCTGTTCACTGACAATAACCATGCTAGTGTTCTTTGCAGCTTGTAGTTCTTTCTACAAATGAAAACTGTCTCTAAAGCTGGCAGTCCAGCTCTTTGCATGACAGCTAAATTCCCCTTTTCTCTCTCATTCTTACAGTTCAGTTTCTCAAAAAAAACCTACACCACACCACCTCTCTTTCAGTGCCTTTAAAATATTTCTTCTGTTTCTGCTATGTAGTACAATCTAAAAGGAACACAGCCTTTCACCAGTTCTGATATTATGGTTTCCCACCCAGTGATACAGTTTTTTCTGAACTATAACCAATGCTTTCAGATCTGGTGTGTAAAGCTAAGTGTCTGCACCCATAGTGAATTGAATAAAAATTGCAGTTAAATATACCCCATATGGATTCAGGAGATGAGCCGTTAAGCGTCAGGTCTGAAAATGTTAGTCTGTGTGTTCTGTAGCAATGAAGGGGAGAAGGGAAGGATAACATTAAGGGGAAATAGCGAAGACTTTTTTTTTTTCTTTTTCTTTTTTTTTTTTAAAAATCAGAATACCTTTGTGATGCTGCCATCAAAGTGTGCATGTTGGAAGCACCTCGTTAGAAAAATGGAATTCTTTAACTATGTGCTGCTGCTTCAGTAGCAAAGCTGCACCGTAAAATGCTAGGAAGTTCTTCATCACCGGGTTGCTTTTATGTGTTCATAAAAGCTCTAAGAATAGCTTCATTTTTTGAGCTCTGTACATGTTGCGGGATTCAGGTAGTGCTTGCCACAGTTCAGAGCAGCTGTGTACAGTGTGACGTGTTCAGGCACAGCTTTGTGTGTGGTTTTTGTTTAGTTTGTTTGATAGAGCAGTGAACAGAGGCGCCACATTTCAAAGGGTTTCTGCTTTAAAGAGTGAATACCTTTTTTCTGCCTGGAAATTTATATTCATAAATCCCATTGGCATGATAGGGAAAGTAAAACACTTAGGATATGTAACTGTCCTGATGAAGATATACAGACCTCCTAAAAATTTGATCTGCTGCTTAGAGTATAGAAGACTGAATTTTTGCATATATAGCTAAAATTGTTACAAGATTGAAGCCCCAGAGGCCAGCTTCAGAGAGGAACCGTGTGCTCAGCTCATATATGTGTGGTGGCTCATTTTTCAACAAATTTTTCAACAACTTGCCATTTAAATGTTATCACATAAAGGCACAGGGGATTTCTTATATTCTGTTGTTAACTTGAGGTGCCACACTAGCAACTGCATGTGGAAAAATACTTTACTTTTTTTTTCTTTTTTTTTAAGAGCTCAGCTCCCTGTTCTTAGAGTATATTTTAAAAGAGATGTCTCGGTTGCAGTTTTTTTGGGAATGCTTGTATTGCTGCCAGCTTACATCTCCCACTGGGAGCCACTGTGGAGCAGGGATTACCTCGAATAGCTTTTACCAGATTAAACAAGCCACCCAAAAAAAAGCTTGTCTTTATTTTTTCTTGCTCTCTCTACAAATAACACGATAGATAGAAGGGGATGAATTATAATTTAGTATGTCAACCATAACCAGCCTGTATCTCAGGAGGGTTGTTTTTTCCCAACTTTACTAACATATGAATAGGATGTCATCTGAAAACTTGTAGAGATAATAGCAAATATGTATATGATATCAAGCTTGTAAGAACATGTAACTTTTGCTAAATTTCTGCACTGTTGCTACATTGTAATTTTACATTTCTATTCTCAGTCAAATGTTCTCTTTTGTTTTGTCTCTGCTTTCTGGGACTGAAAGTCATTTCACTTTTGAAGCAGTGTATACTGACACAAACCAGTTATACTAAACAAGATCTTTGCTAAATAACAAATTTTTCTTGTTTTTACACTGAAGGAAAGATACTTTCTTTTTATTTCATCAGGAAATAAAGAGTAAAGCTTATATCTGCATATGTGGGCTATGGTTCTGTAGATGAAGTTGTGATTTCTTTTCATTTGTCTCCAAGGACTGTTGAAGTCAGTTGATATTTTTGCATTAAAGTTGATCATTGAGTTTCAAGGCTCAGAAAACGTTGTGCCTATGTACTTAGAGCCCACACGTTACCTGGTGTAGAGGAGTGCAATCCATATAGTCTGTCATGGTGTGTAGCCGCTGATCCTGGCTAAGTTTCTAATGCTAATTGTTGCTCTGTGTGAATAAAGCAGAAGCAGCAGAATATCCTTGAAATTCTACTTGGAGAGTAAAAGTGAAATTCTATTTGAAAGATAGGCCACATGCAAAAGATTTTATCTTGTTAAATTGTACCTCATGTCCTATCTGCGTATAACTGCAGGCATTTTCCCACGGCATAATAATCCCTTCACTGTTCGAGCCGATTCCCTGTTAGAATCTGTAATCACTGTTTCACATTTGTCTCCAAACAAAATCTCTTATTCCATAACTCCAGCTAGTAGAGGTGTAGTAGTGCAGCTTACTTCATTGAGGTGTGATTGTATATTAATTATACTGTATAAATTCATATTGTTGAAGTCACTGTATAGGAATACTTGCATTTTTCCCCTAAGTTAATCAAGGATGGGTATATCTTTTGTTTCTTCTACAAGCTTTATGAACAAATTATTCAAAAAATAAATCCTAAGCCTTTCAGGAAACAAATGCATGTCATTCAACTAACAAAAATACTTCCTGCTTCTAAAGAAGTAAAATGTTTAAAGTGCATGCTTAAGGTCTAGTTACAGATTCTCAAAATTTTTGCAGGGGAAAAGTGATCACTTAATGCTTTCCAATTGTGACTTACTATAACAAGTGCCCAGCAAACAATATCAGTTCCTCTCAACCTTTGTATTTGCACAATCCACATATTTTATAAGTACATTTTTTACGCTGTTCTTGGTGATATCTTATACTGTAAGAACAAGTGAAAGCATGATTCCTAGTTTTGACTAAATTGAGGAAAAGGAGAACAACAATTAATTTTCTGCAAAACTTGGCCTAAGTTTCTGAACATTTTGGTTTTAAAAAAGTTCCTTCATGTTATTTGAAAACTAAATGAACCTCTACATCAGTATAATTTATTGTGGATGAATGATAATGGGATTAATGCTCATACACAGAAAGCATGACACTGTAAATCATGTCATTTTTAAAATGCAGTTGCAGTCAAAAAGGTGACTATGTGAAAATGACAGCATGGAGTTCCATATTTATTTCCTACTCAGTGTTTTCCCTATTAAATGTATGTAGTTTGTAAGTAAAAAAAATCGTTTTTCTGACTGCCAGCTGTTCAAACTGAACTTGAGATCTCAAATCTGTCTCTCATTTCTTACCCACAGAAAAGAGTTTACTTATTGAAACTTAGATGCCAGTCCATTTTGCTGATGGATGAGGCAGAAGGACCTGGCTCATTCTTCCATGTGGTAGCTGGAGTGACAATAAAACTGCATTGCAACTAATTACGAACACTTTGCTAGGTGAGGAAACAGATGCAAATCTGTAAATAGAAGCTGTTATGCGGACTGAAAGTATGTCATTTTCACATCTTACTTTTTTTCTGTGCTTACCGAAGCAAGTTAGAACAAGTGCAGATGTCATTATCTTTCCTTTATAAGGAGAGAAAATACAGCTGAGAGGTTGGAAACTGGGTTATCCAAAGCCACAAGGTCTTTTCATAGTCTAATGTATATCACTTTAAGACTGATTTCCTTATCTCTATGGCTGGTAATAATCAAATACTTTAACTTCCTGAGCCTTATGAGATAGCGCAACTGTAAATTGAAGGGCTGTCAAACGATACTTGCTTGTCTGGAAAGCGTATCTTTAAACTCTTTTTTTTATGCACACTAGGGCCTTTTCTATCACTTTCCCTTTCCATTCCTTATTAGTTTTCCCCCAAAACAGAAACCATGGATATCTCAATCTCTTTCACCTGCCTTCACTAGAGAATCCAAAGCTTGCAGGCCTAAGTATGACCAGAATTATGGAACTGTGTAACCTTAACCAGCTGGTGCAGTGTCCATCATGTTTGTAGGCCCCTTTTCTCCCTGCCACCGATCTTCTTCTCAATGTAGTATGATTGGGCCAGTATTTGAGTCAGTAAAACATAAGATTTAAAACAAAACTTTCAGTCCACACTTTTGCTAAATATTTTGCTTGGCAGAAGCTTCATTACACAATAAATGAGTCTTTTGGAAACAGCCAACTGCTTCATATAAAACAAGCTCCTATTCCTTTATTGCTTTCAGGGGAGAACAATGAAAATTCACTGTTACTGGCCACATCAACCTGAATGAAAGCCAAATAGGAAAATTGAAAATGATTGTCAAGTTCATCATATCTAATACAATAGAGGCAAATTAGAGTTATCTGCAGCAGCAGAAGTAGCAGCAGATTGCATTATAAATCATCATATCATTGACAGTCAATTACATTCAAAACTTTTCAAGCATGAGGCAGCAGCAGTGTTTATCTACTAACAAACTTGTGCAAGCCAGAAAATACAGTGAGGGTGCATGAGGAGAATTTCTTGGGGGTCTGAAGGATTTGCATTAAAATTCAGAATTTCAGCAGAAACATATTGCATGAAAGGTAGCAAGGATGAGGCCTGGTTTGTTGAAAAATTATATCTTTAATATATAACCTATATATTTAAACCTATTCTGCCTTTCTTCTTCCACTGCAGTAATCCCACATATGCCTGCTGTCTGGGAGAACCCTCCAGTAATGTCAACTTCTCACCAGTGTTCTCTGCTTCATTACCACTTCTGCTTTCACAATACTTCTAGCTCCCTTCTGAGTTTCCAGCATTTGCCCCTTTCTCTTGTTCTTTTGTTTCTTTGCTTGTTTGTTTTCAATCTGGAGTACATTTTTAGTTTGTCTCCTTCAGGAATGAAGAGCTTTCTCTAAGTTATTTTGAATAAGTAACCTTGCATTTTGGGGAATCAGTGACTCATGTAATGGATAATGTGATTTTAATTAAATAAATTCTAATCAAATATATTGTATTAAATATTAATATAAGTTCAGAGAAAAGTCTTGACAATATTTTACCAGTCAGTTTATTGTACAAACTCTGAGAATTAGACTGAACCCTCAGAATTAAATGCAATTATTTCTCTATTGGAAGTTACAATAGTTGTACTTTCTGGCTGTTCCTGTGGGCACCAGGAAAAGAACAGAGCAGGAGCAAAAGCTTCAGAGAGGAGCTCCTGAGAGGAGGGTTTGTGATTTTGCTGTAGTGTAAAAGAAGGGGAAAGTGCTCCATATGATTGTCCATCTGCTTTTTTGATAAGTATAGAAAGCCCTGAAGCAGTAACAGAGCGTAATAGAGGGTTAGTATTGATTTTATTTCCACATGCATGTATGGGGTGGGAGAGGCTCTTGAGTTTTGGGGAGAAGGTCTTAAATTTATGTTTATTTTTTTCTAATCAAATCTGGGTAAATCTCCAGAGACTGTCTTTTAGGATCAGGTCTCTTCATATTTTGGAATGACTTGAGAAAACTGTCATGCAACAGAGCAATGAATTGCTCTACATCAAATTGGGTAAAGAGTTAAGGTTGAGAGCTCTGCTGCTATTTTGCTGAATAAATGATTTATTGTTGATAAGAAATAAGAGACTTCAGGTCTGAGGTCTTCCTCCTTCAAGAGCTCTCTTTTGTGCTCTGAGTGCCACTGTCTCCATCCCATCTCAGTCAGCTGACTCCAATTACACTGCATGGAGATATCCTGTGATTCATTCTCAATTCCAGTCCTAAACCACCGAGTAATTCTTGCCATTAGCAACTCAGCCCTCAGTGTATCTGAAATGAGAGGAGAATGGAGGTGAAAAGGCTCTACAGAGGGATCTGGACAAGCTGGATTGATGGGCCAAGGCCAACGGGATGAGGTTCAACAAGGCCAAGTGCCAGGTTCTGCACTTCTGTCACAACAATCCCATCCAACAGTACAGGCTGGGGTTGGCTGGAAGGAAGGATGGAGGAAAAGGACCTGGGCGTGTTGGTCAACAGCCGGATGAGTATGTGCCAGCAGTGTGCCCAGGTGGCCAAGAAGGCCAACAGCATCCTGGCCTGTATCAGAAATTGTGTGGCCAGCACGACTCAGGAAGTGATTGTCCCCCTGTAATCGGCACTGGCGAGGCCCCACCTTGGGTACTGTGTTCAGTTTTGGGCCCCTCACTACAAAAATACATAGAGGTGCTGGAGCACGTCCAAAGAAGAGCAATGAAGCTGGTCAAGGGTCCAGAACACAAATCTTATGAGGAGCAGCTGAGAGAGCTGGGGTTGTTTAGCCTGGAGAAAAGGAGGCTGAGTGGAGACCTTATTGCTCTCTACAACTACCTGAAAGGAGGTTGCAGCGAGGTGGGTGATAGGACAAGAGTAAACACCGTCAAGTTACAGGGAGAGAGAGTTATAGGGGGCTACCAGGGGAGTTTTAGATATTGGATATTAGGAAAAAATTCTTCACTGAAAAGATTGTCAAGCACTGGAACAGGCTGCCAAGGGAGGTGGTTGAAGCAACATCCCTGAGGGCATTTAAAAGACAGGTAGACGTGGCACTTAAGGATATGGTTTAGTGGTGGACTTGGCAGTGCTAAGTTGAGGGTTGGACTCGATGATCTTAAGGGTCTTTTCCAACTTAAACAATTCTATGATCCTATGTTTTTAAGAGCCAGTTTGTTACAATTCCACACACCTCTTCTGTATTTTAGTTTTGTCACATCTGATAACTGACCTGTGGGTCTCTCTAAAATTAAGTAGCCTGCTGACGTGCTAAACCTAGCACTTCTCTGGTAGTTAAAATGAAAATAGAGGTAACAGCAGAAGATACTAGATGAGTTAAATCATGCTGACAATCTATAACAAAAAGTCTATAACAAAAAAATGTAGGTACAAAAGTTAGTTGCCTGAAGATAGGTAGGATGAGTGTAAGTCTAAGGTCAGAATGAATAGATACAGAAATTATTACACTGGCATTATTTTAAAGTGCTAATAAATTAGCTGAACAGGTAGAAAAGGAAAGACTTGTGCGTAATGGTGAGACCAAAAGTCTGTATACAGTTTTACATGCCTGGAAACAATAAAAAAAGTCTCTTAGCTAACATCTGTATCAAGGAAGTTAGGAATAAAAATATGGATTCTTTGGGTGGAATTCAGATGCCTGAATGTATTTGTCCCATGCAGTTTGGGGTGCCCTGGCATAGCCCAAATAGGCTGCTCTTCTGGAAGGGTGTAGTCGATTTAATAGTCCTATGTTCTATTTACCCTATGAGACAGTAAGTACGGCATAATCTGTCACATGAGGGAGTCTCTGGGGCATTTGAACCGGCATTAGACATCTCCGTTTAGGTAACTGAATCTCATCCAGTCTTTGGACTGTTGTCACATTATGAAATCCCAACTACAGCAGTTGCTTGCTTTGGTTTTAGTAGATGATTCATTGATTCTGGGCTGAAACTTGAATTTCTGTGTTTCACCACAGTTTAGCATATTTTCAAAGATTTTCAGTTTTACAAAGTCTTTCATACCATTCCGACTGTAAATCATGTTATTATTTATCAATTTCCTTCTTTTAGCTTTTTCTCATGAAATACTCATGCACCCACTTCTAAAACAGTGAATGCTAAATTTAGTATCTAAGTAGTTTTGTAGAGGATTATGTTCTATATCCTTACCATATTAGGACACTGTGGCGTTTGGCTTGCTTGTTTGCTTTTGATGCTTCTTGATATCTGGGGTATGACAAAAAAGCTTTTCTATATTGTTCTGAAATTTTTTAGGCTTACATTATCCAGTAGCCATAAATAAACCCTGTTGACCCAGGTTATTTTACATTTGTTTTCACACATTTCACATACTGAGTTCTGCTGTGTGCTTTATTCCAAAGGAATAGGTCAGAGTTAGTAAACCTGTGGGTGATATTCTGAGAATGAGTTAAGGCATAAGGGCTTGGTTAGGTTTACAAACAAAAATTTCAATGACTATCATGATTAAAATACTAGATTTTAAATTATGGTTTTGATTGCTTGAAATTTAATGTTATTACCATTGTGTTACCATAAATATGAAAACAAACTTGTGATAGGAACATCAGTTTAAAAACTATTGAAATCACATTTTGTTTCTTTTCATTTTAAGAAGTCAACTATTCAACTTCTTTAATTTTTTGGGACAGTTTTTCAGTGGTTTTCTTTTCAGCTATGCTCATAAAAATAAATAAAATCATTTTTTCACCTGTGCTGAGCTACATGATCCTGCTAGTATTGATAGAAATTAGTAGGATACCTGTTTTGCTTAATGCTGTGTTTGATATTTATTTTAAGATTGAAATTGGTTTTGGAAACAATTTTTTCTGCTTACTAGCTTTAAATGTTTAGTTTGATTTAATATTCTGAACAGACACAGACAGGGCTTTTACAAAGCAGTTCTGACATACTGTTAAGTAGTATTTAGCTTGTATAAACTTATTTGATACTTTGTTCTTGCTCTCTTATTGCCAAAGAATATTTGGGATTTTGTTCAAACTATTGAATATGTCAAACCCTCAGAACCATCCTGTTTCATATTAATACACCCTGAGTTTCACCCTTATAATAAGACTTTGTATTGTAACAATCTTTCCTACAATTGCAGGTCCTTGATGTCCATCCTAACTAAATGCAGCATGACCCAATTCCTGTACTTCCACAGAAAGGTTTAAAAAAGCTCTTCTGCTTTGTAAAGTGATGCCATCTTTCTCGGCTTATTTTGGATTTCTTGGTGGATTGGAGTCATGGTGCAGTGGGAACAACTGTCTGTATTTTTAACTGCTTCACAGTGGGAAACATCTTATCTGTAAAAAGCCCAATTAGAAGCTATGGAAATGCATATGTTCTCAGAATTCTGTATAGACAACATGCATAATTTATGTAACACATTTGGGATTTGCACCTTCTTTCTATTATTTCATAGAAAGGAAAATGATGGATTGTCAAATCATGCTACAAGTTTTAATTTTTGATAGAAAGAGCGAATATGTTTATACAAGGTCACTCAACTCCTGTAAGAAAGGTTATTAATGTGAGAAATTATTTGCTGAGGTAAACCGCCTGTGTTAGACAGCAAAATTCATCACTCCAGTCTTGTATAGGCATGTACAAAATACACTGTAAACGTTAAAAATTCAAGGGAATTAATGTTTTAGCCAAAATATTTTCAGGCTATCCTAACAGTAACACTGGGGATCGATGAGAACTGGTTTATGTCAACACAAATAGTTTCTCTGATGTGATCCAAGGCTTCGGTTGCCAAACATCAGGTAGCGTGCTGACACGTGGTTGAATGTACAGTGACCCCACAGAATGTGTTTGCCCTCCTCCTGTTTGTAAAGGAATAAGACCAAGCTTGCAGGTAGTCATTGTGAAGTAGCTAACAAGATGTAAATTGTGGCAAAGTGAAATTACACCTTATCATGGGTCTTGGGGAAAAAAGGAGGGTTTACCACCTTTGGATGAAGGGACAGGCAACTCAGGAGGAGTACAGAGATCTTGTTAGGTTACACAAAGAAAAAATTAGGAAGGCCAGCTGGAACTCAACTTGTTGATTTTTCCCCAGTTGCTAGCAAGTGTTAAAAACTGTTTCCCGGGACTCCTGAATTCAAATTGCAAGTGAAGCTTCTTCAAGATGGTAATCACAGAACAGAATGCTGTGTCTAGTTAGCAAATGTTTTTCTCTCTAAATAATACAGTACCAGAATTTATACTAGTCATGTTTTTGAATCATCGGCCATTACTACTTAAAGGGGAGTTTATTCGGAGACACAGAGCGTTTCCTGAAAAAGTGCAAAAGTTTTTTGCAAATAAAAAGAGAGTTGTGAGATAGGGTGTGTGGTATCGTTTTGACCTTCTGAAGACCTATTAGTCTGAGCATGACAAAATTGTGTGTGACATTGTCCAACTGTCTAAGACTGAAATTTTGAACAACATATTTGAATAAACATGTGGACCCTACATTTCACTCTTCTTCCTTGCAGAGGGGAAGATGCATAGCAATAGAATGAGAATAATGGACTTTGACAAATGTAGAGAACAGCTAAGTAGGCTCCTTGAGGAAGGTCACCTGAGGTATATTCAGAGGTAGAGACATAGACTCTGATAGAAATACTGCTACAAACACTTTTGAGAGGTGCCAGTGCCGTTCTTTGCTTCCGTCTTCATGCACCATCATATAGAATTATTTGACCTGATATTAAATGGGACTGTCTTAATGAGTCCATAGGATACATGAGGAATGTGAGGACATAGAGTACATATATGCAAAGTACGTGCTGAAGTACGGATGCCTAAAAGAAAGACCTTAAAAAAATCATGAATAAATTAGAAACTACTGAATGAAAGCTTTCTCTGAATCTTCTACATTTCGAGAAGTCATGGAGGTTGAGGGTGTCCTTTGGGATTAGAGGAATATGAATATATTGCTGGGCTTCAAAATAAGAAAAAAAAATAAAAGAAAACCAGGGTGTCATAGACAGTCTGATACAAATGCTTGGAAATAGTCTAGAGCAAGCTATTAATATTTACAAGAAGTTAATTTAACTCTAGAAGGCTTTTGACAAGGTAACAGATATATATAGAAATCTGTAGAAACTCAAGGTAACAAACCTTGAGTTTAGTGCGCTCTTTCATTCTGTTCCACGTGACATTCCTGTTGGCAAACTTGGACTCCGTTTAATCAATACCATGTTATGTATAAGAATCAATTAGTTACTTACTGTTAGTTTCCTGTCAAATTCAGAAAGCATGTCAACAGAGTCCTGTGTTTGTCTGTCCTGGACAGAGTATTTTTTTCAGTGTTTTCATTTGTAATTTTGATGATTGACTAATATATCCTTGTGAAGCTTGCAGAATAACTCAGGATTTTAACAAACTTCACATGTGTGGGGGACTTGTTGGGGATCAGAATTCAAAATTTTGGAAAACACCTTTAAAGTAACAAGTTGATATTCGTTCAAGTTTTATGGGAAATCTTATACTTGGAAAGGAGAAATTAAATGCACCAGGCTGAAAATATCTGGCTAATCAAGTGATACTCAGTCAGAAATGAAACATGAATGAACAATGTGATCCTGTGAAATATATGAACAGAATTACCATGTGCAAGGTGTGGAAAATAAATATTCAAGTCAGTGCTCCTGAGGCCATATCTAGTATGTTGTTTAGTTTTGGTCATTGTGCTTTAAGGGAGAGTTGAGCAAGGCAGAGAAAGTCCAAAAGAGAAGAGTAAGAATGATGAGGGGTTTTGAAGACATGACCTACAAAGAAATGTTGATAGAATTTGTTTTATTTAATCTAGACAAAAGAAGACTCAGAGAAAATATGAAGTCTCTGTTATGCAAAAATTTGTTGCAAACAGGACAATGATCAATTGCTTTTCTTGGCCACTGAATGAAATAGAAGAATAAATTAGGTTAATCTACAGATTAAGGTTAGGGTAAAAGACATAAAAGCTTATCAGGCAGTAAACCACTGGAATAAATTGCCCACAAATATTTTATTTTCTGGAGTTTACCTCAAGTTTACTGAATGTCTGAGAAATGAGTCAAGTATAATTGCTTTTCTTCATTTTATGTAGTTGAAGTAGAGGTTCTGTGAGATTTCCCATTCATTAATATGAATCCATAAAATTTATATTTATCATACCAGGTTTATTTTGCATTTTTTGTGCCTCAGTTTCTTAGCCTTAAAATACAATGATAATTTTTCTACATTTGGTAGTCATGGTATGAGTACATGTACGTGAAATATTGAGATTGCTTGGATACTGTGACAATGGAAGCCATATACGTTTACACTGTAGAGTGATAGACAGCTACTCTATGAAGTCATTTTGAAAATGACATCTCTTTGTCTTGAATTCTTGCTTTCTATTTCTGGGAGATCGGAAGATACAGTGGATTCGCAGAGTTGTAAAGGAAGTATCTAACCTCAGTTGTGCCTCTTGGGACCACTTGGACAATTTTTGGAGAAGTGTTATTTGCATATCTCCAATCAACTCTTTGGCAAGAATGGGAAAAGTTCCCAGCTGCCAGTTTTGACAGCCACAATTCTGGCAGCTGTTAGTCTTGAAGGGGAAAGAGGAAAAAAAGGAAAAGTAATAGCATTGGTATTTTTGTAGAGCTTGGATGACATTTAATATTACCTGCTGAAAATAATAAAAATAAAAAGGCATGAATGTGAAGGAGAGAAAAGAGTTCCAACTCATGGAGCAGATAATAGTAATTTAGTATTTTAAAGCAACTCCATGACTATTTCATCTCTGAACAGTTGCACTTTAAGCTTGTTAAATTGAAAGTGGAAATAAGAAATTACAGGCTGAAGGAATGGGGTTAAAAATAAATTCTCGAGTGGGCTGGCAAACATCAGCTTCTTGGGCAAAAGTAGTTTAGCTAATGTCAGTTTTCTTTTCACAAGAAAAGGTCTGGTACTGCTAAGTATTTCTCAAAAGGGATGTTACTTTAATATAAAAGTAAAAATATATAATAAAGATTATATAAAATAATTTTGTAGCTGTTTAAAGGATTTAGAGAGGAAACTTTACAACAGGGAGAGATTTTTCATATAGTTTATTTGTACTTGCAATATTTTGAGTGCACTTCTAAGCAATTAAACAGACTTTCTTTAACTTCTCAGATACCTGTGGTAATTTGAAGGAGAGATCATGATATGGCTTGGCACTGTTTTCTGGTTGTTTTAGTGGGACTTGTATTTTCATTCAGTAGGAGACTAGAGTCTTCTGAATGCAAAACTGATGTTATAAGAAATTTTGCTTGAGTAGGAACCACATAATTTGACCTGGAGGCCACATTAGATTTTCTCTTGTATTGAAGTATCATGGATTGTATTAATCTGTATTTGTCTTTTGTTTTCTGCTATATATTATCATGATGCATTGCTATTATAATAACAAATAGCCTGTCAACACATTTACTGGACCGCAACCCTCTTGGGATAATCACTGAATTTTCATCAAGACTGCAATGATTAGTGTTTCTGATTATGATAATCAAATAACTAATTAGCTATCATGTTTCAGAAAGGACATAAAATTAAAAATGTTTTCGGAATGCGTTAAGACTAAAGTTTTTAGCTACTTCCACTTTTTTTTTTCAGAAAGCTTAAAGCATGTAGGAAGAAATAGAAGTTTCTAATTTTTACTGAAAAGGAGCTGAGTTGTTTCTCACTGTCCTACTATGTAAAAACCTGTACTTATGTTCCTTCCCCATACTTTTGAGCAGAGCTGAAATGGTAAAACTACTACTGGCCTGTGTAACACAAAAGATAACATTTTGTTTCTGGGGTTTGTATCTTTCTTTTCCCTTTTCTTTATATTTTGACCCTTTTTTGGGGTAAATGTTCAGAAGCGTTAAAGTCTGATTAGACATCAGTGTGGAGGCAGAGAGGGATCTCATCTTCACAGATTGCCTCACAGCGGTGCTGCATTGTGGTGCTGAGATGGTGTTCTTCTCACCTTTACGTGTATTTTCTCTTTCTGTATTTGTTCTTGATAAAAACTGTTGGTATTGTTATGTTCAGGTTTCCTGCCTTCAGAAGTGAGAGTCTAATAAATTTCTGAGTTTTGTTTTTTAGAGTTTTGTTTTGTTTAATGGTAATGACAGAGAAAGAAGGCAACACAAGGAATGCTGGAGTTTGTTAAAGAATTCATTACATGCAGTTCCAGTTCTTTGCTCATTCCTCAAACTATTGTTGGATACAGATACTTGTAACTGCATTGTTTTCCACACTGTCCTTCATCTGGGCTCGTTTTAAATGTCACAGAGAGAGGTGGTGACATTATGCTAATTTGTAATGGATTCCAGTGTTACATTGCCCCATTTCTTTGACCTCAGCAAAGAGCACTTGCTGAGAAGAACAGAGGATGATTACCTCCCCTCTGAGCACGAACTAGCTGCTATGGCTACATGACCTTGGATTTAAAGAATAAACTCTAAAATTGCTGTGCAGAGGTTGTACAGGTTTTGTGCCTAAAACAAAGAAAGGATTTCAAAGAGAATTTTTTTCCCCTCTGTGGCTGAGTTTATAGATTCTTCCTCATACAATATATCTCTCATTCAGAAATTCCCGTGTCTAAGCTTGTGAGATCAGTTTTCAGTGAATGTGAAAAGAAGTGTGCCTCACATATATTTAGGATATGCTTTTATCAAGGTTTTATAAGAGAATTAGATGAAAGACTAAATATTGCAGTTTATTATGAGTTCATGGCTGGAGTTAGACTGTACCTGTATCAAGATAAGGATCTTGCCTGAAAGATTGCTGTGGTTTGATCCTCCTGCAGCCTAAATGCAGGAATTATTGAGCTCCTGACTACAAAAAGACTCTCAAAGCAGCCCCTGAAACTATATCAATTCTATACTGCTAGAATATAAAAAAAATGGTGGCAGGATCAAAGGCATAGTTCAGCCATTACTGCTTCTTTTAAAAGAGAACTGAACAGGGTCATGTGGGAGGACCCTATGAATGGTGGAATTGAAGGAAGATTTCAATCTCCCTTTGAAAATTCACTGGCATTAATATGATTTTGAAGAGCATGAATAAGAAGCTCTACAGTCAAAGCACTGCTGCAGGAGCAGGTTTTTGGCCTTTTTTATGTCAGTTACAATTACACTAGCGCTCCAAATAAGAGGTGAGTAAAGCCTGAGGACATGATTCTGCATTCATTCCTCACCCAAAACTCCCCCTCATGCTCGGTGGGAGCACAAGGGGGAGTTTTGTGTTACGCGACACTGCTTCAGTTCTTGATTCTGGTTCTCACTGAAAGATAAATCCATTGTCAACTTCTTTACTTCTCCTGAATCAAAAAATCAAAACCAAAGAGGAAAAAACAGTAAGCAGATTATAATTCCTTTTGGGAAAAATAATCTGGTTTTCTCCAGATGTGTTCTGGTACTTTGATTTTAAAAGATTAGGTGCTTCACACTTGGTGAAAGTCGGAAGCTATTGAGCTCTGTTAAAGTAATAACCGATATTTTCACACAATACCTTTGATTTTGAGTCTCAACACTAATTATTGTATTTTCTTTTGACGGTTATCAGATTGTTAATGGTACTGAATTGATATCTCTAATACTATCAATGACTTGATGGATTTGATTTTTTCTGTCAGCAGAATAGGAAAACTAAAATCGTCTTCTGAGCAGATGCAGAATGAATGCCAATTTTAGGTTACTGTAGCATTTTTCCCTCCACCTTAAAGACAGTTTTATTTGTACTTGAGGGAACAGACCTTAGCTTTGGTATCTCTTTGGGCTTCACAGATTTAAAAATTTCAGAGCATGCTAGAATGTTTTGTGGATTGAAAATGAGGGATAACCCAGTGATCTTAGTAAAAAACCCCAAGCTTTTCAGTCATACTGAATGTATTCCTATCCTCATATTTAGTATCTTTCCACCTCACCTTGAAGCTTACTTGTAATTGTTCTGCCAAGTTGGCAGAGAAAAAATCTTAAAACAAGTGTGGAAGGATTATATCGTTATGTTATATTATAGCCCAGGCTCATTAATCAACTTATTTCAACATACCGTCTTTATCCGGATCTTATCACATTCAGTGTCCTAAAGTCCAAATAAAGAATATGTTCTCTATCTAAAATGGAAAAATGAATACTTGTGTGGTTGTGCACACGTATTTGTGCAGGTAATAAACAGGGGCTTACTACTGTGCTCAGAACATCTTTAATTTTAATATCTACTAAAATAAATCATATTTCTGTTAACTTTCTATTCCCATAAGTTTCTAAACATATTTGAAGAAAAATTTTAATTTGTACTGTTTGCTTACATGTCCAATCACATCTATAACAGCTGCTGAAACACATCTGCTTTTGGGTGTATTGTGACAGGTGCTTAGAAAGGTATCTTCCTTTAAAATTGTATTGCAGTTTTTATAACGAGAGGTAAATTTGAACTCTGAGCTAAAATGCAGCTCGTTTCCATATTTAGACAGGCAATCACTTATTTTAATCAGATACCAGTATTACAGTGTTGCACTTACCTGTTTCAGAAATAAATTTCTGTTGAAATATACTGCACAGGAGGTTGTAGCGTTTGTTTTTTTTTAGCACTGCAACAAGGTCATATTTCATATTAAATATGTAAAAGGAGTTAATTCTTTGGTGTAAAGATAAGTTCATAAAATTGTACAATACAAATAGTATGTTCACTATACTTACAATGCTTCAGTTCTTTAGTAGAAACAGTCTGCTTAGCAGCAAATGGAATGAATTCCTTTAGCGATTAATGAAAATATCTGATATATTATTCCGAAGGCAGTCTTTGGACCAAAAATGGCATTTGTATTCATCTGGTTGTAAAGTTACAAATGCCTACAATTCTTGTCTCCATTTATTTAAAGCGTAATGTTGAGGAAATCACAGTGGCCTGTACTGCAGATCTGTAGAGCCTCTCCAGCATGTTATCCCATTGTAATTTGAAATCTTTAATTGCATTTTCCTTCTAGGAAATAAATTTTTGGCAAGCCAATAACTGTATGTGGAGAAGTAGCAAGGCAGATCCCATTGTTGTTCAAAATATATTTTGATGAGAGTTTTTTAAAATGCATACCCATGGCAACTTGGTGGGAACAGGGGTATAACATTCAAACATAATGGTTATGAACTATTTAAACCTGAGAAACAGACACAGGACATCAAAAAACTGTGATCCATACCAAAGTGTTTCTGCATTCCTTCTGTTCTATGAGCAATGACTTGAAATTGCATCCAGTTTGGATATAGTAAGATGGAGAGGTGGAGAGTAAGTGAATGTGAATGGTCTTTGCAGTTGGACATTGAAACACAAGACTGGTTTTTCCTAAGTGCAAGGTTTTCCTTACCATTCTCCAATCACTTGTTTCTCTGAATTTTTTTCATTGGCACACTTAATGCTTTGTTGGTTTTTAGCTGAACTAGTCTGGCTTGTATATTACAGATCATTTACTAGGAACCTGCTGGGTTACTTTCAAAAAGGGTGCTGTTCTTCAGTTCTTAATTAAATCACCAACAAGTTCACTGTAATCGTACATTTATTATTTTATTTGCAAACCTTTGGTGGATTATTCCCAATGGGTAACTGAAATTGTGGTTTATTCTATATTTCTACAGTATGATGCCTGTTATATGTGCAGCAAATATACTGTTAAACTTGAGTCAGTTCTAATTTAATTATTATCAAGTACTACTAGTTTTTTTTTTTCTCTTCTCATTCACTTTAAAACAAGATGTTTAAAAATAGATCTGGTTTAAGAATGATTTTCCCTGATTTTAGGTATGCTTACTTATGAACATATGCCACAGAGCCTAGTGTTCTAAATATATTCTAATTGGAATGTAGTGGGAAAACCGTTATCAATATTTGATATCTTTATGTCTTAATTCAGGTTTACTATCAGAGTTTCAGAGTTAAAGGAATAGAATTATACTTATTGTGACATATACCCCTGATTCAATCCTCATTCACTGCTGGCTGTTGCTTTCCACTGTGAAGATTGTCCTTCTTCCCAGCGGCTTGGGAGCCCTTGTTGGTGAAGGCTTGGGCAAATAGAGCATTGGGTGCCTCAGCCTTGCTTGTGCCTGCTGTCACTGAAATACCTGCACTATTCAGTTACAGTCCCACATTTTTCTTGTTCCCCATTTCACTATCAGTGTCATAGTAGAAACTTTTCTTGTTGCCCTTGATGTCCATTGCAAGTGTCAGCTTTAGGTGGGATTTTACTCTCTCAACACCAGCCCTTCATGCCCTAGAAGTGTTTCCAAATTGCTCCTTTTGTACTTCGTCCCTGCTTCCACCTCTTGTAAATTGCCTTTTTTTTTACATTGGAGCAATAGTGCAACTATATAAAGTCATGGGTAATATTTCATTTTGCAAGTTTATGATAATAAATTTATTATATTTGGGATGGTATTCTGCTGTTGAAATTACTTTAGGCCTAAAGGAGAAAACAAACTTTGACTGCCATTTGGTTGTTTGGCTTCACTTAACTTTGGTGCTAAATTTATTCAAATCCTTTTCCAAATGGATATACTACTCTTTTTAAAATGTCTTTTAGTGATATATCATTTTAAAAAACAGTGATTTTACATAATGGAATAAGTACATTTTTAATGCAATAGGTACAGTTGCAACTTTGACGGGTTTAATTGTAAGGAAAATGTATGGTATTCTGTGACTCCCCCTATTTCTGTCTGAGACTACGCTTGCAGCTTTAAGAAACACTTGAATGCTGGTTTTAACAGTGTTAAGCATCTTTCTAGAGTGTGACATAACAATCTTGCTATTACAAAAAAAAAGAAATCTCACTGCCAACAAACACTGTAAGTTTGTTTCTATAGACCTAGCAATTCTTGAAATTGTAATTTCTGTTGGTCTTGTATAATTGTATAGGTGAACATTCAGTAGAAGATCTTCTGATGACTTCCTTAAATCATGTTGTACACAGCTGCAAGATTATTTTTTTACTTTCTGCCTAATAATAATCTCATAGCCTTAAGGATTTATAGGTATGTTTGTGCACACTTAGTGCTTCTCTGATTTACAAGTCATTGATACCAATTCTGAATATGAAAATATTCCACAGACCATATGTGTAGATTCTTTAAACTACTAGTATATGATACTAAAAAGAAATTACAAGTTTGTAAAAATTCTGCTTCTTGGACTATTATTATGCTGTGATATTTGCAATAATGTAAGACAGTGTATGCTTACTTGTATTTATTTATTTGCTGTTATGGTCCAACAGCCTTTTGTGATATACTTCAGTCTTTGAGTAATTGTGTGCTTATTCAAATTGGTTAGGATCTATTCCAAGATTATTTTACGAGAACCAAACTTGTCTGATTCTGCATCAGGCATAGTGGATAAGAGTCTACATCCTTTTTCAGATAAAGACATAATTTAAGGAATTTGGAAGTATTGTTACTGACAAAAGTTGCTCAGCAAAATGGAAATCACAGCCTTCCATTTTAAGATTTCAGCCCAGAAAAATTTAGAAGCCTGTTCTTTGCAGGAATAAAATGCCTATTAGGCATGGGAAGGTCCTTTTCAGGCATTAAAATTATATAAATATATGCATATAGGATATATGTATATATCCTAGAATCCTTGAACAGTTTGGGTTGAAAGGGACCTTTAATTCTCATGTAGTCCAACTCCCCCTGCAATGAGCAGGAACATCTTCAACTAGATCAGGTTGCTCAGAGCCCTGTTCAGCCTAACCTTGAATGTTTCCAGGGATGGGGCATTTACCACCTCTTTGAGTGCTGTTCCAGTTTCACCACACTCATTGTAAAAAATGTCTTTATTCTATCTAGCCTAAGTCTATATATGTATATATTTATATATAAACACACATAAATGTTTGATTGATTCCCTTCCTCTTCCTTCGAAAGAAAGCCCTTTTTTGATCTCTATTTAATTTTGAAGGAATTTCCCATTGTTTTACAAGGAACTGGAGTTTAGTCCTTACCTCTTCCCTCCACTCTGTGTTCTCTAAACTCTGTTTCCTCACCAAAGATGTGAAGAAATAAACTTCCTGCTGGGCTTGTAAATTTATAGCATGGGGTTCTTAATGAGGGAGTACAAATTGGTGGTACTTGAAGCAAATAAATAAATAAAACATGGTTTAGTGAGGAATAACTGGTGTAGCTGAGAGAGTGCTAACTCAGTCCTGACATCTGTTGGTTTTTTAATACATTCTGCAGCATGAATATGAGACTCCTGCCTCCTTAATTATAGCGAACACATTTTATAATGGTTCTATTGATCTTTTGTGAACTATGTTGATCTTGTAGGAAAGGTAGGTGGAGCCGCTGAGTAAGAGCATACACTGCTATTGCTTTCCAGCAGGATAGCGGCACTGAAGTGCTTCTTAAACAAAAATATTCAATTATTTGTGTAATTGATGGAGCATATATTTTCAATATTCTAAAAAGTAAGTGACTATCGTTTTCAATTTCATGACTTGGACTGTTATCAGCTTCTGTCATTCACAGGAAATTACACCCTAAAATCTCAATAGATAACATGTAGCTGCTGTAAAATCTAGTAAGATGAGGTAATGCTATGTAGGCAGTACAGATTGTCCCTGATTGAATACAGATTGAATATAGCATTTGGAAGAACTTTTGCCAATCACTGAAAATAGTCATTACATAATTAAAATGAAAGAAATGCCTTCCTGGATTGAATGACTTTTTTTTTATAAGGAAACTAATTAGTGATCTTAAAATAACAATGATATTTAAAAGTTGGATAAACCCTTGCAGAAAAGTGGTAACAAGAATCACAAAGTACAATGAAATTCAAGCCATTCTACTTTTCTTCATTCTGCTTTCTTCTTCAATGTCAGCACCTTTTTCCCCCACAAGTACTCAGTTGTGATACTGCTGAGGAAATCTCTGAACTGGGTTAGAGAAACTGTTTTTTAGATTAAGCTATTTTTAATTACTGGTTAGATATAATAGCTAATCCTGAGATACAAAACACAGAGCTCTGTGGTTTTTTTCCTGGTTTTTGCACTGCTTTTGGATCTAATATTTTCTAATTTAAGTGGGGTTTGGAAACACCAGATGACTGCATAAACTGTGTCAAATATCTCATTCCAAGAGATGGACAAAATCCTTCTGACATTACTCACAAGGGGTAGTTTTGCATAATTCAATGAAATTGGAAAGAATATTTGATAGCAAGAATAAAGGTCAGAAGCATGGAAGGAAAAAAAATCTTCCTTTTGCAAACAGAAATCGTAAGTACATTATGTGCCAAATACCACGCGTCATTGGGTGGGGGAATGAATTGTGTGGGATCTGACAAGATCCCAGCACTATCTAATGGTATTTTAAAAACCTATGTTTTATTGTGACTTCTCAGAAATACTGTTTGTTACAATTTAGCAGATCCCTCAGAGAAATTACATGCTCTTCAGGAAAACGAGCAGTTATAACAAGCAAGTACACTTGCTTGTACAATTTAGGGCTCTGAATTCATTCTGTCTCGCTTGCAAGATAGAAAAGCAGCAGTATTTCAAAAGAAACATTTTGAGTTTTACAATACTGCTGTAAAAGTATGCTGTTTGCTGGTGAAAGAGCAGAACCGAAGAGTCCTATTCAGTGACTTTTAATGCAAAGCAATACCCTACTGAAGTTGGTAAATAATTTTCAAGCATATTTGTCATTATGGAATATTCTTAGCTTATGTATCCATTGTTAAATACTCCCTATCACAAGAAAAAATGCTTCAAAACCCATAGAGACTTATAATAAGTAGGTAGACCGGGGATCAAGATACCATTTTAGGAAAAGTTCGACCTGGGTCTGGCAAGGTCTCATTCATTCTGAATGAGCAAGGATTTTTATGGTCCCCTTTTTTTCAGTCTTCGAAGTCCTTGTTGCAGTTGTTAGCTCAAAAGAAGAATTGTTTATAAATTTGCCACAAAGTAGTTGGGAGGATATAAGTCCTAACTCTGTTCTCTTCAATGCTGACTCACACTTCGTTTGATGCATGCTGAATTCTGGTCTGCCAATAATTTGGACCGCTGTAGGGTCAAAACTGCAGCTCTCATCTTGGCCTTGGATCCTGCCTGTTGTGACAGCCCATGAGACAACTCCGTATTATCTCTCAGCTTCTTGAGATTCGTATACTGTGTGAGTTTAAAGACTGCTGCCATCTGAATAGGAGTCAGTAACTGTTGTAAATGAGTTGATAAATATGTTGATAGCTTTCAAATGAGGATTAAGGCCTTGACGTTTCAGCAGTATAGAAGTAGGAAGGAACAGAGTATGTGAGATGCTTGAGTATTCACTTATTCTTTTTGGAATTGTGTAATCACGTTTTGTATTAGCTTAAGAATTGTAACATAGAGTGGTGTATATGGTAAATAACAGTAATCTAGTTTGAGTGTTTTAAAGGCAAATAGTTTCCTAGATAGCTGCCAGTGAAGAATTTGTATATAGTCAGCATATAATAATTAAGGACTAGGCAGAACTCTTAACAGAGATCTATAGTCTGAGGCTGAGTTTTTTATGAACAATTCAGTTTCCCCATGTAAAATTATAGGACTTTCTAACTTACAGGTATTTCCAGTGATTTCTGTGGCTTGCTTTGTCTGGAGCACTCGATGTTATTTTTTTGCAGTGAAGCTCGTTACTGGTAATCACCTTGAGCTGTGAGTACCTGACTAGTTTTTCACGATCATTTGGCAGTCAAATTCATTGCAAATCAGCCTAGCAAAGTTGACAGTATTCTTCTCACAACTGTGCATGAAATCCCTATGTGATAATTTCTCATTTGCAGAAGACTGGAAAAAGACATTATGAGGTATGTTTCTAGGGAGTCTTCATGTTTGTGTCACTGACTTTCTCCTTGATCACTTGGAGAGTTCTCTTTTATGTTGCTGTTTCCTCATTAAGTCTGTTGCCATTTTCAACCATCTGGGTATTTGTGGGGTTTTTGTGGCTTTTTTATGATGTCTTCTAGAAAGTATTAATTTATTAATACTGATTATATAAATCTAACAAGGGAAAAATATTTTACATTAATGCCATGAGGTAAAATGGTCCTAAAAATACGCTGCAGAAATACTGCTTTTCTGTCAAACATTTTTCAAAGTACTGATTAAACTTGGTGACTCTTATTAGATTCCATAGTTGGAAATTTTTTGCAGGAGGAGCTTACTGCTTTCCTGGCTTATTCAGATTTGTGGTTTTGTTTTTTATTTTTCAATATAGCTCAGTAATCTGATTTCCAAAATTCTCTGACAAATGACCACTTAGCATACTGAGGTCAACTCCACATAAACACGGGCAACAACGTGTCACAGGCACATTGGGCTCACAGTACATGGGATCAGAGGAATGGGATGGTCTTAACTGACGCGATAATTTGAAATGTTTACTTAGAGCATATAGTTTATTGGCACTTGCAATATAGGTCTTTTGTAAGATGTGCCAACAGTAGCAGATCTGCGAGTAGTATCAAACTTATCAGTTCACAAAATATTGTGATTACCTTTTCCTAGTGTTATCGTTTCGTTTGTTTAAAGACTCATCCTTGAATTCTAAGTGCTCCCCAGCTCCCAGTCCGAGCTTCCTTATTTAACACAAGGTGGGGGTTATCTCCACTTAGCTTTTTTCCTCTGAGACAAACTACTTATGGATAGGGTTACTTAATCCATAAAGCTGGCAAAGCCAGGCCATTCTTATCTATGATTTCCTCAACTTTAAAATTGTTGTGACAAACCTCTAAGTTTAAAATTTATTATGACAATAATGTCAGTGCAAAACACCATTGTCCAACTGTGAAGAGAATCTGTTTCAGTAGCTATGGAATTTCAGAAGCTACCTAGAGTTAGATGAATTTAACTTCTCATTTTTCCACTACTTCTAATTTAATTGAGTAGTTTAGCCTTAGTTTATCATTTGGCACTTTCAGGTTTTGATGCTCATATCTATGAGCTCTTACCACAAAAGATGATTGTTTGTTTGTTTCTTCTATGCAACTCTTTTAGTCTATTAAAGACATTTGATCATGAAAGGCTGGAAACTTGGACAAATAAAATTCCTGAAAGTTGGAATATGACTGCTGACTCCCTTGGACTAACTTGAGTTGCTAGAGTTATCTATCCATATAGATATAGTTTACCAAATAGTTTATCTCTGGGACTGGGATTCTCTAGGAATGCATAACTGGTTGTTATACAGTCTGTACAGATCTTCAAGGAGATCTCAGCAACAGCCGCAAAGGAGTGGGATGAAAAATGCATTGCTTTAGACTGGTCTGAGTGGAGAAGCTTCCTAGAGTATAGACTAATTTGGGGACCAAGCTTGTCTGTTATCTTTGCAGTTATATGAGTATGAGAGACAAAAACGTAAGATAAACTAACCTTTTTTCTCCTCTCCCACTCCCCCACCATGTTGGAGGTAGAATTAAAAAACAGCTCAAATGTGATATTTCAGGTTGATCTTATGCCACGGTCCAGCAATACGGTTGCAGCACATATATACTGATCAAGTGGGTACCAATTTAGCTGTGAGAGTGTTATGTGTAGCGTGGGATGAAATATTCTCCCCCCTCATCCTTTAGGAGCTTGGGTAGACTGGTCTAGCAGTTGGATTCTCCTCAGCTCATTCCATTACCATCATTCCTCAAGCTGCTTAGGTTATATTTGGGGTCCTATTGCAGTTGCACCCAGGCCTACAGTGTAGGTATACGCTCAGAAACCGTAGAGATATAAGTTGTTAAATTTGGAAGAGAAGTGTGTTTTAAACTTCTGGTAAGGGAATAATAGATTTCTGTTTTGATGTTGGCTCTGGTTTTTCTTTTTTTTCTTTTTTTCCTTAGAATAAACAAAACAGGAAGGAAGTAGTTGAATGTTTCTTTGGCTAATCCAACTGTGTTTATAAAACTGTGATCTATATTTCTCTGGATTCCTCTGTCCCTTCAAACCCCTTTGTGTATCTGAAGGTACATGTATCTAAGATAGGAAGGGAGAAATTCAGGAAGTTAAAATATCGATATTAGATAAGAAACACAACAGAGTTTTATTTTGTGTGGTTTGTGTTTGAGTAGTATAAGTGACTGTTAAATGCTCAGTGGTTTACAGTTTCAAGTACAATTAAAATCTCTGTTTCTCTGTACTCAACAAACTGAAGTGCATTCTATGAAATGTCAGGTTATGAGACATACATGTCCATCCACTCACTTTCTGTGAAAATTCCTCTGCCCCCTCAAAAGTTAGTCTTTTCTTGCATTTTCTCACCTTTGTACAGTGAGACATTAGTGCAGTTCTCTTATCTCCCTTTTTTATTACGTTATTAAATGTTCTTCTCAGTAAACCCTGTTTGGCAACAGCTTTTACTGCATGCTCAAATAAAAACTGGTATGGAACAGCATATGAACATAGTGTAATATCTAAAAGCATGAATTAGAAACCTTCAAACTGAGTTTGCTGCCTTGCTGTTCATGGAAGTACACGCAGAGATCCTATTTTAATTGATGACACTGTTTGCTTCTCTTACATACCTGTTTGTACAGGTGAATGTGTGTGAATAAAGGATAAAAAATTGATTTCTAAGGGGATCTGTCTTATCTGTAATAGAATGTAAGGTTTTGTAATAATGAGCAAAAAAATACCTATTTCTTTTTTCATTTTCTTTCCAACTGAAAGTTATATATAGCTCTTCTATTTAATATACTTTTTGATCTTTTCTTGAGAAATAAAACTGTTACAGGATATTTGTTTTCTGCTGGTATGTTATGTAGGCAATAACAATTAAAGATTAAAAAAAGTACTTTTTTTAATATTGAATTTTTCACTACTTTGCAGTCAGGTATGTATTGTTGAGCACCATACCTCAGAATAAGGTTTGAATGGTTATTATTGTTATTTTATTTTAAAATAATTACTTCCATGAAGGGTTTTCTTTTTCACTTGTTTAAAAAAAAGCATTGCATTGATCTTCTGGGTTGCAAAAACCTTTAACAAAATGAATTTTCTAATACAACCAAACTTTAATAGTTATTTATCTCAACCAGATAAACAAGGAGTCTGCTGATCTTGATTAATTATCATCAGTCTGAGTTAAGGATTCCTTTTGAATTCCATCTCCTTGAATTGCTATTCCAAAACATGACTTGGAGATCTCCTCTGAAAAAAAAAAAAATAATCACCCTATCAGTATTCCCAGTGAAGTAAATGACTGTGTCTAAATTGATATACGTGGGATACTTGCAGCTTGGGATGAGGATTTTGCCATATCTCATTTCTCTCAAAGGACAAGACCTTGGTAGCTGCACATGTGGTTTTCCATGGGACCAGCAGAAATTTTACTCAGTCTCAACAAGACAGTGAATCTTTCTATGAAGGAAGATTTCTTCTGTGGTTGAAGTTAGCTACATCAATTCATTATGACTGAACAAAATAGAGGAACTGAAATCAAATCATTACAAACAGACAGAAAGTCTTTGTAAGGTTAAGCACATATGTAAATGTTTGTCATAATGGGGCATAATCAGGTGAGTTAAAAAAACATGGAGGTCATAAAATTAAAAATCCGACATCAAAAATGCTTGAGAATTACAGAGTGCTCTTTATCTTTTTTGTCATGTCAGGTGGGCTGCTCTTCATCTAAGAATGTACTTTTAATTAGGGGTCACATCACTTTAGTAACTGGGTGAATCAACAGGATTCGAAAATAGAAATCCTTGCAGATTTAGAGAATAATGCTTATTTTCAGGAAGCTTAATGGTATGTGAAAGCAGGTGGAAAATTAATGTAGTTCATTTTACGTCTGGGAGCAAATGGAATTTGAGTGCAGTGAAAAACTGGCTGGAAAATGGGAAAAAAAAATACTATTCCACTCCCCTTGAAGTGGGATTTTTTTTTTAATCTTTAATGGATGTTTCTAAAGCTTCCTTTTCTTCCCCTATTTCCTTCAGAGGGAACCTTATATATTTATTCTGACTCCTCTTTTTGTCAAAACAATTGCATTTTTGATTTTCCAGTAATTGTCTGTTGGTTCATCTTGTGTCCTCTGGCAGTTGCCACAAGAATCTCAGTATTTTCAGATATTTCAAATGCAAAGTTGTGGTGCTTCTTCCGTAGCTGCCACCTCATTCTGCTGAATTTAAAATGGGAACTTTAGAAATACAACAAATAAATGATTTACTTCTTAGCATCAAAACATATTTTTTCACTGAAAGTATGAATTTATGTTGACTAAAAGAATTTAATTAATCTTAGTATGCATTTCTTTAGATTAATAAATTAGCATATATAAGAACAGACCTAGTTCACTGTGGGCAAGAGCTGACCTAGCCTTTTACATGGTCTTCAATAATAAAAAAAAAAACAACCTAGAAATTAATGAAAAACAGATTGTATATGTATTGCCTGTTTTTGCTTGTCTGGGTTTTTTCATTTCTCTAATTGTTTTTAATCTTTGTAATCTGTGGTTTAAGTGCCCGCTGGATCAGGGACTGTGTTTAATCTTTGTATTCTGTGGTACTTGATAGACTTAAATTCTGCAATTTTATGTGGAAAAGGACTTACTCATTTTTTTCTGTGCACTTAGACATACCAAATCTTATTTTACATTTCACTGAATTCAGCTGACAGCTGAAGTAAAGTAGTTGTTGTTTCTTTGCTATTTCTGTAGTTCTGAATTGTTAATTTTAATCTGGGAGGTAAAATGCACGCACTTCATTTGTTTTCTGAGGTACTTTTATGAAGTAACAACTGAGCAGTGTATATAACTGATCATATAGTAAGGTTTTTGACAAAGCTTTTAGATTAGGCTATTTGATAACTGTTTTGAAATAGAAGAAAAAATCTAGAAGAATTTTATGCTGTCCATTTTAGGCAAACATTTTGATGTCAAAGTATGGAAAATAGAATTAGGTAAAATACTTCCCTTTTCCCAAATGCTGTGATCTTAATTAAAATCCTACTGGAAGTCACATTAGGCTGTGTTTCAATACAAGTAGCTGTTCCCTGTCACTGTCTTTGATGCTTCAGCTGAAGTAGTTTTACCAAGTCATCCGGTGTGCAATGTATGAGTGTCTCTGATAAGACTTCTTCCTTGTAGGGATGAAATCCAAAAATCAATGTCAGATGGAAATCAAAGTTCTCAAGGTTTGAGGGATTGATGGAAAGAGATTTTAATGAGTGCGAATTTCAAGCTTTACCTTCATAAATTTGGCAGAAAGGGCAAGCGTGAAATTCCTGGGTGCAGATGGCTGTGAGAGATGTTTGAAAATAAGGAGCTTAAAAAAAAGTTTAAATGAAAATCAGGAGTAACATTTTGATGGAAAGAAAGAAATATTTTTTCCATATTTTACCTGGAAATGTAACTCAGATTTTGAGGAAATTAAGTGTATGCCTGTACCTTTGTGAGACTAGATGATAACCACATTCCAATTACCTCTCAGTAATAAGAAGCATAAAACTTAATTGCTTCTATTAAAGTAGCTATTTCTTTTAATTTAAAATAAATAAAAAATCCCACAACCCAGAAACAGAATTATTGAAGACACCGCCAAGTTAACTGATTAAAGTAGAAGACGCAAACAAGGGAAAAATATTTTGGGGGGATGAGGAAATGTAGCCTACTTTTTTTTTTTTTCCTTTTTGTTTTTCTTTTTTTTTTTTTCTTTCAGCATGGCATCACACAAAATATTCTGTAAGCTAAGGTTAATTTTGTTGGTGATCAATCATAGCCATATGGAAATACAGCCATTTTAATTGGTAAGACTACTGCATTTGTATTTTTTAATATGAAGCCCATTTTTTTTAATAGTTTTAATACGATTTTTTTTTTTCTTGTTCAACCCATACCAATTTTTCTTTACTAAAACTTGTGTGCTTGTGCTATGCATTGGATATTGGCACTTAAGGAACTAATTTTAAACTATGATGGGCAAATCATTAAAGTCAAAATAAATGCAGTTGCTCTTTCTTCATGTAACAGTATCAAATGAAAAATGAGTAATAAAAACAAAGAAAAGAAATAATGTAGAAGCTTAATCATCACAACAGTTGGGTTCCATAGCTACTAATTTTAAACCTGAGATTTGCCTCTGTCAAGTCTTTACTCTGAAATAAAAATGCAATTAAGAAACAAATGGGGGGGGGAAGTTTTTTCAAAAATGACTGGTATGAGAAAACATTTTGTGATAATGACGTCCAATTCTTACATGAACTTGGGCAACAGCCGTACCTGTGTTTTGTGAATTACAAAGACTTCACAGGTAGCAAGAGTCTGAAAAACTCTACTTGCCACAGGCGTAGTCTTTTCCCAGGTGTGACTTCAGAGAAGAGCCATTTTGTACTCAGCTGCATGAAGTTAAAACCGGCAATGGAGAATCTTCATCCTTGGAGATTCCTGCAACTTGACTAGACAAAGCCCTGAGCAACCTGGTCTTGCTTTGAGCAGTGAGGCTAGATGATTTCCCAAGTTCCCTTCCAACTTAAATTCTTCTACAGTTCTAAGCTGTGCTGTATTCTAAAATGTGGCCTAATGGCTGTGCATCTACCTGATGTGGGGGCACCATGCACACACTAATGGCCATGGCTAAATAGTGGGCTTTAGTTCTGACAGCTTAGATGTCTAAAAACATCTAAAACATTGAAGATAAATATGGCATCTCCCTACGGGCATCCCAGATTCTTTTGCTCTATAGTGACATAATAGGAGATTTGCTTTATTTTCTTGTACCCTTCTACATTTTTATCTTCTTGAAAAAACACTCCTGCAGTCCAAAGGTTGTCATTTTGACTGGAGACAGCTTCAGCTAATTGCATCTACTTGTAGTACTCAATGCATATGTAGTAAGCTTTGCTGTGGAAGGAAAAAAAATCACAGGGAATTGTATGCTCTTGCTTGTTATTTATTAGAAATAAGATTTTCTAGGGTGATTAATATTTTTACAGGACATTTTCCAAAAACTGCAATCATAAATGCAGTGCCAGTTACAGGTGTATTAGCCTCTATTTCTATTAAAAAAAAATAAAAAATTAGTCTATGCTGCCTTTTTATTTTGTGTCTTGTTTTGCTCTCATAGTTGTGAGCAGAGGAGTTAACTGGAAGAGAAAAAAACTTATGCACAGAAAGGGCTTTAGTAAGTATGAAACACTTCTTACTTAGCTCTGACAGAGCCTGACCCTCCACTTTTTCTCTGCAACCCATACTCCACCATCTTGCCTTATCCATAAAAAGAGGCTTTGCCAGTCCCCCTAAATGAGGAACCAAACGTGACAGCTCAGCTGATGGTGTTGACATTGGCAGCAGGCTTGACGGACAGCACCAAACCTTGCCGTGGCCTATCTCCTGCTAATTAGCTGTTCGAAGGAACTCTGTGTGCCACAGGCACAGTCTTATCGGAAAAGGACATCTTTGCCGTTCACCCTGACAGCTGTGATGCAGCTGCTTGTGGAGCGAATTGAGCACCGAGGGGGAGGGTGGGAAGTGGAGGAGGAGGAGGAGGAGGAGGAGGAGGATGATTTAGAACAAGTGACAGCTCTGGTATCGCGTGTTGAAGCCGTCCTGAGCTATAATAAACAACTGGAAATGGGGAAGAGAGAAGGCAGGAATCGAAATGTATAAAAGAGGAACATAGGTTAGGCGAGAAACAAGAGGAGGAGTGAGAGGAAGGCAATGGGACTGCCCTATGAGGGCTTTGTAAGGCAACTAGAGCTGTATGCTCTTGCGTTTAATGCAGGCTGAGGGATTTGACGTACAAACATTTGTGCTTTTCTATAGGTGGTGTGCATGTCCATGGATATTAATGGGGATATGTGCCAGGAAGTCCCACAACTGAGCAAGACTGGGAGCAGTGTGGGCCTGAATAATTTATTGGGGTGCGATAGATCTGATGACTTTGGAGACAGACTGAAGGAAGTAGTTTGTTTTTTTTTTTTTTTGTTTTTTTTTTTTTTGTTTTTTTTTTTAAAAAAAAAGTGAAGGAAGAAGTGCTTGCTACTTGCTCTGAGGGATTATGGGTGGGGAACGAGAGAATCTGAGAAAGTGCTCCTGCTGCTTTTCAAAGCAAATACCCTTGCTGATGCAGAAACTCTAAGTGGTTAAAATACACTGTTGTTATAACTTCCTTGTTTAAGCTTGTCATGTTTGCTCTGTTGACACTTTTGAAGACAGATGTCTAACTTGGTTGACTGTTAAATAGGCAATAGAGGAATAAAGGTGTGGACATGAGGATGTAGAAAATTCAGTTTTACTGGTGTATTTTTGTTATTCTGTTTTCTATTTTGTTTTTAAAGGAGGAAGTGAGACCAGACTTTGGACCTTTTGTGAGGATTAACTTTTTAAACTTGCCAATAATTTTCTAATATAACTTGAGAGGGGCAATAGAAAGGAAAAGTCTGCAAATAATGTTTAAAGTGGTTTGCAATTTTTCAAAAACTTGGTATCATTTAGAAGGTAAAAATACAGTTTAGATTAAATAAGTGAAATAATGATGACAACAACATTCCCTTACCTAGAACTCAGACTAAACACTTTTTAATGCTGAGCATAAAAATAACCCCCAAACTTATGACAACATTAATTGATTTTCCTCTGTGTTTTCTAGATGTAGAAAGATTAAGACAAATATTTTGCTTGCAATATATCTTTCCTAGGCAAAGTAAGGAATGTTAGATGGCCTGGGAAAACTTGCTTGTAAAAAGCTTCCGGTATAATTTTACAGCTGAGTGAATTAGTTTGTGATAGCATTGAGATTTGGGATGTTGGTGCAGACTAATTCTTCTTAAGGTTTTCTCTTTTTATTGCTGATTACCTATGGGTTTTACTACATGCAACTTCTCTTTTCTCTACTGATATATAGACAAAATAGCTAACAGTATGCTGCAGTCAATAGCCAAAAATGTCCCAAAGTAGATGTTTCTATTGTTATAGCAAAGAAACAACACATATGCTTATACACATCACCAATGCTTTATTTACACATTTACAACCATGTTTGCTATTACCTCTTATCCTGCACTGAAGAAACCATCTTGAGTCGTCCCCCAAAAATTACATATACACTGAGATATATATGAAAGATGATTTTCCTTATTTATATGTATATAAAAAAAAAAAGCCAAAACACTCATGAGAGGTGAACTTGTACTTCAGGGACTTTCTCAATCAAAAATACGTATCCTTTCTCTACTTCATAGTGGGACTGTTCCTATAATTTTTATTTTTGTGTCTATAATGTATTCTGTACCATATTTACAGAGACAGGCAATGCCTTATGGTGACATTTTCTTTATTTTCACTCTTGAATAGTGAGGTAATCCTAATTATTGCACTGAAAACTTTAGATGTTCTTCATAAATATTAGATGTGTATGAGAGTATGAGCTGGGTGGCAAAGAAGAGGGTGGGAATTTTTAACCTTGTTATACTGTATAAGAAAAAATAAATTAAGGAGAAAGACAGTTTCTTTCATTCTGTTATCATCACCAGTATCTGTTGTTTCTTTCCTGCTGATGTTACCGAAGGGCAGAAGAAGAACACCCTTCTGGGTACTAGCTATTAGACATACTTATGAAGAAAAATATATCAGTAAGGATTCTGATTTTTTATTTAGCATTTTTATGTTAGTGAGTTTTGTTTTAATCTGAGATCTTCTTATTGGAGATATTATGATAATCCACAAGCCACCGATGCCTGCTGCAGTCATAATCTTTCTGATTTCTTCTCCCTCTGAAATTAAAATGGTGCCTCTGGATGCTGCAGATAAAATCTGTTTGATGGCATGTCTATGTGTTTATGAGTTTCAAAGAGATGAACTGGAAGGGGTGGTTCAGAGAAGCACAGCTTTTCATTTAATATATCAGATATAGACAGTGTCCATTTCAAAATCATAAGTATATGTATTTTCAATGTAGTTAATAGATATATATTAGGAATACAGTTACCAGAAGTGTTAAAATGCTTTTTTTTCTAAATAATGTTGTATGTAGTAATAAGCCATAGCAGGAAGCTTTTGTGTTTTGTTTTGTTTTGTTTTGTTTTCAGGGGGTTGACATGTTTAGTTTCTCTTCTTTTATTCTCCTTTGTCTTCCTCGCTCTCTTCCTTGCTTGCAGTCTCACTTTCACATGTTTCTCTGCACTATTCCTGTCACACCTGTTGCACGCAATGTTGCACTCTTTCACATGCTTGCTCGCTTTCATTCTTTCTCAAGCGTGTTCTGTCTCTTTCATGTACTCTCTGGTCCGTGTTCTCACTCAGTGTCATGCTTGCTCATTCTTGCACACTCGCTTTTTTGCTTTCTCTTTCTTGCTCTTCCTGTAGCTCTCTTGCATGTGCTCCCTTTCTCGCTCTCACACTTTGCTTGTGTGCACTCTTTCTCTTATGCTCACTCTCCTTCTCACACACTCTTGCACTCTCATTCTCTTTCTTGCTCCTGTGCACCGTGTTCCTCTTGTTCTATTCCTCCTCTCAAACTTAATGTATCTTACTTTTTCTAGGGAAAATACGCTCTTTTTGTTACACAGCAAGTGGTCAGGAATTAGTGATACTAGTTCAATAGTGATATTAGTTCAATCACCAGGGCTTTATGAAACTTCTTAACTGGATTCACAGGCAAGATTTTTTTTTTTCTTTAAGGTGTCCACCCCGTTTTCCTCCAAACACCCTCCCCTCCACCCCTTTCAATCACATCATTGCTTGGAGGCAAGAGAGTATGGGGAGAGGGGAGAGAAGCTCATTTAGCAGCCCTGGCAGACATAGGCATCACAGTACCAATCAATCAACACACATGCTTTCCCACTGAGACTCCCCTGTGACCTTGAGGAGTGTGACAAATGACTTAGAGGACAGAACAGACAGAAGGTTTGTGATAAACCAAAAAATTATGTTTTTTCTGAGTGATGAAGAAAAATAAGAATGAAGATTGAGGGTAGATATATATTTGGTTTGAACAAGACTCGATAAATTCTGTAACTACCTTTTGCTGTACTGGCTATGGTTAGAGGAGTTTACTGTCACGGTAATCAAGACTTCTTCAATAAACCTCACTGCAGTGTCTATGGGACTTTTTTTCTGCAGTACTGCAGTACTTTATGGCTTTGAGCCCTCAACTGTGGCTCGAGGTTGTAGCCGTTATTGATGACAGATTCCAGAGGCAACATATCTCATCAAAGTCATGTTGAGGGCAAATAATCAGCAGAGTGAATCACTTAACCTGGATTGACTTGACTCATTCTGAAATCTGCAGCATGTTAACTTAGTCATGAGAAAGTTATTATTAATCATAAATGTTTGATACATTAATATGTGCAGCAACTTTCAGTCTGAATGTAGATACACTTTCAGCAGATTTTTTAAAATTGTTTTTACATACATAATATATTTTTATTTTTTTAATAGAGCAGTTGGAGTCAGCAATCTTTATGTATCTATTATGTATCTATATATCCAGTGCATTAGAGGAGAAGGTTTTCATTTTCTTGCACCCACCAATGTGTGTCTAATTTTACTAGAAAGCAATGTCTGTTAGGACAAAGACATCTTTTCCCACATTATTAATTCTTTGTGTCTCCTTCAGAATGCAGATTGGCATTTTCATTACTGATTAGTCCCCATTCCATTTTTCTCTAGTTCCTTTGACCCTTATCAATATGGCTATATGTATTTGTTGTATGTTAAGCCCATTGTTACGTATTTCAGCCAGCCAAACCATTGATACTCCTGGTTCTATACTTAGATTACTCCTCTTTGCAGCTCGATAAAAAAAGTAGTGACTTTCTGGCTGAAATATAGACTGCCAAATATACATCAGAGGTCAGTAATACTTGTTCTCCATAACTGCATTCAAATCCATACAGGCCATAAAACTGAATTTCTAATCTCCTTTTCAGAGGTCAGAAAATTATTTCCATTCCAACTTTCTCTCTTGCTCTGAGAAAAACAGGCCTATTGTAAACAAATATGGAGACTACATTTTTTTCTAATGACAGGCTGCACTTTCCAATGCAGGAAAAATTATTTTGGATCATTAAGCTCAGAAGCAGTGTTAGTAAACCAAAGGCTAAATCAAAGGAAGTGGCATGTGTTTGGGGAAGCAGGCAATAAAGTGTCATCATCCTTCTAATGATATTGAAACTTAGCAGATTTACTTGTAAGATACCCATATCTCCTGTGCAGCAGCCATAATCCAGTGCTGGTCTGATGTTTTAGAGTTCCAGAATTGCATATAAGAAAAGAAATAAAGCATTACCCTAGGAAGAGTTGAAATAATTTAGGAAATATAATCCAGTTTAAGGGAGGAGTGAATGACAATCACTATAAGGTCCTAGAAAACAACAGGAGAAGGCAGTCTGTTACTGTTTCAAAAGATTTGTGTTAAATTTACCAACAAGGGATGTTCTATCAGAGGGCAGCAGATACATATCAGGAAAAAATTCAGAAAGTTGATTGTTCCTTGGCTTTTTAATGAGGTCAGTAACCCAATCCTGTAGGACAATTAATTTCTGCAGCACCTTGCTGAATGTAATTCTATTTTGAATGAGTTAGGCTCTTCTCCCTCAACAGATTTAACTGGACTTTTCATTCAGGTAAAACCAAATTGGCATTGTGTAACTGCTGCCCACTCATCGCCTCGTTTGCTCTAATGAGGGCCTTCAGAGTGGGTCTGACAATGGAAAACGACAGACAAGTAGGATTATAGTTTCGTCTGAGGTAAAAAAGTAGAAAATGGTTTACTTTGTAACCCATTAAGTATGAAACGTATTTACTAGCTGCTATGGTCTATTACTATGAGTAACTATTCATAAATGTAGAAAGCAAGACTCTGTAGCTTTCTATCCAGTAGAGGTTTCAAATTCAAGATATTTTACCTGACAATAATAGAAAACCATTAAATGGTTTTAAAGAGCTTCTGCTTTTCCAAGGAAGCCAAGTTTATTTTACACTGGATATCATGTTGAAATGTCCACTTGGAATTCATTTATTTTAGCTGGATCAAGTCTGTGTGTACCAAAAGTAGTTAACTTAAAAAAACTTTTGAAAGTATCTTCAAGGACAGGGAAACGTGAGCATCTGGGTATTTTTATTAGTTTGGGAACACAAGTCATGTAGCTTTGTGTCTCAAAGAGATAAGGAAAATAGAACAGAGACTTGAACCCAGGTCATTAAAGCCCTAAGATAACACTTTAATCACTCTACCTATCCATCCTTTGGAAGAAGATTATTAATGCAAGTATTTTCATCTTCTGCTTTTAAAAGTCAGTTTTCTCATAAAATAGCAATACACCTCAGCGGAGAGTTTCTGCAGCTCCTGCCTGGATTTAATACAAATTAAATAATAGGTTCTTTGTGTTATCAACGCCAAAAGCTTTCCGACTGACTTCTGTTTTGGTTTATCCAGAAAAAGAAAATTTAGCACACTTGAGTATAGAGTACATATCTCTTTTTAAAATTTGTCTTTATATGGCAGAAATGTGGATATATTTGTCTCATTCAATTTACTGTTGAAGGCATGAAATACTAGAGGCCATATTCTGAAACATCTGTATAGTTTATTTACTGGAAACACACAGTTTTTTAGGGTGAATGCAAGGTCTGAATTTGGCTTCAAAACTAAGGGTAACTCTGGGAAGTGTTAAGTATGCTTTTAATACAAAAATGAACACAATTTTATCGGGGAGGAGGAATAAAATAAAAGTTTTGAGGGGAGAGTATAGTAAAACCAGAGCTCAACAGACAAATTCTGTTCTCAGTACTGTTGAGCAGAACTATACACACGGTAGTTTACATAGATATTTGCTGTAGCAAGATTTAGTTCATAGGAACGTTATAAATCATAGTGATGTAATGTTTGTTAGAATATGGTATTTTAGGTATAGGCTACTCTTCTGTGTCAGGTATGCTTCTCCATAAATTTATAATTGTTACGTTGGGCAATATAAAACCAAAGTAAACAAAAACATTCTTGTTTTGTGGTCCCAGAAATCCAATTTTAGGTTTTTAGTTTTTTCTCCCAGAAAAGAAGGCTGGTGACAATGGATCCTGGTTGGTGTTTTGTAACCTTTAAATGATTATTAAGCTCGAATCACTATAGCTGGGTAAAGGTAAATGAGTAAATAAGGAGGAAATGAGGAAGAAGCAGCCAATATATTACCCCATCAATGGTGACATTGATTCTGAATATAATTTCTCAAAAGAGTTTCTCAGAAGTCATGAAACCATAGCTGGGGTTAAGGGAAGCATGTACTGGAGTGACTGCCAGTAAATTTAAATTTAAGATATTTGTTATCCTTTTTGTAACAGGTTAAAAACCTAAGGGTTTTTTTTTTTTTTAAGGAAAAAAATAGAACAGTCACATAAAGGTTTGTGATCTGTATGTTCTTGAGTCCAGCCTTTAAGAAAGAAAAGAAAAAGAAAACCTCTTGAACTGTAATGAAATGAATTTTATTTTGCAGGCACTGGGCCCGTGCCATTTCATTTCATTACCAGGATACGCTGAGCGGGCTAGAATCAGCAAGAACTATGGGCAATGCAAGCTGATGATAAGCATTTCATCATGGCCCTAAACATATTAAATTTTTAGCTATAAATTTTATCAACACCATCTACAGGCTGGATACCATTTCCCCCGTTTCTTTCTTCACCAGCCCCCACCCCGTTCTCTTTTGCCCTGCAAATACAACTTGTAGTTTACTGTTCTGAAAACAAATTTTTAAAAATCAATAAGTAAAAATACTCCTACAATTTAGCCAGTCTAGTAATTATCATTCAGGCTATCTTCTGTACCTACTGAAAATGGGAAAAAAAAGTTACAGCATGAGCAAGGGAACAACAGACGAACCTCATTAGGTTTTTTGACAGTCTCTAGAAGATTTCCTTCTAAAACTAATAGCATATCTCAGGGCAGTATTTTTCAGTTGAAGACCTCATTACCAGACATTCAGTCTTTATATAATACTGATAGAGAAATGAAAGGTGTAAATCTAGAAGATAGTAGATTATATATTTCTAATAATATAGTCAATAAATTTTCACCATTTTCAGATGGCTTTAGTGGTTAAATGGCAAAAAAAAAATAATAGAAGTATATTGGAGTATAGAATAACATTTTTTATCAAAAGTTCTTGAGGATCAGGACCAGGAGAAAACTTAAACCACTGTGTTCCAAGGCAATATCCCAGTAATCAATGACAGAGCAAAAGGGAGCATAGAACTGTGAAATGGAGAAAGCAGGTGATCATTTTGGTTTAGTCTGGAAAAGGGCTGGTCTTTCTGAGCAGTATTACGGGTAACTGGAAAAGCATCTTTAATGAGAAAGAAAGGTGCATATTTCAGAACTCTCAAGGCATAACAACCCTGGGGCTGGTTAGAGGCTAATTAGTTTTCAGAAACGAAGACTCTAGGTAGCTGAGGGAGATCCTAATTGTATTAATAATGAATTCTGTTCTTACATAGTGCTATACTACAGTTCATCATTGGAAATGTGATTTTAAACAAATATGTTCCTTAAGTTTTACCTGACAGTTAATACTGACTGAGTGGTCTGCTGGAGAAGAAGACCACACTCACAGATATGTTGACTACTTGTCCAATACCCTGATGCGACTGGGGAGTACCTGAAAACTCAATACATTGCTCCTCCACTAAACTGTATAAGCTCTATTTGAAGCTTGTTGTGCAAGAATCTAACAGGGCAACAAACAGGTAGTGATGATAATTACAGAAGCAACTCATTGGTCACATAACCATACAGGGAGTAAGTAGGGTGAATACTTCAAGATCCTAAAGAACTTTGTAACAAGTGTATACAGCTTCTCCTTTATTTCCTTCCCATCCTTTATAAAGAAATTCATCTGGCTTCTGTATTAGCTATCTTTGGTTCCTATTCATATTGTTAAAAATAAGACCTGTTTGCCTGTGAGGGAGTAAGGACTCATAAGCAGTGACCAGTTAGAATGGATACCTGGATTTTGTTTAGAAAAACCCACCGTATAGTTTGAGAAAAACTAATTGTTACATTATGCATGAAAAGATGGCTAGGACAGACTTTTCTGATGGTACCTGCATTGTATTAAAGTAATCATTGCTTACAATCATAAGTAAAAAAGTTGCATTATTAAAGGAAAAATCACCATTAAATGTTTCTGTAACAATAGCTATGTAGAATATTTGTAATTTTCTTTAAATAACATTTTTATTATTAATTTTTCTTTGGGTTTTGTGTAGCTTTTGGACTAGATTTTATTGGTACAGCTCATCCTGTGTATATTGCAAAGCTTGCTGTAGGTGACATTTCTACAGGTTGCTTTGGCAAGACTTCAGGACAAAGCAGCTGCCATTGCAATTCTTGGAAATGTGCAAATTATTATTGAAAAAAGTAGAGAACCTATGTAACTTCTGCTTTTCATTACTGTGGTATCTGAGTGTTTGATACAAGTAAAGATGACAATAAAGATTTTTTTCCTTCTTCCTTTCCTGCTGGGAAGAATACAGCGATGGTTCGATGGAACATCTGGCGCGACATCTAATAAATGATTAAAGCAGTGTCTACACACTAGTTTATCAGACATTGGATCAGGCTCTATGTGGCTGCATCATGCTTGTCTCTATGCAGGAAGTTTAGCATGTAAAAGGCTACTGTAAATAGGGAATGAATAATCTGTTATCTGTGTTATGTCTATGGTGGATTCAGCAAGAAGTAATTAGTTTAAACTGCAGCATTGAAAACTCAGGTTAAAACTTTTTTCCTATAATAGTAGTAAGGCATCATCATCTGAAAATTGATTACTTGGAGAGATAGAAGACTTTTCATCACTGGAGGTTTATTAAGGGCAGAGTCAATAAATATCAGTTAAAAAAACCATTGACATAATTTGTCATGTCCTGGAGTAGGAAACAAGGAGATAATGTCCTGCAATTCATTCTAGACTTTTAATTTCAGGGATCAAAGCAAACACTAGCAGTCGTTCTTTCTTTAGATATGCAGTTAGAATTTCAGTTATAGACATTAAAATACTTCTGCAAGTGGCAATCTCAATGACTTCTAACTCGCTCCCAACAGTATTGCAAATTCCAAACTTTTCTTTTATTATTTATTTTTTTTTTAATTCCTGATAGCTCTTCATCAATAAATTCAAGAGCAGTGACCATCAGGGTGCTCAGAAATATTATCCCTTAGTGTCCTAGCTCACTAATAGATTTCAGCTTCTTGGCCAAACCACCTGAAAAGAAGAGGCAGCAAAACTTAAAAGACTTTTTCTTCCATAATAATGTTTTGTTTTTTCCTTTCATCTATGGCATATTAATAAATACTTAAGTTGCGTCTCTTTCCTGTTCTTCAACAAGGAAAAATGTCTTCCAGTAGAACCCAAGACAAGGAAACTTTCTGAAAAAGTAGGTGGAAGTTTTAGGCAAATAGAAGGTGACTAAATTTAGAGAATGGCAAGGGAAAAAATAAAGAATTATTTAACCCCATCTAATAATTTTTTAGTCTTCTTTCAGAGCCAGGTAAGATCTTTATTGCATATGTCCTTTTATTTTACTGGAATTCTTCTCAATTTGGATATAGATGAAGAGTTGCCCATCTTGTTTTTAACTCTTGACATATATAAACAAATAGAAATTTCAATTTCTACTCTTAGAATACAAAAAAATAAGTACTATATTTTAATGAGAAAATTTTTAAGAAACTGAAAACAATTACTTCCTTCTAAGAATATTTAAGAAAATAAATTACACAAGAATATAGTTTCACATTCTAAGACATGGCAACCCTAAGTTTGCCTTAGACTGGCATGGTCTTTATTATTCATTCAAACTCTTTCTAAACTCTGCTGTCCTCATTTGCTTTATGAGTATGTTGGACCAGCATTCATTTCTCCTTTCTGTTATTTCTGTAATTTTCACAAAGGCAAATTAAATCTGTTGCATGACAGTATTATGTGACAGTTCAGTAGTTTCACAATTCCTACAAATATTCCAAGTCTATTGCTGTCATAAGTGATGCTCTTCTGCGTGACTTTCAGAGAGCAAAAGCTTTTTGTAGGCAGCTGTGCTAGTTGTCCCATTCTCAGTTCTTCAAGTGAGCACAGAGGAGGAATTCTGTTCTGCTATGCCAAAACTCTCCAAGAAATCATCTCCTGCCCGTCATGGATAGTACACCTCCTGATGTTGTGAAATCCAAAGCATCTTTTAATTTTCCACATGCCTCTGCTGTGCCTTTTGCTTCAGAACTTGTTTTTATTTGGACTGAATAATCTTCAAGCCAAGCCATCGAAATGTATCTGCAATTGCATGAATTTCTCATTATTATGTTACATTTCCTTCTATTTTCTTAGCAACATCTTTTGCTCTGTGTTACTGATGTTACCTTTCTAATAAGTATGCATTTTTAAATAAACAACTAGAATTAGATTTTTGAGGACAATTTCAGTTTCCCCTGTTTGTATTACGTTATAGTGATATAATTTTCCATTTGCCATTTTTAAATCACAGAATCACCTAGGTTGGAAGGGACCTTTTAAGATCATCTAGTCCAACCAATAAAAAACCCCCACAAAAACAAACCCCCCAAAAACCCAAACAAAACCACACAAACCCCATACCGCACCCAAAACAACACCAACCCACACTAATCCATATCCCCAAGCACCATGTCAACTCGTCTCTTGAATACCTCCAGGGATGGTGCCATCAACCACCTCCTTGGGCAGCACATTCCAAAGCCTGACAACCCTTTCAATAAAGAAATATTTCCTAATATCTAACCTGAACCTCCCCTGCCACAACTTGAAGCCATTACCCCTCATCCTATCATCTGTGACCTGGGAGAAGAGACCAGCCCCCACCTCCCTATAGCCTCCTTTCAGGTAGTTGTAGAGAGCAATAAGGTCTCCCCTCAGTCTTCTCTTCCCCAGACTGAACAACCCCAGCTC